>OY848918.1:9424161-9924161 GCA_963693285.1 Xestospongia muta
TCTTTCTGAAGAGTAGTACTATCAATAATGTTAAAACAACAAGAAATGCTACCACTGCTAAACCAAAAAACACTCCTAAAACTGCACTATCTAGTGCTTGTGCTGTAATAAAATATTAATGCAATGCTCATAGTCTTATTTATTATTATACTAACTTTGTGAAGAAGTAGTCAATGTATTACTCATACACAAGTTGACAGCAGTATTTGATCTTTCAGCAACAGAACTAAAGTATGTTATTCCAGTTAATGGTGATGAAGAAACAATTTGATTTTCTGAAATACTCCAGTCCACAACAAATTCCTTTACAACAGCATATTTTAAACTTCTCTCTCCATTATCTCTCTTATCATATCCATATAATATGTATGTTCCATTTATTGAGGGAGATAGACATCTTTCAATAGTTACATCTAATAATATAGTAGATGATACTGGTGAGATGACCAGTACAATACATCCAGTATTAAATGACTGCTGATAAACACATGTCAAACACATGTTTGTTCCATTTCTAGTGATGTTTATGTCCTTTACTTCAAATGTACCTTTAAAATGAGATATATACCATATACATATTGATGCAATAAAATCAATTTTACTTACTAATTTGAAATGCTTCAGAAATTGTCACTCCTAAAGAATTTAGTATTATTATATTTAATTAGTACATAAATTCTTTTTAAAGTTGTACTCTCCATATTATATGGTATGTTTCATTTATTAATGTTACATCTTCCCAGGCAAAAATATTTGAGGTATTCATGTTCATGTTATCTCCAGCTCTAGTGAGCAGAAACTGAATTGAGTTTTGTTGTAAATTAGGACAATGACTCTCAGCAAACTATTAAGAATAATTTTTAAATTAATTTTTTGCTTTGCTTACTTGAAATAATACTACAATTGAACTGTTGCTATTTAAAGTAACTCCAACTATCTTTGGTTTTATGGGTAATTCTGTAAATTGAAATTATCATGGATTAAATTTATAATTTGTAGTCAAATGACAATCCTAAACATGTATTCACACTGATTAGCTGACCAATACATGGCTATAAAAGAAGTTACAAATATCAAATTACTTGATGCAAAACGTAAACACTACTGTTTTGATTGCTATCACTATTAAACCAACTCGTGGTCACTTAGGTTGCATACAAAGTTCATTGAAGTGCTGATAACATATGTTGTTTTGATTACTTATTACTATAGAATTGACGGTCCATGTACTTCAATAAATGACTTCTCAGAAAGGACATGTATATTGTATATATAGGTGTCCTATTAATAATTCCATAGTGATAGCCCTCCTATGCAGCTCCAGCATCCACAAAAAGTGTGTCTGACTAATGAGATGTTAAACAGACATTTTGTAGCTTAACAAGTAATTACATGATTGCCAAGTGTCAGTTAGTATATCCATTATTAAACAGTATGATATCTACAATTTCTTGGTGTCTTATAAATGACTATATATTGGTTAAATCAACTAATTAAGTCTTTAGTAAATAATGTACTATGGGATTTATATGCCTAATATAAAACAGGATACTGAGGCAGGGTTGTTAATTTATTCGTACACTACAATGTATTATGTAAGCATGTATGCTACCAAAATGTCTATGAATATGTTAAAACAGCCAATTTACTTGAGTACATGTACCTGCTGCCACAGATTTTGACTGATAACAACCAGCATACAAGTTCTCTGGTGAAAGAGTAAAGTTATACACATTACAAGGATTAGGAGTATCTTCAGTATATTTGTAAACATTGTTGTCCCCTATCAACTCTACAGTAATATTGGTAGTGTTATTAGTATCTGTAATAGACAATATCAATGTAGTATTCTCATTAACAACAGGATGAACACTCCAAGATAGAAATAAACTATTAAAACCAGTTGAGAATACTTTGAGGTCTGAGACAAGTACTGGATCACCTACAGGAAAGCATTTCTAACTTCAAATAAAGATGTATTAGTAACCTTGTACAATCAATAGCACAGTAAGACTTGTTGTATTACCACCATAAGGAGGAGGTGTATCACCCAGAATAACACAGTACACTTCTGTGTAATTATTGAGACAATTACCGGCAATATATAAAAATGAATATTGAATATCACAACCATCATATGGAGAAAAATGATTGTAGTATCCACTATTATTGATTCCTCTAGTTTCTAACTCTTCAGTTGTCATATTCTCAGAATTAACTCCATCAATAAACCAGTAGAGATATGAACCATCACCATAACAAAGGAAGGTAGCTTGTTGACCAAGGCTGACAGTAGTAGAGTAAGAATAATCCCAAATATCTGAAACAAATAAAAAATGTAGCTGTTCTATATTCTTAGGATAATCTTACATTCATTATGACAGCATAATGAAGTAGAAAATAAACATGCAATATAAAAAACAAAAACAATCTTCATCTTGCTCGTAACTAGAAGCATCAGTCTATACTAATGACATCAAAGCACTGTCTATGAATCTCGTTATCATTTCCCCTGTGATATGGTTTCCCATGAACTTTACTACACTATCCTGTATCTTTCTTATAAAATATGTGAGGTTTGAAGCAAAACAAAAAATTTGTTAGGGTTTGCTCCTGATATAATCAATGAAAAAATTTATGAGTAAACTGGATTAAAACTTCAAATAAGTTAGTGATAGGACATTGTATAGAAATTATATACCAACATCTACTTCAAATAAGCCTACATATTGTTCCTTATTAATACAGGTTAAGGTTAATATTCTCATATAGTACTTGTTGTGGGTGTAAATTGAGGTGTGTTATCATAGGCATTGGTGGATTGCTGCATATCTCTAAATTTAGTCAATTCATAAGCTGCATTTGTTTCTGTCTTGACTAATTAGTCAAAACTATTGTTGTAATAGTCTGTAGAAATGAAAGTTAAGTGTGTTTATGATAGTATTTACTTTTGGTTTTCTTCTTTTCAAAAAGAAATACTAATAATAATACTAAAACAATATAAAGTACTATTACTACCAATCAAAATAATGCAACAAAAACTCCACTAATTGTTTGTATAGTTATAAAATATAAACATCAAAATAGTTTCCCATGAACTTTGTTACACTATACTGTATCTTTCTTGTAATGTATGTTTTGAAGCAAAACAAAAGAGATAGCTCATAAAGTAAATATCTTTTAAACAGTAACACATGCTAAACTTAATTATAATTCAGAAAATTCTCTCATAATCAGTATATTGTGATACCAATTAATTAATACTAATGTGATATGTAACATTGACTCCTAAGCGTGAACATTGGTACATTGACTACACCACCAGCTGTAAATTGACTTAGGTATGTGTTAAGGTATAAATATACATATATAACTCTACATGTATGTCAAAATCAGCCATAGTAATATAAATAGAGTGTTTAAACAATGTGTTATCATATCACCACTGTGTACTCTGTATTACATACTTCATTCATGATCAATAAAGGAGGGCACAAAGAACATAGTATTGATCATGTGATTTTCTACAGATAACATGACTGTAATAACATTAATAACAAATTTAATCAAGTATAGTGTATGTGTATTAAATTAGTGTTAAAAGTATAGGACATTGTACACAAATTATATTCCAAGTCAAAATAAAAATATTTATTAAGTAGTTATTTAATGCCAGTTAACATTCTCATATAATACTTGTGGTGGGTGCAGACAAGGTGTGTTATCATAGGTATTAGAGGATTGCTGCACATCTCTAAATTTAGTCATTTCATAAGCTGCATTTGTTTCTATCTTGACTGAGTCAGCATTATAGTCTATAGAGGTGAAAGTAAAAAGTATTAATAGCTACATGCTAGTATTTTACCTTTCCTTTTCTTCTTTCTGAACAGTAGTACTATCAATAATGTTAAAACAACAAAAAATGCTACCACTGCTAAACCAAAAAACACTCCTAAAACTGCACTATCTACTCCTTGTGCTGTAATAAAATAACAATACTTATAGTTTGGTCTTATATATTATGCTAACTTTGTGAAACAATAGTCAGTGTATTACTCATACACAAGTTGGCACCAGTATTTGATGTTTCATCAACAGAACTAATATATGTTATCCCAGTTAATGGTGATGAAGAAACAATTTGATTTTCTGAAATACTCCAGTCCACAACAAATTCCTTTACAAGAGCATATTTTAAACTTCTCTCTCCATTATCTCTCTTATCATATCCATATAATATGTATGTTCCATTTACTGAGGGTGATAGACATCTTTCAATAGTTACATCTAATAATATAGTAGATAATAATGGTGAGATGACCAGTACAATACATCCAGTATTAGATGACTGTTGATAGACACATGTCAAACACATGTCTGTTCCATTTCTAGTGATATTCATGTCCTTAACTTCAAATGTACCTTTAAAATGAGATATATACCATATACATATTGATGCAATAAAAATCAATTTTACTTACTAATTTGAAATGCTTCAGAAATTGTCACTCCTAAAGAATTTAGTGTTATTATATTCAAATAGTACATAAATTCTTTTTGAAGTTGTACTTTCCATATTATTTGGTATGTTTCAGTTACTAATGTTACATCTTCCCAGCCAAAAATATTTGAGGTATTCATGTTCATTGTATCTCCAGCTCTAGTGAGCATGAACTGAATTGAGTTTTGTTGTAAGTTAGGACAATGACTCTCAGCAAACTAATGAGAATAATTACAAATAAATTCTTTGCTTTGCTTACTTGAAATAATACTACAATTGAACTGTTGCTATTTAAAGTAACTCCAATTATTTTTGGTTTTAAGGGTAATTCTGTAAATTGAAACAAGCATGAATTAAATTTATAATTTATAGTCAAATGATAACCCTAAACATATATTCACACTGATTAGTTGACAAATATATGGTTATAAAAGTCACAATTATCAAATTACTTGATGCAAAATGTAAACACTGCTGTTTTGATTACTATCACTGTTAAAACCAACTCATGATTATTTAGATTGCATACAAAGTTCATTGAAGTGTTGACAACATATACTGCTTTCTGTTTTGATTACTAATTACTATGGAATTGACAGTTCATGTACTTCAATAAATGACTTCTCAGAACAAAATGTATATTGTATGTACAGGAATGTTCTATTAATAATTCTATAGAGACAGCATCCATGAAAATTGTGTCTAACTAATGATATGTTGAATGAAGTTATTGTAGTTGTATAAATTAACTACATCTCCATTAAGTGTCAATCAGTATATCAGTTACGAAAACAGTGTGATGTTTACTAATTCTCGGTGTCTTATATACAATAATGACTATGTATTGATTAAATCAACCAGTAATGATGTACTGAGTGATTTAATTTGTATATAAATCGTAAATAGTATAGTAGTAATCAAAACAGTGGATGTTTACAAATTGCATCAACTACATAGGCATATATACATATACATACATACATACATACATACATACATACATATATATATATATATACATATATATATATATATATGTATATGGTCATACAGGTTGCAAGTGTAAGTAGCATATTACTTGATGTAATTTATAAACATCTACTGTCTTGATTACTAATATATTATAAAGATTTAAAGATTTAAATACCTGATACAAAATGATGTGTTAGACCAGAGTTGTTACTATTGGATTCATTCATATATTTAAACGTATTTTGTGGGACATATGCTAACAAAGTCTTTGTGAATAGATTAAAACAGCCAGTTTATTTAATCATTGATATTACAATATGTTAATAATTTATAGTACATATACCTGTGACAAAAGAATATTCAACTGATTTTGACTGATTACAACCACCATACAAATTTTCTGGTGAAAGAGTAAACTTATACATATTACAAGAATTAGGAGTATTTTCAGTATATTTGGAAACATTGTTATCCCCTCTCAACTCTACAGTAATATTGGTAGTATTATTAGTATCTGTAATAGACAATATCAATGTAGTATTCTCATTAACAACAGGATGAACACTCCAAGATAGAAATAAACTGTTAAAAGCAATTGAGAATACTTTGAGATCTGATACAAGTACTGGATCACCTATAGGAAACCATTTTTAACCTCATACAAATATATGTTAGTAACCTTGTACAGCCAATAGTGCAGTACTACTAGTTGTATTACCACCAGAAGGAGGAGGTGAGTGACCCAGAATAACACAGTACACTTCAGTATTATTATTAAGACAATTACCAGCCATGTGTAAAAGTGAATACAGATAATCACACCCAACATAATATGGAGGATAATTATTGTAGTATCCACTAAAACTAATTCCTCTAGTTTTTAACTCTTCAGTTGTCATATTCTCAGAATTAACTCCATCAATAAACCAGTAGAGATATGAACCATAACCGTCACAATAGAAGTAAGCTTGTTGCCCAAGAGTGACAGTAGTAGAGTAAGGATATGACCAAATATCTGAAACAATAAAAATATGTAGTTGCTCTATATTTTTAGAATAAACTTACATCCATAATTACAACATAGTGAAGTAGAAAATAAACTTGCAATATAAAAAACAAGAACAATCTTCATCTTGCTCGTAACTAGAAGCATCAGCCTATAGTAATTAAAATCATAGACACTGTCTATGAATCTCATTATCATTTCCCCTGTGATATGATTTCCCATGAACTTTGTTACACTATCCTGTATCTTTATTATAAAGTATGTGAGCTTTGAAGCAAAACAAGAAAGATGACTCATGTAGTAAATATCTTTTAAATAGTGGTTATGGAATGTATGATTAACTTAATTAGCAATAACTCTCTTAGAAAATTATACACTGTTTGTGATTATTATATTGTTATGATACTAATTAATTAATATTAATATGATATATAACATTGACAACTAAGCATGAATGTTAATAATTGATTTGTTAGTACTTAACAGAGCATATACATAAAGAATCACCATGATCTGTGAGCTAATGTAGGCATGTGTTTAGGTATAAGTATACATAATATGAATTATTAATCGTTAATAGTATCCGCCCACGCATTAATTTGTGGATAAGGGGTTAATCATAGCTTTGTAGTGAAAACTAAATCGTCGCTAGGTTGTGAATGGATGATTGGTAATATTCACTACATGTTTGGTGAACGTCACAAGGATAGTGAAATGTTCACTACACTGCTTCACAACTATGTAGTAAAAGAACATAGTGGTGATGTTCATCACAAAGGTAGTGACCATCACCACTTAATTTTTTACAGTGCACATGTATGTCAAAATCAGTTAGAAATATCCCTCCCCTTTTTGATGTAGTCACATTTTGATAAAGTGATAGGTAAGTCACTCATAAGGACTGTCTTTACTTGGTTGAACTGATGTATATATAAGTATATGGGAAATTCATAAATATCAGCAGTATGGTAAAGAGTAGATTTGCTATTAAGTATAACTGTTTTTCTACACATGTATCTTGACTATCATATATGATATAATAGCTATCAGTGTTGATGTTGTTAATTTAATAAACATATGAAATAACAAATGTAACCTGTTGAAGTCTAAGCATAGTTAGTTGATAGACACACATGTCTATGTTATTTCTAGTTACAATGCATGAGGTCTTGTATCTGGAATGTGCCTGTATTAATGCAAATTATATAGACTATTTACTGATTTAAAAATGGATCAGAGATTAATTATTAATTCAGTGTTATTGTATAAATCTTTTTGAAGCTACAATATTTGGTGTGACAATGTTTTTTATTTAAAATCATCACAGCTTACCAGACAAAGCAGGATTTCCTTGTAACTGTTATTTTACCATCCTTCATTTTATAATACATTTAATATTGAAGCAAAACATAGAAAGATAACACATACCAAAATTAAAAATATATATCCTTACACATAGACAATGTTTATGGATTAATAAATTTCAATGTAAAACTTCCACATGAATCAATTAACAAAATTTAAAAAATATCTTAAAAAATGAGAAATAATTGTTGATAATAACTATTATTGATTTGCTAATAATAATGCTTGTAATATAGACAGCTATGCATGCATATAGAAACATTGACTTGTAACTTATGCAACCATTTGTGCATGTGTCACAATTTGGAGCAACTTGCAACTAGGGACGTCCCCTTTTCAATGTAGACACATTTTCATATACATGAACTATTTCAGGAAGTCTCCTTGAGGTAGGTGGTTCATAAGTATTGACATCACTTTGTTGAACTTTCTGATTAATATTGGGGAACTCATGGAGATCATCAACAGAAGCATTATCATCTGTTTGTATAACAAGTGCAGTAAAGCATACATTTGCTATTAAGTATACCTGATTTTCTACACCTTCTCTTGCACAATAGTAACTTAATAGTCATACACGATATGATAACAATTAGAGTTGATGTTGTTAATGCAAATAAACATCCAAAAATAACTAACGCATATTTTATTGCCATGGTTACCTGAAGACTCATAAATTGATGAATATAGCAGTTTCCAATCCACCATGAATTCCTTTACAACAGCATATTTTAAACTTCTCTCTCCATTGTCTCTCTTATCATATCCATATAATATGTATGTTCCATTTACTGAGGGAGATAGACATCTTTCAATAGTTACATCTAATAATATAGTAGATGATACTGGTGAGATGACCAGTACAATACATCCAGTATTAGATGACTGTTGATAGACGCATGTCAAACACATGTCTGTTCCATTTCTAGTGATATTCATGTCCTTAACTTCAAATGTACCTTTGAAATGAGATATATAACATATACATATTGATGCAATGAGAATTAATTTTACTTACTAATTTGAAATGCTTCAGAAATTGTCACTCCTAAAGAATTTTGTGCTATTATATTCAAATAGTACATAAATTCTTTTTGAAATTGCACTCTCCATATTATTTGGTATGTTTCATTTATTAATGTTATATCTTCCCAGGCAAAAATATTTGAGGTGTTCATGTTCATGTTATCTCCAGCTCTAGTGAGCAGAAACTGAATTGAGTTTTGTTGTAAGTTAAGACAATGACTCTCAGCAAACTAATGAGAATAATTTCAAATTAATTCTTTGCTTTGCTTACTTGAAATAATATTGCAATTGAATTGTTGCTATTTAAAGTAACTCCAACTATTTTGGTTTTATGGGTAATTCTGTAAATTGAAACTATCATGAATTATATTGACAATTTGTAGTCATATTCATAATACTAAATACATATTCATTGCATGTATACACTGATTGGTTGATTTAACCAATATATTGGTTTTAGATTACGAGTAGGAAATTATTTGATGCAAAAAGTGAATGCTACTGTTTTGATTACTAATGTACTATGGAATTGACTGTTTATATACTTATTACAAAATGAAAAGCATTAAAGTGTGCAACCCTTGTAGTGAGTGATGTTAGTTTGTTTGCAATTACCACACTGCTGCATGAAAACTTACTTATAATTACTTAAATAAGATAAGTAGCAGGATTGCATGAAGACCACTTTACTTCATGCATGTGGTAGATGATATTAAAACTAGAGGCGTGACAAGTACTAGCTTAACTATAATGGGTGTGGCAGTAACAGTCACAGTCAAGTGGTTGTTTTTGTAAGACTGTTTCTTTGCTAACTTGCGTATTTTATAGACCTTGTATAATTTGTGTAACACTTACTATATCGTTAGTATCACGACAGCAACAATTGCTTCTAGATATATCTTTTTACAGATTCAACTGTTGGCAAAGAAGACTGTCGAGATAAGTAAAATTTGCCTTCAAAACAAAGCATTTTAAGGAAAATTCCCACGTTGAAATTGTAGGCAATTGTACTTTGTGCCCATAGCAGTTTCATAGGAGCAAATACTTGTTCCGTTTTCCCTGTTCTTTTTTGAAAGGTCTTTCTGACTTTTCAAACTTTGTCTTCCGTTGATAGACTTCTATCTAGAACGACTTGCTATATAGAACCTAACTTTTTCCGCTTCTCTGTGAGTTATGTAGCTAAGGCAGGACTTACTATGGATTCATTCATACACTTCAATGATTTTATAAGGATGCTAGCAATCAAAATTATACGAATAAGTTAAAACAGCCAATTTAGTTCAACAATGATATTACAATAATTAAACATTAATAGTACATGTACCTGTGACAAAAGAAGCTTCCACAGATTTTGACTGATTACAACCAGCATACAAATTTTCTGGTGAAAGAGTAAAGTTATACACATTACAAGGATTAGGAGTATCTTCAGTATATTTGTAAACATTGTTATCTCCTGTCAACTCTACAGTAATATTGGTAGTGTTATTAATATCTGTAATAGATAATATCAATGTAGTATTCTTATTAACAACAGGATGAACACTCCAAGATAAAAATAAACTGTTAGAAGCAGTTAAGAATACCTTGAATTCTGAGACAAGTACTGGATCACCTATAAGATATCATTTCTAACTTCAAATAAAGATATGTTAGTAACTTTGTACAGTCAATAATCCAGTAGAACTTGTTGTATTCCCACTAGAAGATAGCAAATTCATAAAGCAAACAAGTTTAAACAATCTCTTCAAGTTGCAAATCATCTTGCTTGTCTCATACATGCATTACAACTAACTAACTTATGAACTTAATAATATATATAATGGTAATAAATATAGTCTACACTATGTAAATATACTTGTATATTTTAACTGTTTATGTTCACAGCTTAATCAATCAACTTAATTATGTGGATATGAATTTATGACGTGACATGTTTAGACAAATCTCTCTCCTCCATACAATGCTAGTTCAGCATGCCACCTCTGTATATGTAGATGATTATAATAAGAACATAAACACATAATAAATGTTATTGAGTGATATTGCATGTATAAAGAAACAGGTCGCAATTGCTTATACTTGTATGTCGTTGATGTTATATAACCCCATAGATACTGCAATTAGCAATGTGCATTATTTGTTATAATATTTGGACTATGAATTAAGAACAATCAATAAATATACAAAGTCTTACTGCTAATTTTAAATATAATTTGTCCTTACCTCAATAACTCTACTTATACAAAGGCCAGAAAGAGTAGCAGGTTTGGATGTAACCAAAAATGTATCCTTGTACATTCCTTAGGTGTAGAAACAGAAGATCTTTACATGTTTGGGTAATTTTATAACCTTTCTTTTATCAACATAGAGATAATTGCTAAACTTCAACATATGGTCAGACATTATATTGTGTTATATTGTGAATTTACATTGTTTTGTTTCATAAATTTTTAATATTGACTATCAATAGAAATATGAAACTAATATAACTCAACATGATATTTTAATTAATATTCTATTATAACATAGATATTAGAGTTTCCTTACACTCTAATATTTATGCTTAAAATAATTGACTGCATCTCATAATTAGCAAATGAAATATCAAACTACAACAATAAACTGTTTGGCTGCTACAAATAAAACTATACCTAATTCAAAATGTGTTTATAGCTACCTAGTGTAGCCATAAATATATTATATATATGTTGTCAGTTAAAAACTAAAGTTAGCATATGTACTGTTCATTGCCAGATAAAACTGGATGACATCATAAATGGAAGTATATTGTTCCTGTACAAGAGAACATGAGATATCACTCTCTTTTTAACAAACTACTCTATTATTACCAGTGTAATCACAGCTCCTGGTTTGCTTCTTTTAACAGCTTTGGTCACTTGAAATACATCTATTACACTTTCTGTCTTACACTGTTCTAGAGCAATACTTAGTGAACAGTATACTCCAGAACGACTTACTGTGTCACTAGGGAAAAGGGATGGAAGAAAGGAACTATTGCCATGTTTACCATCTCTGTCCATACCTGCAGTGTACAACTATTGGTCCTCCTCCAATCTTTTGTTGTACTTTAATAACTCCATCAATAACTTGTAACAATGTCTGAGGTTGTCTGACACAACCATCATTAGGCCAGTCCAGTACTTGGAACTGAACTAAATTGTAAGTCAAGCCCTTAAAAGTATTGCTTCCATGAATTTTATTTCTTTTGTGATAACAATCTCACTTCATTAGATAAATTACTAACAAGAAGATTTCTCTGAACATATCCTTGTTTCTCCTCTTCTGAAGTACATCTTATACAGTATTCACCATACATACCATCTGTTGCTCGCCAGTACTGATAACATGTTTCCTAATTCAGTGCAACATAAACAATAAAATAAAAAATGCAAAGTACTAACAATTTACCTTTCCATTCTCTTCTAGTTCACATAACATAACAATAGCAGATACTTTATAATCCATTATCATCTTCCAAAAGTCTCTGGTAGTGTTTTCCATTGGACTCTGAGCTATAATGAATGCTTTCTTCTCACGATAACCCTAATGAAGAATTGATTAATAAATAACACATCAGTTTATTAACTCACATTTAAGAAAGAGGCATGAATATAACCTTTAGTACCCTGAAGTGTAACAAGAAATCTCTCAGCTAGAAATATATTATTAATAATATTAGATTTATTGTCTAACAGTCCTTACGTGGTAGGTACTTGTTAGAACGATTTTTATTGCTATTGGCCTCTGCTGTATTACAGTGGATATCATCAGGATCAGGAGTTATTTGAGATAATAGATTGAACTGAGATTCTAGACCTGTCTGGTGTGTTTTGGGATTATGTTCTTTAAGTTTTTGAAGCTCAAATTGATACTTGTATGCTGTGATATCTGTTTCTCCACAAATAACTGTTTCTAGTACAGCATCATGAGTGAAAGCATACTGTTCCTATAGAGGTAACACATTGTATTAGGGACAGTTCTTGATATCATGACTTACAGCTGTTTGTACCATCTTCATTCTCTGTTCTCTGAGTTTATTGATAATACCAGCAATATCTACTACTCCCTCTCTACTAGCCTGTTCTAGAGCTATGTCCACAGCAATATATGTACCAGTACGACCTACACCAGCACTACAGTGGACTAGGATGGGACCTTTAGATGGAGACCATGTATTAGTCACTCGTTTGTGAAGGATCATCAGAGAAGTAGCATAGTCAGGTACTCCTTGATCAGGCCATGAGGTAAGATGATATTGTGTTATGTCATGAGTGCGATTGGATCCATCCTCTATCTATTAACAGACAATTCTACATGTATTTAACAGTTATATTTACTTTCACTTTGAGACTTCTAATAGTGAAATCTGGTAAAACTTGTTCATCCAGTATTGTAACAGTGAATGGTCCAAAGGTAGTGGATTCTTTATGAGGATCCGGCCAATATTGTTCACATTTACTTCTTGATCCTTCCTTTAAATTAGTTACCATGACAATAATTTGTGGTCTCTCCTGCCAAATTAGTCTCCAGAAATCAACCAATGTTTTAATCATTGGTCCTAAACAAAAATAAAAACATTTATAATTTCACATAATCTGTTATGTTTACATGACTACCTTGTGATGCTATAAACTTCTTGGGACAACTATAGCCCTAATATACATTATAGTAATAATGGTAAATAACTACATCAAGTACTAGTAACTTACATCTATATAACTAGCATTGATATATTCTCTTTGACATTGATTCAGTTCAGGATTAGGTATGAGGACAATCCTATTGTCATCATCTGTTCAATGATCATAACAAGACATTTATACCATATATGGTATTGATATTATATGTACTACATACATGTTGTGATGTTCTTGAATCGATTGAGAAGTTTATTCTCCTTACTAAAACCTACTATACAAGGTTTGTCTTCTCCTTTATACAGTTCCTATCAATTAATGATATGATCATATTGTAGTTTTATTTTTTACTTTGTATTGTTCACTAAAAGCTGCATTACCATCACTATGACAACTGACTACATGAGTACCAAGATCATCAAGTGATATAGGAAGAGTAGGATGGATCTGAGCATCAAAATTAATAGTGGGAGGAGGAGAGTGAACTAGAGAGGAGGGAACACCATATAATATATCAGTTATACCACCATTTTGTGATTTATTACCAGTAGTATCAGTGGATATAGGGAGGTCAGTAATTAGTGAATATTCTAACAATACAAACAATATTACTTGTAATATATTGACATATTATATACCTGATTCAGGTATTGATATCTCAATGTTAGCTTGTTGTTTTATATTCTCATAACCAGTAGTATTTGATAAAGAGGAATGGCTGGACTTTTTCAATTTATTAACTACAGCATAATGTTGTTCTTCTAGTGAACACAAAACAATAACAATATTCTAGCTAGGTCTATTGTACCTGTTTCTGGTTCAATTGGTTTCTTTTCAGTTAGTATAAACTTTTCATTATAATAAATTTGCTTAGAATTCTTGTTTATTCTTCTGTGTCTATGTTATATCATACATACTTTAATATATGTAAGTATTACTGATCTTACCTTACAACACATACTACAATTAGTATCACTACTATTAGCAATATAGTCGAAAAAATAGCACTAACAACTCCAATTGCTATACCTACAACTGAAAATAAATGTAGTTAAAATTTTCATTAAGATTTGTTTGGATCTATTATATATTAAAACCATATTTCATTAACTTTATCTTACCTCCATTAGTAGCCACTGTTGTATGAGTTGTTGAAGAATCAACTAATGTTAGGTTAGAAATTACTGTCCACACTCCATAACCATTATCAGTGTAACCACGTACACCAAACAGATAACAAGTGTTACCTATCAGATTACTTATAGTCACATTTGTTGTAGTATTTGTACTTGCATTAGTTTTTATCATTGGACTAAACTCATCACTAGGAGTACAACTACCATCAAACTGATGAGTAGTATACCCTATTTCATATGTGATAATGGGATAGTCTACAGGAATATAACTAGGTACACTCCATGAGATAACAGCCCATGTAGTAGACATCAAACTGGTTAGTGTACCAACTGGACCAGGAACTAAGTAGAAAGTATATTTATTACCTATAATAACTGACAATGTACTTACTAGTTCCAATCTGTACTTCAACAGGAACACTGAAGGGACCTCTTCCAATAGGGTTCACACCAGCTACACTCATGTTATATACATTACCAAGTACTAAGTCATTCACAATGATATATCTCTCAGTATTGGTGAGGTTATATGTCATACTATTGTTACTAATGATCACAATATACTCAATAATTCTACCATTACGTAGATGACAATCAATCTCTTCCCATATGATTTTGTTTGCTGTCAAATTTACTGAAAGAGCCATAATTGACTTTGGTGATCCAAATGGAACTATATGATTATATTATTTAAATAATATTAATAAATATCTCTTACCTGAAGTGGGTTTTGTTTCATTAAATATCATCACTGGACTAGACTCTCCTAGTATATTACCAGCTCTCACTGTAATGGTATAGTTCATACCACTGGACAGTTTTCTCAAAATATAACTGAATGTTGTGATGGACTTGTGAGAAGTAACTGAAACCAAAGTCATATTCACTGAAAATAACTCAGAACAAAATGGACTGTAAGAGATGTTGTAGTATATTACATTGTTCCCTTCTTCACTATTGGAACTAGTCCAATTCACTGTAATAGTGGTATTTGAGACATCAGTCACTGAGAGACTAGTTACTGGTGTGGGAACTACACAATGAACCAAAATCAGATTGTGTTTATCCAAATATGAACTCACTATTAAACCTTAACAATGTTTGTGTACTTTTAATTGAAGGAAGATCTTTATATGAGTACACACTGATGTTATATGTACTCAATGTTAGTCCATTGATTATAACTTCATGTTCTGTAGTAGATAATATCTTGTTGGTATCTACTCCAGTAGTAGAGTTAATGACAATGACATATCCATTAGTATATGATGACATAGTCCAGTTGACTTTGATACTAGTTTCATTTAAAATAAATACCATCACATTAGATGGAGGACTGCTGGGAACTACAAGATGAAAACTTTGCTAATAGAGCAACAACTACTTTGGATCTAATGGATCAATAGTCAAAATTACCACTAATAAATTTGTAATATGTACAATTGTGAAGTTTGTTTTTTGCTAATTAAGAGTAACTAATAAAACTATGTTGTTTTGTTTATATATATTAGTTAAGATATCAGAACAGAATTATGGAAACCTGCAACCAGTTTATAAATGAATACATTGACAATTTGTGATATCAGATAAATAGCTATATTTCACATACCTTGTAATATCACAGTGTCACTGTACTTCACTCCTTTATACATTGCTATACAGGTAACATTAACTGACACTCCCAGTTGATCAGGATATATCAGTAGTGTGTTGTTGTATATGAGGAGATAAGAATCAATTAATGTATACATTGAGTTGTACTTCATCACTCCATTCACTAACCAGTAAACATCAGTAGTACCATTGACAATAGTTGTGATACAATCAATGTGATATTGAGTGTTTTGAAGTTCAATAATTGATAAGATAATTATCCAATTCAATGATAAAATAACTAATTTGCAGAGTAAAATAAAATTAAAATCTACAATATAAATACCTGATATCTGTACACTAGTTGTATTACTAGCAGGTCCCAGTATATCTTGATATGCTCTGATTGTGATGTTATAAGTTGTTCCTAGCATTAGTCCCCTCAGTGTCATCATATTCTGACTACCTCCCTTTACCTGTTGTGTCACAGTGTGTGTGTTACTAGTGGCATTGACTACATATCCATCAGCATCAGATGGAACAGGTGTCCAACTGACAGTGATAGTGGTAGATGTCTTATTGACCAAAATAGGAGGAGAGGAAGTAAATCCTGGAGCTGAGAGAATTACAAATAACTCATAACCACAGTAATAGAAGTACTTACCAGTTACTGTAAAATATCGATGTCTTTCAACCTCACTAACTCTTTCATAATACAAATGTATATGATCACCATTATTGGTTGACTGACTAAATATTCCACTACTGATCTTCTCTGCATACCAAGTAACAGTAAGATTACGAACAATTGTATTATTATTGCTATAAAGGGTTTCATTCTCAATACTGCAATTGTATCCAAAGTGTGGTGATACACAACTAAATCTATTATTTTTATTAATGTAATACCATCCAAAATTCTTTTCCAGTCCACTTAAAATACACTGTAGTGTGTATTGTTGTGGTATAACTGTCACATCAGAAGGAAGTTCAACAACACTGAAGTTTAAGATTGTTACATGTTCTAAAGTAGATCAGTAACAAATGACAGTGTGTACTAGTACAATATGAGATATAACTTACTGAATATATTAACAGTGATGATGTTGGTAGTAGGATCAGAACAACTACTAGGTAGACAACACTTGAATGTATTGTTATTATCTTTTGAATTAAATTCACGAAATTCTTGTCCACTAGGTTTATATACAGTGATGTTAGCAGGATTATTAGAGACAATACAGCGAAGAGGATCATCGATACCATTGCTGTTACAGTTGACAGATTGTCCATTAGGATTAATCCACTGTCCTTCAGATGACATAGAATTTGGCAACACACACTGAAGCTTGCTTGTGTGTGTGATGTATTTTTCATTGATGTATGACCCATTAGGATAACAATCTCCTTTGAACATCAGGTAGATACCTAGAACATTATCAAGAAATGATGTAATACTCACATCAACACACTTACCTGAGTTTGGTGGACAGTTACTAATAGCTTCACTGACATATAACAAGAAGAAAGTCTTCAGTAATACTGACATTGTCTTATTCTTAACAAAGCCTCTTTTTAATCTTCAATACATTTGCTATGAAGTATACCTGATATTCTACAATGTCTCTTGTATAATAGTATTTTAATAGTCGTACATGATATGATAACAATCAGAGTTGATGTTGTTAATGTAAATAAACATCCAAAAATAACAGTGAGTATCTCTGTAAACAAGCAGTGTTATTACCAAACAAACTATATAAAGTACTAGGATTGGGATTATCTTCTACATATTTATAACATTATATTTCCTAGTTATATTCACAGTTGTGATTATACTTACATCTATATAGCTAGCATTGATATATTCTCTTTGACATTGATTCAGTTCAGGATTAGGTATGAGGACAATCCTATTCTCATCATCTGTTTAATGATCATAACATGTGGTACCAGTATGTACTTATATTGAGTATATGTATAATTACATAGTATAAATATGGTATTGTACTACATGCATGCTGTAATGATTATAACAAGACATTTATACCATATATGGTTATAACTTACTGAATATATTAACAGTGATGAAATTGGTAGTAGGATCAGAACAATTACTAGGTAAACAACACTTGAATGTATTGTTATTATCTTGTGAATCAACTTCATTAAAATTGATACCACCATAAGCTCTGTATGGACTGATACTAGCTGGATAGTCACCATTGCCATACTGTTCATTAGGATTAATCCACTGTCCTCCAGATAAAGTAGAATTTGGCAACACACACTGAAGCTTGTTCGTTGGTGTGATGTACATTTCATTAATGTATGAGTCATCAGGACAACAATCTCCATTGAACAACAGGTAGATACCTAGAATATTCTCAATAAATGATGTACTAACCATTAAATCACTAACATGAGTCTGGTGGACAGTTACTAATGCTTTTACTCACACATAACAAGATAGAATACAATTGTCATTATCTTATTATTATTATCTTATTCTTATTAATCTTCCAATATTCTACATAATATTATATATTAAAGATTGGATGCTTACAAAGTGACAAAGTATTAATAACAGTAACTATATTGACAATAAACATTACATTATTTACTCAACCAAACATTTAGTTACAATTATTATAACTTAGTTTAATGTAGTGTTTTAACTAGATATGATATAGATACTACAATTAACTATATCATGTTGAATTGGAAGTCTGTAAATATAAACTGAAGAGTACATGTTGTGCTGTTGTCTTTCACACAGTCAGTTTGACAATCACATGTACAGTGTTTGATGAGAGTAATGTAATAAATATCATCCAATAGATAACATAACAACAACTACAATTATTGACAACATAGTCAATTAATATGTATTATTAACTCATATTGACTCATAGACACTGGTATCAGCAATATCTGTTGTTGACAGTTGACACTCATCATATATCACTTTACTCTGATCAGTTGGTTTAGACTGATGAAGACTGTATGGCTCACAGACTGTCATTTCAATATCTTCATCAGGTCTATAGATAGACAGTGTATGAATTAACACAAAGTAACAGAAATATGACAACTTACCCACTCTCTTTTTGATGTTTATTTTTATAAGTAACAGTTTCTGTCCTATTGAGTCTGTATAAAATTAAAACAGATCTTGTTTACAAATAAGAAACTGCTGTATATAAATACATGGTTTTAGCAATAGATCCTTAAAAATAACATTATGACAACTTAACAACTTACCCACTGTCTGCTTGATGTTGATCTTTAGAAGAAATGACAACTAATCTGTATCAAAAATGATACATCTTTATACATGTAAACTTTTCTTACCGTCTGTTGTGTATAAATTGTACTACATTAGCAATAGAACAAGCTATCACTACAGATAATAATATACCGACAAGTACACCCAGTCCAGTAATAAAACTAGTAAAAGATATCAATATAAACATCAAATATAAGAGGCAGTACCTTTTACTACTATCAGTACACAATGTAGGATCTGTCAGTGATGGCTCACAAATGTTTGATTAGCAATAACTGTCCATACTCCGTAACCATTAATAGTGTAACCACATACACCAAACAGATAACAGATGCTACCTATCAGATCACTTATAATCACATTTGTACTACTTGTATTAATTTTTATCATTGGACTAAACTCATCACTAGGAGAACAACCACAATCACACTGATGAGTAGTGTACCCTATCTCATATGTGATAATGCGATAGTTTACAGGAATATAACTAGGTACACTCCATGAGATAACAGCCCATGTAGTAGACATCAAACTAGTGAGTGTAGTAACTGGACCAGGAACTGAGTAGAAAGTATATTTATTACTTATAATAACTGACAATATACTTACTAGTTCCAATCTGTACTTCAACAGGATCACTGAAGGGACCTCTTCCAATAGAGTTCACACCAGCTACACTCATGTTATATACATTACCAAATACTAGATCATTCACAATGATATATCTCTCAGTACTGGTGAGGTTGTATGTGATACTATTGTTACTAATGATCACAATATACTCAATAATTCTACCATTATGTAGATGACAATCAATCTCTTCCCATATGATTTTGTTTGCTATCAAATTTAGTAAAAAAACCATAATTGACTTTGGTGATCCAAATGGAACTATAAATTGTATTATTTAAATAATATTAATAAATATCTTTTACCTAAAGTAGGTTTTATTTCATCAAATATCATCACTGGACTAGACTCTTTTAGTACATTACCAGCTTTCACTGTGATGATATAGTTCATACCACTGGACAATTCTCTCAATGTATAAATGAATGTTGTAGTGGACTGATGAGGAGTAACAGAGACCAATGTCACTTTCACTGATGATAACTCAGAACAAAATGGACTATAAGAGATGTTGTAGTATGTTACATAGTTCCCATCTTCACTACTAGGACTAGTCCAGTTCATTGTAATAGAATTATTTGAGACATCAGTCACTGAGAGACTAGTTACTGGTGTAGGAACTACACAATCAATTAAGATTATTTTTATCCAAATATGAACTCATCATTAAATCTTAACAATGTTTGTGTACTATTCATTGAAGGAAGATCTTTATATGAGTACACACTGATGTTATATGTACTCAATGTTAGTCCATTGATTATAACTTCATGTTCTGTAGTAGATAATATCTTGTTAGTACCTACTCCAGTAGTAGAGTTAATGACAATGACATATTTATTACTCTGTGATGACATAGTCCAATTGACTTTCATACTAGTCTCATTAAAATATATGCCATCACATTAGATGGAGGACCACTGGGAACTAGAAAATAAAAAGTTTGTTGACAGAGCAACAACTATTTTGTGTCCCAATGGACCAATAGTCACCGCTACAACTACGTGTATAAAATATATATATACTATAATATGTATAATCTTTTTAAGTTTGCTGTTTGCTAATTAGTAAGCAGTAACTAATAAAACTATGTTTTTTATCTATATTGGTTAAGATATCAGAACAAAGCTATAAAAATCCTACAAATAGTTTATAAATTAGTTAAAACAAACAAAGTTAAAGCAAAGTTATGGTAAACCTACATGTACTATTTAGTATATATATGTTTGCTAAGTAAGCAGTAGCTAATAGAACAAACTCTATTTTGTTTAAGTATATTACTTAGATATGAGAACAAAGTTATGGAAATCCTAATGCATTACAGTAGTATCTATATGATATCAGATGAATAGCTATATACCTTGTAATATCACAGTGTCACTGTACTTCACTCCTTTATACATTGCTATACAGGTAACATTAACTGACACTCCCAGTGGATCAGGATATACCAATAGTGTGTTGTTGTATATGAGGAGATCAGAATCAATTAATGTATACATTGAGTTGTACTTCATCACTCCATTCACTAACCAGTAAACATCAGTAGTAGCAATGACAATAGTTGTGATACAATCGATATGATATTGAGTGTTTTGAAGTTTAGTAATTGATGAGAGAAATGTCGAATTTACTGGTAAAATAACTAAATTACAAATAGAAATAAAAATTAAATTTTAGAATAAAAATACCTGATATCTGTACACTAGTTGCACTACTAGCAGGTCCCAGTATATCTTGATATGCTCTGATTGTGATGTTATAAGTTGTTCCTGGTATTAGTTCTTCTAATGTCATCATATTCTGACTACCTCCCTACACCTGTAGTGTCACAGTGTGTGTGTCACTAGTGGCATTGACTACATATCCATCAGCATCAGATGGAACAGGTGTCAAACTGACAGTGATAGTGGTAGATGTCTTATTGACCAAAATAGGAGGAGAAGGAGTAAATCCTGGAGCTGAGAGAATTACAAATAACTCATATAACCACAGTAATGGAAATACTTACCAGTTATTGTAAGATAGCGATACCTAGTAATCTCACTAACTTTTTGATAGCACAAATGTATATGATCACCATTATTGGTTGACTGACTAAATATTCCACTACTGATCTTCTCTGCATACCAAGTAACAGTAAGATTATGAACAATTGTATTATTATTGCTATAAAGGGTTTGATTCTTAATACTACAACTGTATCCAAAGTGTGGTGATACACAATTAAATCTGTTACTTGTATTAACATAATACCTTCCAAAATTCCTTTCCAGTCCACTCAAAATACACTATAGTGTGTATTGTTGTGGTAGAACTGTTATATGAGATGGTTGTGGTACAACTGTCATATCAGAAGAAAGTTCAACAACACTGAAGTTTAAGATTGCTACATGTTCTAAAGTAGATCAGTAACAAATGACAGTGTGTATTAGTACAATATGAGATATAACTTACTGAATATATTAACAGTGATGATGTTGGTAGTAGGATCAGAACAATTACTAGGTAGACAACACTTGAATGTATTGTTATTATCATTTCCATCAGCTTAATTAAAACGTATGCCACCATTAGGTCTATATAGACTGACATCAGCTGTATGTATATATAGTAGCTGGATTATTAGTTCTGTCACATTTGAGAAGAACGTTATTGTTATTGATGTCACAGTTGACAGGTTGTCCATTAGGATCAAGCCACTGTCCTCCAGATAAAGTAAAATTTGGCAACACACACTGACGTTTGCTTGTTAGTGTGATGTATGCTTCATTGATGTATGAGCCATTAGGATAACAATCTCCTTTGAATATCAGGTAGATAGCTAGAATATTATCAAGAAATGATGTAATACACACATCAACTCACTTACCTGAGTTTGGTGGACAGTTACTAATAACTTCACTGACATATAACAAGAAGAAAGTTTTCAGTAATACTGACATTGTCTTATTCTTAACAAAACCTCTTTCTAATCTTCAATACATTTGCTAAGAAGTATATATGATATTCTAAAATATCTCATGTATAATAGTATTTTAATAGTCATACATGATATGATAACAATCAGAGTTGATGTTGTTAATGCATATACACATCTAAAAATAACAATAAGTGTCTCTGTAAACAAATGAGTGTTATTACAAAATAAATTATATAGAATACAAGGATTGGAATTATCTTTTACATATTTATAACATTATGTTTTCTAGTTATATTCACAGTTGTGATTCTACAGTTTCTGTCTGTAATTTACAATATCAATGTTATGTTCTCATCATGATAAAATAGAATACGTTAAAGTCTGTGACAACTTCTGAATTAAATGTGTGTATATTTTGATATTAAAGAAAACTTCAATAAATTCAAAACATGAAGAGTATATAGAGTTACCTTGAACTTTTAATATTGCTTAAGAACTTGTTGCATTATAAGGAGTTGTATCACTCAGAATAACACAGTATACTTCACTATTATTATTAAGACAGTTACCAGTCATGTATAAATGTGAATGTTGAATATCACATCTTTCATAATATGGAGAAATATGATTGTAGTATCCACTAAAACTAATTCCTCTAGTTTCTAACTCTTCAGTTGTCATATTATCAGAATTAACTCCATTAAAAAAAACATTAGAAATATGAACCGTGTCCATATCAAAACTAAAGAAAAGGAAAAGATAGCTTGTTGACAAAGTTAACATTAATAGTGTAAGAATCTGATGAAAGGCCTGAAAAAGAACCGTGTCCATATCAAAACAAAGTAGGTTTTTAACCAAATCTTACATACAGTAAGGATGTCATGAAAGATCTAAATTAGATACTCTTACATCCATAATGGTAGCATAGTGAACAAGATAGTAAATTCATAAGACAAGAAGTTTGCAGTCCTTTTGAATTGCTATTCATCTTGTTTGTCTTATACATGTATTACAAATAATCTAACTAGTCAATTTATATATATTATACTAATAATCAAAATATAGTCTACACTATACAAATAGACTTGTATATTTTAATTGTTTATGTTTATAGCTGTACAATTGACTTAATTATGTGGGCATGAGTTTAAGACATGATGAAATCAGACAAATGTCTCTCCTCTATACATTACTAGTTCATCATGTTATCATATAACTCTATAGATACTATAACTACCAATATGTGTTATGTATTACTATATTTAGGACTCTAAATTATAAAAATTCAATAAATTTACAGTCTCACTACTAATTTTCAATATAATAATTATTTGCCTATACCTCAACACTACCATAGTGGTAGGTCTGGATGTAACCAAAATGTAACCTTGTACATTCCTCGGGTGTAGAAACAGAAGATCCTTACATGTTTGGATCATTTTATAAACTTGCTTTTATAAAATTTGCATATAAACCTTTGTTCAAACTCCAACATATGGTCAAACATTATATTATGAATTTACATTTTTTTGTCTCATAAATTTTAAATAATCACCATCAAAATAAATATGAAAATAATATAACTTGACAAGATATTTTATTTAATATTAAATTATAACATAGATATTAAAGTTCTCTTCACTCTAATATCTATATATGCTTAAAATAATTTATTGCATCATGTAATTAACAAATGTATATCAGACTACAGCAATAAAATATTTAACTGCTACAAATAAAACTATACTTTAAACTACCTAATGTAGCCACATATAATATATGTGGTCATTTAAAAACTAAAGTTAGCATATGTACTGTTCATTACCAGATAGAACTGGATGACATCATAAATGGAAGTATATTGTTCCTGTACAAGACAACATGAGATATCACTCTCTTATTAACAAACTACTCTATTATTACCAGTGTAGTCACAGCTTCTGGTTGCTTCTTTTAACAGCTTTAGTCACTTGAAATACATCTATTACACTTTCTGTCTTACACTGCTCTAGAGCAATACTCAGTGAACAGTATACTCCAGAACAACTCACTGTGTCACTAGAGGAAAAAGGAAATGGAAGAAGGAGCAATTGTCATGTGTACAATCTCTCTACCTGCAGTGTACAACTATTGGTCCTCCTCCAATCTTTTGTTGTACCTTAATAACTCCATCAATAACTTGTAACAATGTCTGAGGTTGTCTGACACAACCATCATTAGGCCAGTCCAGTACTTGGAATTGAACTAAATTGTAAGTCAAGCCCTTAAAAATATGACTACCATTAACTTCATTTCTTTTGTGATAACTGTCTCACCTCCTTTGATAAATTGCTAACAAGAAAATTTCTCTTAATATATCCTTGCTTCTCCACTTCTGAAGTACATCTTGTACAGTACTCACCATATGTATGATCTGTTGTTGGCCAGTACTGATAACATGTTTCCTAATTCAATGCAACATTTACAATTATACAAAATATTAATACAAACAATTTATCTTTCCATTCTCTTCTAGTTCACATAACATAACAATAGCAGACACTTTATAATCCATTATCATCTTCCAAAAGTCTCTGGTAGTCTTCTCCATTGGACTCTGAGCTATAATGAATGCTTTCTTCTCACGATAACCTAATGAAGAATTGATTAATAAATAACACATCAGTTTATTAACTCACATTTAAGAAAGAGGCATGAATATAACCTTTAGTCTCCTGAAGTGTAACAAGAAATCTCTCAGCTAAAAATATATTGTCAATAATAGTGTTATTGTCTAACAGTCCTTACGTGGTAGGTACTTGTCAGAACGATTTTTAGCACTATTGGCCTCTGCAGTATTACAGTGAATGTCCTTGGGATCAGGAGTTATTTGAGATAAAAGATTAAACTGAGATTCTAGACCTGTCTGATGTGTTTTAGAATCAGGTATTTTAAGTTTTTGAAGCTCAAATTGATACTTGTATGCTGTGATATCTGTTTCTCAAAATTAATATTGGGACATTGATTGAGTTCAGGATTAGGTATGAGGACAATCCTATTGTCATCATCTGTTCAATGATCATAACAAGACATTTATACCATATATGGTATTGATGTTATATGTACTACATACATGTTGTGATGTTCTTGAATCGATTGAGAAGTATATTCTCCTTACTAAAACCTACTGTACAAGGTTTGTCTTCTCCTTTATACAGCTCCTATCAATTAATGAATGATCATTCTGCAGTTTTATTTTTTACCTTGTATTGTTCACTAAAAGCTGCATTACCATCACTATGACAACTGACTACATGAGTACCAAGATCATCAAGTGATATAGGAAGAGTAGGAAGGATCTGAGGATCAAAACTAATAGTAGAAGGAGGAGAGTGAACTGGAGAGGAGGGAACAACATATAATATATCAGTTATACCACCATTTTGTGATTTATTACCAGTAGTATCAGTGGGTATAGGGAGGTCAGTAATTACTGAATATTCTAACAATACAAACAATATTACTTGTAATATATTGACATATTGTATACCTGGTAATGATATCTCAATGTTAGCTTGTTGTTTTATATTCTCATAACCAGTAGTATTTGATAAATTGTAATGACTGGACTTTTTCAATTTATTAACTACAGCATATTGTTGTTCTTCTAGGGAACACAAAACAATAACAATATTCTAGTTAGATCTACTGTACCTGTTTCTGGTTCAATTGTTTTCTTTTCAGTTAGTATAAAGTTTTCATTATAATAAATTTGTTTGGAATTTTCGTTTATTCTTTTGTGTCTGTGTTAAACGATACACCTTTTATCAATATATGTATGTATTACTAATCTTACCTTACAATACATACTACAATTACTATCAATACTATTAGCAACATAGTCAAGACAACAGCACTAACAGCTCCAATTGCTATACCTACAACTGAAATATATACGTTGTTAAAATTTATATTAATAGTTGATTAGCTCTATTAGAAAGTACAACTTCATTAACTTTTTCTTATTTCCATTAGTAGCGACTGTTGTAGGTGTTGTTGAAGAATTCACTAGTGTTTGGTTAGAAATTATTGTCCACACTCCATAACCATTAACAGTGTAACCTCGTACACCAAACAGATAACAGATGTTACTTATCAGATCACTTATAGTCACATTTGTACTACTTGTATTAATTTTAATCATTGGACTAAACTCATCACTACGAGAACAACAACCATCAAACTGATGAGTAGTGTACCCTATCTCATATGTGATAATGGGATAGTCTACAGGAATATAACTAGGTACACTCCATGAGATAACAGCCCATGTACTAGACATCAAAGTGGTCAGAGTACCAACTGGACCAGGAACTGAGTAGAAAGTATATTTATTACCTATAATAACTGACAATGTACTTACTAGTTCCAATCTGTACTTCAACAGGAACACTGAAGGGACCTCTTCCAATAGGGTTCACACCAGCTACACTCATGTTATATACATTACCAAGTACTAGATCATTCACAATGATATATCTCTCAGTATTGGTGAGGTTATATGTCATTATGTAGATGACAATCAATCTCTTTCCATGTTATTTTGTAGGCAGTTAAATTGACTGGAAAAGCCATGATTGTCTTAGGTGATTCGTTAGGAACCGTAAATGGAATTTATCAATATCACAGTATATTCGTCACTCACCAGTTGCATCTGTTTCACCAAATTCCATTTTTCCACTAGATATTCCTAGCATATTACCAGCTCTCACTCTGATGGTATAGTTCATACCACTAGACAATTGTCTTAATGTATAACTAAATAATGTATTGGACTGATGAAGAGTAATAAAGACCAATGTTGTATTTGCTAATGACAATTTAGGACAAGATGGAGTATAAGAGATGTTGTAGTATGTTACATCTTCACTACTTGGAGTAGACGAGTTCACTGTAATAGTAGTAGTTGAGACATCAGTCACTAATAGACTAGTTACTGGTGTAGGAACTAGACAATGAAACTAAGTAAGACTGTGTTTATCCAAATATGAACTCATCATTAAATCTTAACAATGTTTGTGTACTATTAATTGAAGGAAGATCTTTATATGAGTACACACTGATGTTATATGTACTCAATGTTAGTCCATTAATTATAACTTCATGTTCTGGAGTAAATAATATCTTGTGGGTACCTACTTCAGTAGTAGAGTTAATGACAATGACATATCCATTAGTCTGTGATGACATAGTCCAGTTGACTTTGATACTAGTCTCATTTAAGATATATCCCATCACATTAGATGGAGGACCACTGGGAACTAGAAGATGAAAACCTTATTAATAGAGTAATAAATGTATTGGGCCCAATGGACTACCAGTCACAGCTACAACTAATAAATATCTGTAATATATATAATCTGTGAAGTTTGTTGCTTGCTAATTTTAAGTAAGTAGTGACTAATAAAACTAACAATGTTTTGTTTATGTATATTAGTTAACATATCAGAACAAAGTTATGAAAAACTACATGTACTATAGTAGTATATATATGATATGATATCAGATGAATAGCTATATACCTTGTAATATCACAGTGTCACTGTACTTCACTCCTTTATACATTGCTATACAGGTAACATTAACTGACACTACCAGTGGATCAGGATATACAAGTAGTGTGTTGTTGTATATGAGGAGATCAGAATCAATTAATGTATACATTGAGTTGTACTTCATCACTCCATTCACTAACCAGTAAACATAAGTAATAGCATAGACAGTAGTTGTGTGACAGTTAACAGTATTTAGAAGTTCAGTAATAGAAAATAATGAAGTTATTGATGATATACCAATAGCTGTATAACATATTATAATAAGCTACAAAATTATATCAATGCTGCTTTACCTGCAGTCAAATTAATATTAGTGTGTACACTAACTTTATTACTAGCAGGTCCCAGTATATCTTGATAGGCTCTGACTGTGATGTTGTAAGTTGTTACTGGTATCAGTCTCTTCAATGTGATCTTGTTCTGATTACTTCCCTTCACTTGTTGTGTCACAGTGTGTGTATCACTAGTGGCATTGACTACATATCCATTAAGATCAGATGGAATAGGTGTCCAACTGACAGTGATTGTGGTAGATGTCTTGTTGACCAGAATAGGAGGAGAAGGAGTAAATCCTGGAGCTGAGAGGATTACATATGACATAATGTAACTATAGTATTAAATACTTACCAGTTACTGTAAGATAATGATTTCTTATGACATTATCAACTATTTCATGACACAAATGTATATGATCACCATTGTTAATTGATTAAATAAATATTCCATTTCTGATCTCCTCTGCATACCAAGTAACAGTAAAATTATGAACAATTGTATTATTAATACTATAAAGGGTTTGATTCTTAATACTACAACTGTATCCAAAGTGTGGTGATACACAACTAAATCTGTTACTTGTACTAATGTAATACCATCCAAAATTCTTTTTTATTCCACTTAGAACACACTGTAGTGTGTATTGTTGTGGTACAACTGCCATATCAGAAGGAAGCTCAACAACACTGAAGTTTAAAATTGCTACGTGATCTAAAGTAGATAAGTAACAAATGATAGTGTGTACTAGTACAATATGAGATATAACTTAATGAATATATTAACAGTGATGATGTTGGTAGTAGAATTAGAACAACTACTAGGTAGACAACACTTGAATGTATTGTTATTAATATTTTTAAAAGCTTCATCAAATCCTCCACCACTGTATAGACTAATACTAGCTGGATTATCAGTTGTGTCACATTTTAGAAGAACATTATTGTTATTGATGTTACAGTTGACAGGTTGTCCATTAGGATCAATCCATTGTCCTCCAGATAATGTAGAATTTGGCAGCACACACTGAAACTTGCTCATTGGTGTGATGTATATTTCATTGATGTATGAGCCATTAGGATAGCAATCTCCATTGAACATCAGGTAGATACCTAGAATATTATCATTAAATGATGTAATACACACATCAACTCACTTACCTGAGTTTGGTGGACAGTTACTAATAGCTTCACTGACATATAACAGGAAGAAAATCTTTAGTAATACTGACATTGTCTAATTCTTAACAAAATCTCTTTCTAATCTTCAATACGTTTGCTATGAAGTATATCTGATATTCTACAATGTCTCTTGTATAATAGTATTTTAATAGTCATACATGATATGACAACAATCAGACTTGATGTTGTTAATGCAAATAAAGATGCCAAAATAACTGTAAGTGTCTCTATAAACAAATGAGTATTATTATAAACACATCAAATATAATAGTCTAACCTGTTGACATGTTAACATTATTAGATGGATGTATATTACTGAATGTTAAACTAGATATGACACTTGATGATTGAGTGATTTCTAAATAAGCTAATAATAATGAATAAGGTTGCTTCCAGTCCACAACAAATTCCTTTACAACAGCATATTTTAAACTTCTCTCTCCATTATCTCCATTATCTCTTACAGCCATGCCATGTAATCAAAACAGTAGTGTCTCCATTATCTCTCTTATCACTTAACTCCAACTATCTTTGGTTTTAAAGGTAATTCTGTAAATTGAAACTATCATGAATTATATTGACAATTTGTAGTAATATTCATAAAACTAAATATATATAACAAACAAATAATAACATTATTGAACTAATATTGAACTAATTTTGGAGAAGGCTGAAACGACTTCTGTGGCTCTTGATAGCAGAATCTGACACAAGAGACTAATCATTCAGTATTTAGTAACCTCCCATCATTCTGAGACTCATCTGAAGATTCTGACTCAGAGCCATTTTCCTCTGGTTCATACTGATATGGAACAACTATGTTCTCAGAGCCTTCCTCGAGGTCAGATTCCACACACGAAGCAGGGTCACTGCTTTCGATCATATCGAAAGAAGAAGAAGAGTAGGAGAGGCTTAATATGCTGGAATACCGACTAGATACATTGCATTGAAAGTCTTCAGCCATTACTTTGCACCTAGCAATGCTAGCATTCGTTCCCCCTGTGACGTCACAAGGGAGCCCCACCCTACTAGGAAGAACATTGTAATCTCAGAAGAATCCTTAAAAGAGCTTCGAAAAGAAGCTTGCTTTTAACAGTGATAACAATTTTTAGAAAATTTTAAAATATTTTTAGGGTGAATTGCATATGTCAAAGATAACATTTATGCAAAAAAAATATTTTTGAATTTTGGTATGTAGCTCATAGTCTTATTTATTATGCTAACTTTGTGAAGAAGTAGTCAGTGTATTCCTCATACACAAGTTGACAGCAGTATTTGATCTTTCAGCAACAGAACTAAAATATGTTATTCCAGTTAATGGTGATAAAGAAACAATTTGATTTTCTGAAATACTCCAGTCCACAACAAATTCCTTTACAACAGCATATTTTAAACTTCTCTCTCCATTATCTCTCTTATCATATCCATATAATATGTATGTTCCATTTATTGAGGGAGATAGACATCTTTCAATAGTTACATCTAATAATATAGTAGATGATACTGGTGAGATGACCAGTACAATACATCCAGTATTAGATGACTGCTGATAAACACATGTCAAACACATATCTGTTCCATTTCTAGTGATATTTATGTCTTTAACTTCAAATGTACCTTTAAAATGAGATATATAACATATACATATTAATACAATAAGAATCAATTTTACTTACTAATTTGAAATGCTTCAGAAATTGTCACTCCTAAAGAATTTAGTATTATTATATTCAAATAGTACATACATTCTTTTTGAAGTTGCACTCTCCATATTACTTGGTATGTTTCATTTATTAATGTTACATCTTCCCAGGCAAAAATATTTGAGGTATTCATGTTCATGTTATCTCCAGCTCTAGTGAGCAGAAACTGAATTGAGTTTTGTTGTAAATTAGGACAATGACTCTCAGCAAACTATTAAGAATAATTTTTAAATTAATTTTTTGCTTTGCTTACTTGAAATAATACTACAATTGAACTGTTGCTATTTAAAGTAACTCCAACTATCTTTGGTTTTATGGGTAATTCTGTAAATTGAAATTATCATGGATTAAATTTATAATTTGTAGTCAAATGACAATCCTAAACATGTATTCACACTGATTAGCTGACCAATACATGGCTATAAAAGAAGTTACAAATATCAAATTACTTGATGCAAAACGTAAACACTACTGTTTTGATTGCTATCACTATTAAACCAACTCGTGGTCACTTAGGTTGCATACAAAGTTCATTGAAGTGCTGATAACATATGTTGTTTTGATTACTTATTACTATAGAATTGACGGTCCATGTACTTCAATAAATGACTTCTCAGAAAGGACATGTATATTGTATATATAGGTGTCCTAGCTTAACTATAATAGTACTAGCTTAACTATAATAGGTGTGGCAGTAACAGTCACACCCAAGTGGTAGTTTTTGTAAGGCTGTTTCTTTGCTAACTTGCGTATTTTATAGACTTAGTATATAGCTTGTGTAACACTTACTATATCGTTACATCACGACAACAACAATTCCTTCTAGATATTTCTTTTTACAGATTCAACTGCAGGGGAGTGCAAAGGGTGCTGTAGCACCCGTACTTTTATGCCTGACATTAATTTGTGACTTTAAATCATAGAAAGTATATGACTATCCTATAACACACCCAAAAATTGGACATTCATGCTTGCATTCATGACATATTATTAACTAAACATTAACAAATATTTCGAAGATGATATTGACCCTACTCATCTAAAAGCTCAGCTTTCCATGCTTCCAGATATGATTAGAATTGTATCTAATGACTCTATTCCCATAAAGCAAGTAACAAATGCATGAACAATTGTTGATGCAATGGAGAAAAGCGATGTTTTCAAAGAAATGCTAACAGAGATTTATAAATTGCTGAGGATATATTTTACTTATCCTGTGACAAGTGCTACAGCAGAGAAGTCATTCTCAGAAAGGACATGTATATTGTACATATAGGTGTCCTATTAATAATTCCATAGTGATAGCCCTCCCATACAGCTCCAGCATCCACAAAAAGTGTGTCTGACTAATGAGATGTTAAACAGACATTTTGTAGCTTAACAAGTAATCACATGATTGCCAAGTGTCAGTTAGTATATCCATTATTAAACAGTATGATATCTACAATTTCTTGGTGTCTTATAAATGAATATATATTGGTTAAATCAACTAATTAAGTCTTTAGTGAATAATGTACTATGGGATTTATATGCCTAATATAAAACAGGATACTGAGGCAGGGTTGTTAATTTATTCGTACACTACAATGTATTATGTAAGCATGTATGCTACCAAAATGTCTATGAATATGTTAAAACAGCCAATTTACTTGAGTACATGTACCTGCTGCCACAGATTTTGACTGATAACAACCAGCATACAAGTTCTCTGGTGAAAGAGTAAAGTTATACACATTACAAGGATTAGGAATATCTTCAGTATATTTGTAAACATTGTTATCCCCTGTCAACTCTACAGTAATATTGGTAGTGTTATTAGTATCTGTAATAGACAATATCAATGTAGTATTCTCATCAACAACAGGATGAACACTCCAAGATAGAAATAAACTATTAAAACCAGTTGAGAATACTTTGAGGTCTGAGACAAGTACTGGATCACCTACAGGAAAGCATTTCTAACTTCAAATAAAGATGTATTAGTAACCTTGTACAGTCAATAGCACAGTAAGACTTGTTGTATTACCGCCATAAGGAGGAGGTGTATCACCCAGAATAACACAGTACACTTCTGTGTAATTATTGAGACAATTACCGGCAATATATAAAAATGAATATTGAATATCACAACCATCATATGGAGAAAAATGATTGTAGTATCCACTATTATTGATTCCTCTAGTTTCTAACTCTTCAGTTGTCATATTCTCAGAATTAACTCCATCAATAAACCAGTAGAGATATGAACCATGACCATAACAAAGGAAGGTAGTTTGTTGACCAAGGCTGACAGTAGTAGAGTAAGAATAATCCCAAATATCTGAAACAAATAAAAAATGTAGCTGTTCTATATTCTTAGGATAATCTTACATCCATTATGACAGCATAATGAAGTAGAAAATAAACATGCAATATAAAAAACAAAAACATTCTTCATCTTGCTCGTAACTAGAAGCATCAGCCTATAGTAATGACATCAAAGCACTGTCTATGAATCTCGTTATCATTTCCCCTGTGATATGGTTTCCCATGAACTTTACTACACTATCCTGTATCTTTCTTATAAAATATGTGAGGTTTGAAGCAAAACAAAAAATTTGTTAGGGTTTGCTCCTGATATAATCAATGAAAAAATTTATGAGTAAACTGGATTAAAACTTCAAATAAGTTAGTGATAGGACATTGTATAGAAATTATATACCAACATCTACCTCAAATAAGCCTACAAATTGTTCCTTATTAATACAGGTTAAGATTAATATTCTCATACAGTACTTGTGGTAGGTGTAAATTGAGGTGTGTTATCATAGGTATTGGTGGATTGCTGCATATCTCTAAATTTGGTCAATTCATAAGCTGCATTTGTTTCTGTCTTGACTAATTAGTCAAAACTATTGTTGTAATAGTCTGTAGAAATGAAAGTTAAGTGTGTTTATGATAGTATTTACTTTTGGTTTTCTTCTTTTCAAAAAGAAATACTAATAATAATACTAAAACAGTATAAAGTACTATTACTACCAATCAAAATAATGCAACAAAACCTCCACTAATTGTTTGTATAGTTATAAAATATAAACATCAAAATAGTTTCCCATGAACTTTGTTACACTATACTGTATCTTTCTTGTAATGTATGTTTTGAAGCAAAACAAAAGAGATAGCTCATAAAGTAAATATCTTTTAAACAGTGTCACATGATAAACTTAATTATAATTCAGAAAATTCTCTTATAATCAGTATATTATGATACCAATTAGTTAATACTAATGTGATATGTAACATTGACTTCTAAGCATGAACATTGAGACATTGACTACACCACCAGCTGTAAATTGACTTAGGTATGTGTTAAGGTATAAATATGCATATATAACTCTACATGTATGTCAAAATCAGCCATAGTAATATAAATAGAGTGTTTAAACAATGTGTTATCATATAACCACTGTGTACTCTGTATTACATAGTTCATTCATGATCAATGAAAGAGGACACAAAGAACATAGTATTCATCATGTGATTTTCTACAGATAACATGACTGTAATAATATTAATAACAAATTTAATCAAGTATAGTGTATGTGTATTAAATTAGTGTTAAAAGTACAGGACATTGTACACAAATTATATTCCAAGTCAAAATAAAAATATTTATTAAGTAGTTATTTAATGCCAGTTAACATTCTCATATAATACTTGTGGTGGGTGTGGACGAGGTGTGTTATCATAGGTATTAGAGGATTGCTGCACATCTCTAAATTTAGTCATTTCATAAGCTGCATTTGTTTCTGTCTTGACTGAGTCAGCATTATAGTCTGTAGAAGTGAAAGTAAAAAGTATTAATAGCTATATGTTAGTATTTTACCTTTCCTTTTCTTCTTTCTGAACAGTAGTACTATCAATAATGTTAAAACAACAAGAAATGCTACCACTGCTAAACCAAAAGACACTCCTAAAACTGCACTATCTAGTCCTTGTGCTGTAATAAAATAACAATACTTATAGTTTGGTCTTATTTATTATGCTAACTTTGTGAAGAAGTACTCAGTGTATTACTCATACACAAGTTGGCACCAGTATTTGATGTTTCAGCAACAGAACTAATATATGTTAATCCAGATAATGGTGATGAAGAAACAATTTGATTTTCTGAAACACTCCAGTCCACAACAAATTCCTTTACAAAAGCATATTTTAAACTTCTCTCTCCATTATCTCTCTTATTATATCCATATAATATGTATGTTCCATTCACTGATGGAGATAGACATTTTTCAATAGTTACATCTAATAATATAGTAGATGATACTGGTGAGATAACCAGTACAATACATCCAGTATTAGATGACTGCTGATAAACACATGTCAAACACATGTCTGTTCTATTTCTAGTGATATTTATGTCCTTAACTTCAAATGTACCTATGAAATGAGATATATACCATATACATATTGATGCAATAAAAATCAATTTTACTTACTAATTTGAAATGCTTCAGAAATTGTCACTCCTAAAGAATTTAGTGTTATTATATTCAAATAGTACATACATTCTTTTTGAAGTTGTACTTTCCATATTATTTGGTATGTTTCATTTATTAAAGTTATATCTTCCCAGGCAAAAATATTTGAGGTATTCATGTTCATTGTATCTCCAGCTCTAGTGAGCATGAACTGAATTGAGGTTTGTATTATGTTAGGACAATAACTCTCAGAAAACTAATGAGAATAATTACAAATTAATTATTCTCTTTGCTTACTTGAAATAATACTGCAATTGAACTGTTGCTATTTAAAGTAACTCCAATTATTTTTGGTTTTAAGGGTAATTCTGTAAATTGAAACAATCATGAATTAAATTTATAATTTGTCGTCAAATGATAATCCTAAACATATATTCACACTGATTAGTTGACAAATATGTGGTTATAAAAGTTACAATTATCAAATTACTTGATGCAAAATCTAAACACTATTTTTTTGATTACTATCACTGTTAAAACCAACTCATGATTGTTTAGATTGCATACAAAGCTCATTGACAAAGTATACTGTTTTGATTACTAATTTACTATGGAATTGACAGTTAATGTACTTCAATAAATGACTTCTCAGAAAGGACATGTTTATTGTATGTACAGGAATGTTCTATTAATAATTCTATAGAGACAGCATCCATGAAAATTGTGTCTAACTAATGATACGTTGAATGAAGTTGTTGTAGTTGTATAAATTAACTACATGTCCATCAAGTGTCAATCAGTATATCAGTTACAAAAACAGTGTGATGTTTACTAATTCTCGGTGTCTTATATACAATAATGACTATGTGTTGATTAAATCAACCAGTAATGATGTACTGTGTGATTTAATTTGTATATAAATCCCATAGTATAGTAGTAATCAAAACAGTGTATGTTTACAAATTGCAATAACTACGTAGGCATATATACATATACATATATACATACATACATACATACATATATATATATATATACATACATACATATATATATATATATATATATATGTATGTATATGGTCATACAGGTTGCAAGTATAAGTACCATATTACTTTATGTAATTTATAAACATCTACTGTCTCGATTACTAATATACTATAAAGATTTAAAGATTTAAATACCTGATACAAAATGATGTGTTAGACCAGGGTTGTTACTATTGGATTCATTCATATATTTAAACGTATTTTGTGGGACATATGCTAACAAAGTCTTCGTGAATAGATTAAAACAGCCAGTTTATTTAATCATTGATATTACAATATGTTAATAATTTATAGTACATATACCTGTGACAAAAGAAGCTTCAACTGATTTTGACTGATTACAACCAGCATACAAATTTTCCGGTAAAAGAGTAAAGTTATACACATTACAAGGATTAGGAGTATTTTCACTATATTTGAAAACATTGTTATCCCCTGTCAACTCTACAGTAATATTGGTAGTGTTATTAGTATCTGTAATAGACATTATCAATGTAGTATTCTCATTAACAACAGGATGAACACTCCAAGATAGAAATAAACTGTTAAAAGCAATTGAGAATACTTTGAGATCTGATACAAGTACTGGATCACCTATAGGAAATCATTTTTAACTTCATACAAAGATATGTTAGTAACCTTGTACAGTTAATAGCACAGTACTACTAGTTGTATTACCACCAGAAGGAGGAGGTGAGCCACCCAGAATGACACAGTACACTTCGGTATTATTATTAAGACAATTACCAGCACTATGTAAAAGTGAATACTGAATATCACATCCAAAGTAATATGGAGGATATTGATTGTAGTATCCACTAAAACTAATTCCTCTAGTTTCTAACTCTTCAGTTGTCATATTATCAGAATTAACTCCATCAATAAACCAGTAGAGATATGAACCATAACCCTCACAATAGAAGTAAGCTTGTTGACCAAGACTGACGGTAGTAGAGTAAGGATATGACCAAATATCTGAAACAAATAAAAATATGTAGCTGCTCTATATTTTAACGATAATCTTACATCCATTATGACAGCATAGTGAAGTAGAAAATAAGCTTGCAATATTAAAAACAAGAACAATCTTCATCTTGCTCGTAACTAGAAGCATCAGCTGATAGTAATAACATCATAGACACTGTCTATGAATCTCATTATCATTTCCCATGTGATATGGTTTCCCATGAACTTTGTTACACAATCCTGTATCTTTATTAAAAAGTATGTGAGCTTTGAAGCAAAACAAGAAAGATGACTCATAAAGTAAATATCTTTTAGATAGTGTTTATGGAACGTATGATTAACTTAATTAGCAATAACTCTCTTAGAAAATTAATCACTGTTTGTGATTATTATATTATCATGATACAAATTAATTAATATTAATTATGATATATAACATTGACAACTACTAAGCATGAACGTTCATAATTGATTTGTTAATACTGAACAGATCATATACATGAAGTATCACCACCTGTGAGCTGATGTAGACATGTGTTTAGGTATAAATGTACATATGTATTCTATAGATTTACAATATGTATTATTCATTATTAATATATTATCCCACACATTCATTCGTGGATAAAGGGTTAATCATAGCTTTGTAGTGAAAACTAAATCATCGCTAGATTGTGATAAGGATGATTGGTAATGTTCACTACATTGCTTTACTACTATGTAGTGAAAGAACTTTGTGGTAATGTTCACCACTACATCACCACTTAGTTTTTACAGTGTACATGTATGTCAAAATCAGTTAGAAAAATCCCTTCCTTTTTTGATGTAGTCACATTTTGATACTGTGACATACAATATTTTAGGAGGTCTTATTAAGGTAGGTCATTCATAAGGATTGGCTTTATTTCGATGAACTGATGTATGTAGTAAGTACAGTGGAACCTCCCACTCCGGACACCTCTGAAATGCGTACACCCACGATAATGCGGACAGCTTCGTTGGTCCCGAATGCTTTTCCCGTCGAATCAGTGTAAAATGAACCTCTGAAATCCGGACCCTCGATATACCGTAATGCAGACACAATTTTAGGACCTAAATGAACCAACAACGTGTCAAGCGCACTCACTATAACGGGCAGTGGGTGTGGTCATTCGTACTTGCTGCATGCATGTATTAGCATTGACACAAATTTTATATTTTTCTTGTCAACAAATTAACAACTAAACCAATCCTTTGCTTTTAAAATCACCAACTAATGTCTGTAATCTATCAACAAACTTTGTTGCCCGTAAAAACGATAAATGCATGGAATCATATGCATCAGGAAATGCTTCAAGAATGCTGGAATATTAGACAAAGATTTTAAAGTCATATCCGAAAGAATTGTTACTCTAAGGGATTCCTTCGCAGATCTGGATGACAATAGTGCAGCAGATAATGATGAGGTTGAATTGACTCAATTAATTGAACAAGCTTGTGAAGATCCTCCTGAACTTGCAAGATGAAAATTGGAACAATGAATCTTTTTAGAATTGGATTGTACTCAAGGAAGTTTCAGTTGACCAAGAACAGAAGATGCCAGTTCTAATAATGAATAAGATGAATCAGATGATGAACCATTTCAACCTAAAATTAAGACGTTGACTGAAGCAATGGACCTACTTGAACAAACCCAATATTTCCTAGTCTTTTCTGGCTATGAGTCTGTTGTAAATGAGGTTGGTGCAGTAATTGACAAGGTAGTGCTATAACAAATGAAGGAATTAATTGATGTCTGCTAAACAATCACATATAGATGAATATTTTTCATTACCTCTATACTTATAATTATATTTATTAATACTAGACTGACTTTTCTTTCAGTTTACTTATCAAGGTTGTCTTATCTTATAAATTGTTTTGAAAAAGTCCTATATATAGTATAAATGAGTCATTAAAAGGTTGACCTCTGAAATGTGGACACCTCTATAATCAGGACAGGTAGTATGGGTCCCAAGGGTGTCCGGAATAGGGAGGTTCCACTGTATATGGGAAACTCATAGATATCAGCAGTATGGTAAAGCATATATTTGCTATTAAGCATAACTGATTATTACACATGTATCTTCATTGACATACATGATATGATAGCTATCAGACTTGATGTTGTTAATTTAATAAACATACAAAAATAATAAATGTAATAATAGTCTAACCTGTTGAAGTCTAAGCTTTGCTAGTTGATAGACACACATGTCTATTTCATTTCTAGTTACAGTCAGATCTTGTACCTGGAATGTGCTTGTATTAATACAAATTATATAGACTGTACTACCTGATTTTAAAATGGATCAGAGTTTAATTATTGATTCAGTGTTATTGTATTTACACAGTATAAATCTTTTTGAAGCTAGATTATTTGGTGTGAGAGTGTTTCCTTTAAAATTGTCACAGCTTGCCAGACAAAGCAAGATTTCATTGCAACTGTTATTTTACCATCCTTCATTTTATAAATCATTTAATGTTGAAGCTAAACAAAGAAAGATAACATGTACTAAAATTAAAAGATTTGTTCTTACACATAGACAATGTTTATGGATTAATAAATTTCATTTAAAAACCTTCTACATGAATCAATTAGCTTTAGTAAAAAAATGTCTTAGAAAATGACACACACATGTTAATAATAACTATTATTGTGTTACTAATTAATGCTTGTAATATAGACAACTATGCATGAATATAGAAACATTGACTTGTAATTCATGCAACCATTTGTGAATATGTCATAATTTGGAGCAACTTGCAACTATGGACGTCCCCTTTTCAATGTAGACACATTTTCATACACGTGCACTATGTCAGGAGTTCCCCTTTAGGTAGATGGTTCATAAGTATTGACATCACTTTGTTGAACTTTCTGATTAATATTGGAGAACTCGTAGAGATCATCAACAGAATCATTATCATTTGTTTGTATAGCTAATATGGTAAAAAATACATTTGCTATGAAGTATACCTGATATTCTACAACTTTTTGCACAATAGTAACTTAATACTCATACTTGATATGACAAAAATCATAGTTGATGTTGTTAATGCAAATAAACATGCAAAAATAACAGTAAGTGTCTCTATAAACAAATGAGTATTATTATAAACACATTAAATACAATAGTCTAACCTGTTGACATCTTAACATTATTAGATGGATGTATATTACTGAATGTTAAACTAGATATGACACTTGATGATTGAGTGATATTTAAATAAGCTAATAATATAATAATGCATATTTTATTGCCATGGTTACCTGAAGACTCGTAAATTGATGAATAAGGTTGCTTCCAATCCACCACAAATTCCTTTACAACACCATATTTCAAACTTCTCTCTCCATTATCTCTCTTATCATATCCATATAATATGTATGTTCCATTTACTGAGGGAGACAGACAATAGTTACATCTAATAATATAGTAAATGATACTGGTGAGATGACCAGTACAATACATCCAGTATTAGATGACTGCTGATAGACACATGTCAAACACATGTATGTTCCATTTCTAATAATATTTATGTCCTTAACTTCAAATGTACCTTTGAAATGAGATATATACCATATACATATTAATACAATAAGAATTAATTTTATTTACTAATTTGAAATGATTCAGAAATTATCACTCCTAAAGAATTATTTCAAATAGTACGTAAATTCTTTTTGAAGTTGCATTTTCCATGTTATTTGGTATGTTTCATTTATTAATGTTACATCTTCCCACACAAAAATATTTGAGGTATTCATGTTCATGTTATCTCCAGCTCTAATGAGCAGAAACTGAAGTAGAAAATAAACTTGCAATATAAAAAACAAAAACAATTTTCATCTTGCTCGTAACTAGAAGCATCAGCCTATAGTAAAGACACAATCTATGAGTCTCGTTATCATTTCCTCACAACTAGAAGCATCGTTTTATGCTTATAAATTGAAATCTCTCTATGAATTTTATTATCATTTCCCCTGTGATATGGTTTTTTATTAACTTCGTTACACTAACCTGTATCTTTATTATAAAGTATGTGAGTTTTGAAACAAAACAAGAAAGATGACTCATGAAGTAAATATATTTTAGACAGTGTTTATAGAGTAAATTATTAAAATATCTCTTACATTGTTTATGATTATGATTATGATACCAATTAGTTAATACTAATGGGATACGTAATAATGACTTCTAGTATGAACATTGATACAATGACTTGTTAATACTGAACAGAGCATATGTCTAAAACATCACCTGTGAGCTGATGTAGGTACATATTAAGGTATAAGTATACATATTCAATCTTCATGTATATCACAAATCAGTTAGAGAGCTAACTCAATAATAAAATAGATTTGTAGGTTATGCAGGAGAAACAGCTGTTTCTAGTAAGTAGTTTCATTTACAAGAATCAAATCAAAAGATTAGCATTTACAGTGTTTTTATTTGTATGCACAAATCACCATGCTTGTACTAGTTACAATAAATTAAACAATAAAAGTTATAGAAACTATATATAACTTCATAGATGATACAAAAGAACCATTATGCTTTGCATTAATGTTATTTTTTTGTTACACCTCATGAGGCAAGATTCCCAGTAATTGGATTTTCTGACTTTGATTTAAAGATGTTTTTACCCTCTGGATCTTTATAGAGAGCCACCATCTAATAAACTTCAATCAAATGCATTCTTCCATTCATTATAAAGCTTACCTTAGGAATAAAATTGAATCCAAGAAATATAATGACACTAAAAAACACAATGAGAGCCCAAATGATATCATCCACATTTTCAGTCTCACTCAGAATAGGTGCTATTGTAATAGTGACAATCAGTACAAATGTACCACAGTACAATGTTTTCCTGATATACTTTGAGTTATTAAGAACATCAATTTCAACATTTCTTGTTAGAAAAGCTAACACCAGCCCAATAATATGAAGACAAATTTGTAAAGAATAGAAACAATTAAAAGTAACATAAAAGTGTAGTTGGTGCCACAAACAGCTACAATATAATTTTGCATTATTCCTTGTTCCTACATTAAAAGCATATATTACTGCACTTGATGATATCTCACTACTAACATTAATATTTGATTGAGTTAGCTTATTTCTGACAAATGCTGTATCATTTTTAATGATAGCAGCAATAACCAATGGAATAGTTATAATCATATCCACAGCCAAAAAACTAAAGACAAGCAATGCCAATGTCCAGTCACTTAATCTCTAAACAAAATTTGTTATAATACATCTACATTGCTTTTGATATATTGAACCAACTTGTTTCCTGGCAGTCTTGGTTTTAAATATGTGATATACTCTTGATGTTTTTGCTATAACTACACCAATACATACAGTATATCCCCAACTAGCTGCTAGTCTTTGACTCTGACGTAAAAACATCAAATAACACCATTTTCTGTAATGGTATGTCATTTCTCTTACATTGCATTTGAAACTCTGTGTGGCAATAGAGTAAGTAACAATTGGAATAGCACTATAAATCTGTGCAAATACTCCACAGATCATAATGTAATTCAAATTGGGACTTGTGAGTTTGACAATTCTACACACAAAGAGAATTTTGGGAAGTAACACAATTTACTAACTTTCTTTTTCTAAAGATTATATTGAAGCATAAACACACAATTGCAAAGGCTAGCAGAATTCCCATTAGAATACAACCAAATACTACCACTGGCACGAGTAATAAACTGACTACCTCAACAGGATGACCATCAGGTGGTATGCCATCTGAAAATAACACTATTAAAACATGCAACAAATATATTGATTACTTGGCCAAACAGTCAAATTAGGATGTGATAAGTATGTGCTATCATTTACTGTACCCACTGATATCAGTTGTAGTGCATGAGATAACTCCTGATATTGAAGAACAAGTGTAGTCCTACTTCTCCTGTTGCCATATGCACTTATTTCCACATACCCCTATATAAGAATGATATCTCCTAACTGATTATATTATATAATTATATAATTAGCACACACCGTTTTACCAACAAAGGAAGTATTGGCTATGAAATGTTGAATTGCTATATCTTTGTAGAATTCAATTCGAGAATAAACCTCATTCTGTGATATGTTATGATAACTAAGGAAAGAGTCTAGAGCCAATCCAATTAAAGTTATAGCATCTTGTAAATAGTCAGTTGTTTGTATCAATTTAACAGGAAATATCTACTAAGTATAAAAAATGATAATAGAACACACTTACTTACTTGGACCAAGTCATCAGGGAAGGGTAACAGTACAAGTGCTCTGTTAAGTGTTGTAGTTAAACTGGATAACGAGCAGTTGATATGGTCTAAGTATTCCTCATATTCCACCCACTGATCAAAATATGAACCAAGTAGTATCCATTCATAGTTAGGATAATAACGATTTTGGGAGTAAGCCTAAAATATCAAGTAACAAACAATATAGCTATTCATTCAATTAAAATATAGATCAATATTGTGAACATTATAAGTACAATTTACTTGACATAAAAATTTCAGAGATTGTTTTTCTCCTGTGTTGAGTATAAAGATATGTGGCTGGCCACTCTATTACAATAAAATTACATTAAAAATCTTCCTAATAGTAATATTTTTCTTACAAATGCCTCTTCCAATATGTTATCAAATTCCATTCTTTGATCAAATATGATAGCATTAACATTAATATCTCTGATATTACTTTCAAGTAGAATGCTAACATATTGCTAAAAATGACATAATACCTTAATAATTTATTGGCATCTTCCATCATCTTACTTTATTGTACAAGTCAGTCATTTCACTGATAATTGTTACTTCAGACCATCCATATTGTTGTATTACAGTAACCAAAGCTAATGCTATATGATCATTAGATGGTACTGTTGTATAAATTATTGAATGGCCTGACAAAATACTTGATGAAATAGATGCTGATATCTAAATAAAATTTAGAAAGATAATATTCTATGCATGGTAGATACCAGAGGAATATTAAGATAATTACAGAGGTGCTTTATTCCATTAGTCACTAATGGACATCCAACATCAATGATGGCTACAGTCAAGGATGAATTATTTCCTTCTAGTTCATTCTTTAACAACTCAAGAGCTATAGTTAGTTGACACTGTAGAAGATAACAGTTAAGATACACACTAGTGTTTACCATACTTTAGTCTGTAGTATACTAGAGCAATTCAGAATCTTGTCTATACTGGCAGTAGTTTGCATGGCATCATTAACAGCAGTTGTTATAGCATCTGTCTTCACATCAACAAGTACAATAAAAGATAATTCTGAAATGACAAGTCCTAAGCTTAAGAGTAAACACAACACTATAACTGAGTTCATTGCTTCAGACTGAACTGATTGAGGTTATATTGGTTAGTGTGTAGTGTTATATAAGCAGGTCACTATTGAATAGATCTGATTGGTCCGTTTGAAATCAGTATATGTAATATAATTGTAGTGGCTTTTCTTACGTCGTATACTCTAAAGTAAAATTAACAAACTGCTGATGTTCATCACATGAATATAAAATTAAATTTCAAACAATTGTAATTATATTGATGTCAGACTGGAAACTGACAAAGGAATAGGAAATAGGATGAGTGCTATTGTTTGGTCAATGAAAATATTTTAAACATATTATTATCATAATGGGATTATAATCAGTTAAATGTATGTATAGTTCTATATATCTGGCAATTTGGTTCAATCAGAGGACACTTAGATTTCACTCAACAAGATTACTGTAGTATAAAAGAAACATGTGTTACATGTGCTCATGATATAATCAATCAAAAGATCATTGGAGTAAACTGGATTAAACTTCAAATAAGTTAGTGATAGGACATTGTATACAAATTATATACCAACATCTACTTCAAATAAACCTATTATTGTTCCTTATTAATACAGGTTAAGGTTAACATTCTCATACAGTACTTGTGGTGGGTCTGTTATCATAGCTATTGGTGGATTGCTGTATATCTCTAAATTTGATCATTTCATAAGCTGCATTTTTTCCTTGTCCTACAAAACAACAATGTACAATCTGATTTTTATATATTTTATTGATCTTGTGAAGAAGTCATTGGTGTACTAGTAAACAAGTTGATATCAATAGTTGGTGGTTCAATGTCACTATCAAAATATCTCATATCAGCTTGAGGTGATGAAGAAGTAATTGCATATTCTAAGTCAATCCAATCCACCACGAAATCCTTTACAACAGCATATTTTAAACTTCTCTTTACATTATCTCTGTTATAATATCCATATAACATGTATGTTCCATTTACTGAGGGAGATAGACATCTTTCAATAGTTACATCTAATAATATAGTAGATGATACTGGTGAGATGACCAGTACAATACATCCAGTATTAGATGACTGCTGATAGACACATGTCAAACACATGTCTGTTCCATTTTTAGTAATGGCTAGGTCTTGAACATCAAATGTGCCTAATAATAATTTCATAAAATTAAAACAATAATTTATTAATTATTTCTTACCAAGTTGAAATAAGTCTCGAAGAAAATTCAGTGCTAATACATTTAAGTAATACATAAATCCTTTTTCAAGTTGCACTGTCCATTCTATTTGGTAGGTTTTATTTAAAAATGTAACACCTTCCAGGGCAAATGAATTTGAGATATTAATGTTCATTCTATCTATTCTAATGAGCAGTAGTTGAAGTGAGTGGTGTGATAGGTCATATTAGTAATCAAAACAGTAGATGTTTACAAATTGCATCAACTACTTAGCTATATATATATATATATATATATATATATATATATATATATATGGTTATACAGGTTGCAGGTTTGTGTAGAATATTACTTGATATAATTTATAAACATCTACTGTTTTGATTACTAATATACTATAAAGATTTAAATACCTGATACAAAATGATGTGTTAGACCGTTGTTGTTACTGTTGGATTCATTTATATACTTCAATGTATTTTGTGGGGACATATGCTAACAAAGTGTTCATGAATAGATTAAAACAGCCAGTTTATTTATGGGTGATTCTGTAAATTGAAATAATCTTGAATTAAATATATAACATGTAGTCAAACAATAACCCTAAACATATATTCACACTGATTGATTGATTTGAACAGTATATGGTTATAAAAGTTACAATTATCAAATTAATTGATGCAAAATTTAAACACTAATGTTTGGATTACTATCACTGTTAAAACCAATTCATGATCATTTAAGTTGCAAGCTTAAGTAGGATATTACTTGATGTACTTTAGAAAAATCTACTGTTTTGATTACTAATATACTATAAGATTTATTATACACCTGATACAAAATGATGTGTAGACCATTGTTGTTACTGTTGGATTCATTTATATATTTCAATGTATTTTGTGGGGACATATGCTAACAAAGTGTTCATGACTAGATTAAAACAGCCAGTTTATTTAGTCATTGATATTACAATATGTTAAGAATTTATAGTACATGTACCTGAAGCTTCCACAGATTTTGACTGATTACAACCAGTATACCAATTTTCTGGTGAAAGAATGAAGTTATACACATTACAAGGATTAGGAGTTTCTTCAATATATTTGAAAACATTGTTAGTCCCTGTCAACTCTACAGTAATATTGGTAGTGTTATTAATATCTGTAATAGACAATATCAATGTAGTATTCTCATTAACAACAGGATGAACACTCCAAGATAGAAATAAACTGTTAGAAGCAATTGAGAATACTTTGAGATCTGAGACAAGTACTGGATCACCTAGAGGAATCACATTTCTAACTTCAAACAAAGATATGTTAGTAACCTTGTACAGTCAATAGCGCAATAGAACTTGTTGTATTACTACCAGAAGGAGGAGGTGTATCACCCAGAATGACACAGTACACTTCAGTATTATTATTAAGACAATTACCAGTCATGTGTAAATATGAATACAGATAATCACACCCAATATAATATGGAGGATAATGAATGTAATATCCACTAAAACTAATTCCTCTAGTTTCTAACTCTTCAGTTGTCATATTCTCAGAATTAACTTCATCAATAAACCAGTAGAGATATGAACCATAACCCTCACAAAAGAAGTAAGCTTGTTGGCCAAGACTCACTGTAGTAGAGGAAGGATATGACCAAATATCTGAAACAAATAAAAACATGTAGTTGCTCTATATTTTTAGGATAATCTTACGTCCTTTATGACAGCATAGTGAAGTAGAAAAAAATAAACTGGCAATATTAAAAACAAGAACAATCTTCATCTTGCTCGTAACTAGAAGCATCACCTTATAGTAATAACATCATAGACACTGTCTATGAATCTCATTATCATTTCCCCTGTGATATGGTTTCCCATGAACTTTGTTACATTATCCTGTATCTTTATTATAAAGTATGTGAGCTTTGAAGCAAAACAAGAAAGATTACTCAAAAAGTAAATATCTTTTAGACAGTGTTCATGGAACGTATGATTAACTTAATTAGCAATAACTCTCTTAGAAAATTATATATTGTTTGTGATTATCATGATATTATGATACTAATTAATTAATATTAATATGATATATAACATTGACAATTAAGCAAGAACGTTGATAATTGATTTGTTAGTATTGAACAGAGCATATACATAAAGAATCAACATCTGTGAGCTGATGTAGGCATGTGTTTAGGTATAAGTATACATATGTAAATCTATAGATTCACAATATCCATTATTCGTTATCAATAGTATTCGCCCACGCATTAATTTCGTGGATAAATGGTTAATCATAGCTTTGTAGTGAATAAATCGCCACTAGGCTGTGATTTAATGATTGGTGATGTTCACTACATATTTTACGAACGTCACTACAATTGTAGTGAAATGTTCACTACACTGCTTCACTACTATGTAGTGAAAGAGCTTTGTGGTGATGTTCTCAGTATAGTAAAGTGTAGATTTGCAAATTAAGTATATATAATTGATATTTTCTACACATGTATCTTGAGTGTCATGCATGATATAATAGCTATCAGAGTTGATGTTGTTAATTCAATAAACATACAAAAATAACAAATGTAATAGTAGTCTAACCTATTGAAGTCCAAGCATCATTAGTTGATAGACACACATGTCTATTTCATTTCTAGTTACAGTCAGGTCTTGTACCTGGAATGTACACAAATTATTTAGACTTTACTTACTGATGGACCAGAGATTAATTCTAAAGTCAGTGCTATTGTAATTATGCTGTAAATATTTTTTAAATTGAGAAAATATATCCTTACACATAGATAATATTTATGGGTTAATAAATATCAATACAAAAACCTTCTACATGAATCAATTAACAAAATTGAGAAAAAACTTTGTTAACATACACATGTTGATAATAACTATTATTGTGTTACTAATTAATACTTGTAATATAGACATCTATGTATTGAAACATTGACTTATAGCTCATGCAACCATTTGTGCATGTGTCACAATTTGGAGCAACTTGCAACTAGGGACGTCCCCTTTTCAATGTAGACACATTTTCATACACGTGCACTATTTCAGGAAGTTCCCTTGAGGTAGGTGGTTCATAAGTATTGACATTGATTTGTTGAACTTTCTGATTAATATTGGGGAACTCATAGAGATCATCAACAGAAGCATTATCATCTGTTTGTATAACTAGTAAAGCATATACATTTGCTATTAAGCATACCTGATTTTCTACGCCTTCTCTTGCACAATAGTAACTTAATACTCATACATGATATGATAATAATCAGAATTGCTGTTGTTAATGCAAATAAACATGCAAAAATAACAGTAAGTGTCTCTGCAAACAAATGAGTATTATTATAAACACATCAAATATAATAGTCTAACCTGTTGACATCTTAACATTATTAGATGGATGTATATTACTGAATGTTGGACTAGATATGACACTTGATGATTGAGTGGTTTCTACGTAAGGTAATAGTATAATAATGCATAACATCATTTTTTTTGTCATAGCTACCTGAAGACTCGTATATTGATGAATGAAGTAGAAATGATGGCATCCAGTCCACAACAAATTTTTTAACAACAACATAATTTAAACTTCTCTCTCCATTATCTCTCTTATCATATCCATATAATATGTATGTTCCATTCACTGAGGGAGATAGACACCTTTCAATAGTTACATCTAATAATATAGTAGATAATACTGGTGAGATGACCAGTACAATACATCCAATATTAGATGACTGCTGATAAACACATGTCAAACACATGTCTGTTCCATTTCTAGTGATATTGATGTCCTTAACTTCAAATGTACCTGTGATGAAAACATAGTTATATCCTAACAGAATTATACAATTACTGATTTGATATGGTTCTGTTATTGTTGATCCTAATGAATTATATATTTTTAGTCTCAAATTATATATAGTTTCCTTTTTCAAATTAATTTTCCAATCTACTTCATTTATAAGTGAGGGATTATTCCAAGGGATTAGCTCAGATGTTTTCAGCTGATTATTCTCAGATAAAAGTAACTGAAGTGTGTAGGGGAATAGACTAGAGCATATTTCTCCAACAATCTTAAGTTGCCATATACGAGAATTATAATGTAAAATGTTAACAATAATATATTATACTTTACCTGATATTGAACTGATATATTTTCCTTCTGCTGCAATACAGAAATAATCTGTACTCTTACTTGTAATCCTATTTAATTACAAATAATACAACATTAAATGAACCAATTACTACTATATTTCGATATCATTTATACATACCAGCTACAACAGAACTAGACTGATCACAGCCAATATAGACACTTTGAGGTGAGAGAGTGAAGTTATATAAAGTACAAAGATCGGCCATGGGGTTATCCTCTATAAATTCATAAATATGATTATTCCCTGTTATATTGACAGTAGTGCTTATATTGTTACTGTTTGTAATAGACAATACAAATGTAGTGTTTTCATTAGCCACAGGGTCAACATCCCATGATAGAAATATACTATTTGAAGTAGTCGAAAATACTTTAAGGTCTGTGACAACTTTTGGATTACCTGTAAGAATAATATATCTTAAGTTAATTCAATCAGAACATATAGTTAACCTTGTACAGTTAAGAATGCTGTAGAACTTGTTGTATTACCACCTGATGGAGGAGGACGTGTACCCAGAATAACACAGAATATTTTGGTGTTATTATTAAGACAACTACCGGTCATATTTAAATAGGAATCCTGAGTATAACATGTAGGATAGTATGGATAAAGATAATTATAATATCCACTCAAACTAATCCCTCTGTTTTGTAACTCTTCAGTTGTCATATCATCAGAATTAACTCCATCAATAAACCAGTAGAGATACGAACCTTCACCATAGCAATGGAAGATAGCTTGTTGACCAAGACTAACAGAAGTAGAGTAAAGATGAGTCCACATATCTGAAACAAAAAAATGATTACCAAATTTCTTATGAGGTAGTACAGTATTTACTTCCATCATGGCAGCAAAGAGAACAAGACAGCAACTTCATCAAAAAAAGAAATTTGCACAATCTCTTTGAGTAACAGTTAGTCATTTTGCTTGTGCCAGTAGAGTAAACTGTTTGAATTGTAGAATACCAGTATATGGGTATATATATACCACATATGTTTGCATAAACATAAAGTATTAGTTTAAATATACAATTACAAAGTGTTGAGTGGGTGGAGTGTAACTGACACATAATCATCCACTTGACAGTGTTTCATCATATAATAGTAATCTCATATGCTCAAACAGCATAAACACTTATGGTGTGGTGTGTGGACATATCAAAGGCATCGATAGTGCTGTGCTGGGCTGACTATGCCTCATACAGAGATGTAAGCGTGAACACCTAATTGTTGTTTTAAACAATTTAAATGACCATCAAGTTTTCTGTTGAGCACCTTTGATCTAAAGGCACTGTTCCATTCTTATGCTACATGGAATATATTGCACTCTGGGTGTGGTCTCAATACTTTAACTGATACTTATATCTTAACATATATAAATATTTTATAAAAAAGTGAGGTAAATGTAGGGATGGCTATTATCAGACCAATACAAAGAATACAAACAAGAAGGCAGAGATGATAATTACATCATCCTTACGTAATAGCACAGACAAGAATGCAATAATGATATTATTTAACTGATTTAGATAGTTGGTGAATATCCTAAATTGTTTGTATCACCAACTGTGCTATTATGTAGAGATGATGCAATCTACTATCTTGTTAACATCCTTTGTTATTGGACTGATATTAGCCATCCCTACATTTACTTCATTTTTTAGAAAATATTTTTATTTACCTGTTTGATTTTTTAGAATGCAATTGCTGTAGCATACTGGAAGGCAGTGAGATTCCACTTTCAACCTAGTCTGGTGAGGCAAGTTTCTTTGCTCACAAAAACATTCTTACATGTTGTAAGGAAGATCCAGGATAATTTTATATATGACTGATAAACTAATGTGACTGCAAGCCTAGCTATTATGCATTGAATAAAGTATCATTACTAGATCTCATTGTTGATGGAACTATTTCAAGTTCCCAGCTAATTTCCTGTTATCACTGTAGCCAAAAGAATTAGTATTTCTTTATTTAAACTGAACATCAAAACAGGAAATGTCTAATATAGTAAGTCTTACAGCAGGAAGTAGGAACCGACAGTGTTTTAATATTCTCCGTCCGCATCCGTTCCGCTACTATTAATTATCTATTTAAAATGGCTTCTCTAAGAGAAACTCTTCGTACTAAACTGCTGAAATTATTTGATTTCGTTTCAATATCACTGAAAAACATAAGATGAAAAATCGTATAGTTCTTTTTATATTATGCTGCATGCGTGAAAATGGTGTGAAAATCTTTTTTTACTTTTGTGAACAAAAGAAGAAATATTAGGGTGGTGCTTGGTGTAACTTGACTATAATGACATCATGATGAAATGACACATAATGATGTCATCATATTGATGACATCACCTAAACCCTAAACCAAATCTAACATTATTAACTCTATGACACTAGTGATGTCATCATAGGACATGTTGTTACATCATCAGTCAAGTTACACCAAGAAGCACCCAAATATTAACAATTCAGCTTTTTCCAAACATCTACTATGATGCATAGATACATTGCTTTAGCCTATAAATCAGTCACCATGTGGACATAATCCTAAGGAGGAATACTGGCAAGTATTGAGATATTCTGATGTGTTGTGTGAGATATTCTGTGTTTTCTGTCAATACATTTATTTCAATGGAAAATCCAGGCCATCTCCTACATAGACACTTCTAGTATGTGCCTGATATCATGATAATATAAATGTTATATATCATCAACTGAAACATAAGAAACTAACATGACCTGTCATCTTAATTATATTTATCAATTGTGTTGATTTGTCTGCAGTATCTATGTACAAATAAAACTATACTTAATTCAACATATGTTTATAGCTATCTTGTGTAGCCACATATATTATATGTGTTCATTTATAAACTAAAGTCAGCATATGCACTGTTCATTAATTTTGAATAATCACTAGCAAAAAAATATGAAACTAATATAACTTTACAGGATATTTTATTTAATATTGACTTATAACATAAATATTAGAGTTCTCTTCACTCTAATATCTATATTATGCTTAAAATAATTTATTGCCTATGTATTTAGCAAATGAAATACCAGACTACACCAATAAAATATTGAACTGTTACAAAAACGCTATACTTAATTAAACATGTGTTTATAGCTACCTAGTGTAGCCACATATATTATATGTGGTAAATTATAAACTAATGTTAGTATATGTACTGTTCATTGCCGGATAGAAATGGATGACATCATAAATGGAAATATATTGTTCCTGTACAAGACAACATGAGATTTCACTCTCTTATTAACAAACTACTCTATTATTACCAGTGTAGTCACAACTCCTGGTTTGCTTTAACAGCTTTGGTCACTTGAAATACATCTATTACACCTTCTGTCTTACACTGTTCTAGAGCAATACTTAGTGAACAGTATACTCCAGAACAACTTATTGTGTCACTAGAGGAATAGGAAATAGAAGAAGGAACTATTGTCATGTGTATAATCTCTCTACCTGCTTAATTATATGAGTATGAGTTTATGACATGACATGATCAGACAATTTCTCTCCTCCATACTTTACTAGTTCAATCATACCACCTCTGTGTATGTACAAAGATGATTAGTATGAACATAAACACATAAGAAATGTTATAGAGTGTTTTACATGTATAAAGAAATAAGTCTCGATTGCTTATAGTAGTAGGTCATTGATGTTACATATAACCCTATAGATGCTATAATTAGCAATGTACATTATTTGTTATAATATTTAACTCTGAATTAAGAAAACTCAATAATATACAAATTCTTACTGCTAATTTTCAATATAATTAGTCTTTACCTCAGAAACTCTATACTCATACATAGACTAGAAAAAGTAGCAGGTTTTGATGTAACCACAAATGTATCCTTGTACATTCCTTCATTTCCTTGGGTGTAGAAACAGAAGATCCTTACATATTTGGGTCATTTTATAAACTTTACCAACATATAGATAATTACTAACTCCAACATATGGTCAGACATTATATTATGAATTTACATTATTTGTTTCATAAATTTTAAAATATTGACCATCAAAAGAAATATGAAAATAATATAACTCAGCATGATATTTTAATTAATATTCTATTATAACATAGATATTAGAGTTTCCTTACACTCTAATATCTATGCTTAAAATAATTGATTGCATCACATAGTTAGCAAATCAAATATCAATCTACAAGAATAAACTATTTGATTGCTACTAATACAAACTATACTTCATTCAACATGTGTTTATAGCTGCTACCTAGTGTAGCCATAAATATATTATATGTGTTTATTTAAAAACTAAAGTTAGCATATGTACTGTTCATTGACAGATAGAACTGGATGACATCATAAATGGAAGTATATTGTTCCTGTACAAGACAACATGAGATATCACTCTCTTAATAACAAACTACTCTATTATTACCAGTGTAGTCACAGCTCCTGGTTTGCTTCTTTTAACAGCTTTAGTCACTTGAAATACATCTATTACACCTTCTGTCTTACACTGTTCTAGAGCAATACTTAGTGAACAGTATACTCCAGAACGACTCACTGTGTCACTAGAGGAAAAGGAGATGGAAGAAGGAACTATTGTCATGTGTACAATCTCTCTACCTGCAGTGTACAACTATTGGTCCTCCTCCAATCTTTTGTTGTACTTTAATAACTCCATCAATAACTTGTAACAATGTCTGAGGTTGTCTGACACAACCATCATTAGGCCAGTCCAGTACTTGGAACTGAACTAAATTGTAAGTCAAACCCTTAAAAGCATTGATACCATTAATTTTATTTCTTTTGTGATAACTTTCTCACTTCATTAGATAAATTACTAACAAGAAGATTTCTCTGAACATATCCTTGTTTCTCCTCTTCTGAAGTACATCTTATACAGAACTCACCATACATACGATCTGTTGTTGGCCAGTACTGATAACATGTTTCCTAATTCAGTGCAACATAAACAATAAAATAATAAAAAATATTAATGCTAACAATTTACCTTTCTATTCTCTTGTAGTTCACATAACATAACAATAGAAGACACTTTATAATCCATTATCATCTTCCAAAAGTCTCTAGTAGTATTCTCCATTGGACTCTGAGCTATAATGAATGCTTTTTTCTCACGATAACCCTAATGAAGAATTAATTAATAAATAACACATCATTTTATTAACTCGCATTTAAGAAAGAGGCATTAATATAGCCTTTAGTCTCCTGAAGTGTAACAAGAAATTTCTCAGCTAGAAATATATTGTCAATAATATTAACTTTATTGTCCAACAGTCCTTACGTGGTAGGTACTTGTTAGAACGATTTTTAGCACTATTGACCTCTGCTGTATTACACTGAATATCATCAGGATCAGGAGTTATTTGAGATAAAAGATAAAACTGAGATTCTAGACCTGTCTGGTGTTTTTGGGAGTCAGTTTCTTTAAGTTTTTTAAGCTCAAATTTGTACTTGTATGCTGTGATATCTGTTTCTCCACAAATAATTGTTTCTAGTATAGCATCATGAGCAAAAGCATACTGTTCCTATAGAGGAAATACATTGTGTTAGGGACAGTTCTTGATATCATGACTTACAGCTGTTTGTACCATCTTCATTCTCTGTTCTCTAAGTCTATTGACAATACCAGCAATATCTACTACTCCCTCTTTACTAGCCTGTTCTAGAGCTATGTCCACAGCAATATATGTACCAGTACGACCTACACCAGCACTACAGTGGACTAGGATGGGACCTTTAGATGGAGACCGTGTATTAGTCACTCGTTTGTGAAGGATCATCAGAGAAGTAGCATATTCAGGTACTCCTTGATCAGGCCATGAGGTAAGATGGTATTGTGTTATGTTATGAGAGTGACTAGATCCATCCTCTATCTATTAACAGACAATTCTACATGTATTTAACAGTTATGTTTACTTTCACTTTGAGACTTCTAATAGTGAAATCTGGTAAAATTTGTTCATCCAGTATTGTAACAGTGAATGGTCCAAATGTAGCGGAATCTTTATGAGGATCCGGCCAATATTGTTCACATTTACTTTTTGATCCTTCCTTTAAATTAGTTACCATGACAATAATTTGGGGTCTCTCCTGCCAAATTAGTCTCCAGAAATCAACCAATGTTTTACTCATTGGTCCTACATGAAAATAACAACATTTATAATTTCACATAATCTGTTATGTTTACATGTCTACCTTGTGATGCTATAAACTTCTTGGGACAACTATAGCCCTAATATACATTATAGTAATAATGGTAAATAACTACATCAAGTACTAGTAACTTACATCTATATAACTAGCATTGATATATTCTCTTTGACATTGATTAAGTTCAGAATTAGGTATGAGGACAATCCTATTGTCATCATCTGTTCAATAATCATAACAAGACATTTATACCATATATGGTATTGATATTATATGTACTACATACATGTTGTGATGTTCTTGAATCGATTGAGAAGTTTATTCTCCTTACTAAAACCTACTGTACAAGGTTTGTCTTCTCCTTTATACAGTTCCTATCAATTAATGATATGATCATACTGTGGTTTCATTTTTACCCTGTATTGTTTACTAAAAGCTGCATTGCTATCACTATGACAACTGGCTACATGAGTACCAAGATCATCAAGTGATATAGGAAGAGTAGGAGGGATCTGAGGATCAAAACTAATAGTGGGAGGAGGAGAATGAACTGGAGAGGAGGTAACAACATATAATATATCAGTTATACCACCATTTTGTGATTAATTACCAGTAGTATCAGTGGGTATAGGGAGGTCAGTAATTACTGAATATTCTAACAATACAAACAATATTACTTGTTATATATTGACATATTGTATACCTGGTTCAGGTAATGATACCTCAATGTTAGTTTGTTGTGTTACATACTCATAACCAGTAGTATTTGTTAAAGAGGAATAACTTGACTTCTTCAATTTATTAACTACAGCATACTGTTGTTCTTCTAGTGAACACAAAACAATAACAATATTCTAGCTAGATCTACTTTACCTGTTTCTGGTTCAATTGGTTTCTTTTCAGTTAGTATAAAGTTTTTATTATTAAAACTTTGTTTCGGCTTCTTGTTTATTCTTCTGTGTCTATGTTAAACCATACATACTTTATCAATATATGTATGTATTACTGATCTTACCTTACAACACATACTACAATTAGTATCACTACTATTAGCAATATAGTTAAAACAATAGCACTAACAACACCAACTGATATACCAAAAATATATAGTTAAAATTTTTATTTATATTTTTTAAAAATAATACTTCATTAAATTTATGTTATTATTATTATTATTACTTGTTATATGTGTTGTTGAGACATCAGTTACTGGTGTAAGAACTAAACATTGAAACTAAGTCAGACTGTTTTATCCAAATATGAACTCACCATCAAACCTTAACAATGTTTGTGTACTATTAATTGAAGGAAGATCTTTATATGAGTACACACTGATGTTATATGTACTCAATGTTACTCCATTGGTTATAACTTCATGTTCTGTAGTAGATAATATCTTGTTGGTACCTACTCCAGTAGTCGAGTTAATGACAATGACATATCCATTAGTCTGTGATGACATAGTCCAGTTGACTTTGATACTAGTCTCATTTAAAATATATGCCATCACATTAGATGGAGGACCACTGGGAACTAGAAAATGAAACCTTCCTTAATGGAGTAACAACTATTTGTATCCCAATGGACCAATAGTCACAGCTACAACAAAATAGTATATTGAATCTTATAAAGTTTGTTGTTTGCTAATTAAATAAACAGTAACTAACTATGTTGTTTATGTATATTAGTTAAGATATTAGAACAAAGTTATGGAAACACTATATAGTTACATGTATCAAACTTAGTATGATGTAAAAGTAAACATAACACTGTTTTGATTACTAATGTACTACTAGCTACATAAACAGTAGTAATTAGTAATCGAAACTGTGTTATGCTTACTTTTACATCATACTAATTTTGCTATATGCAAATATAAATATTTATAATTATAAATCAACAAATCAATTTTTACAGTGATACATGTACTATAGTAGTATATATATATATATATATATATATATATATATATATTATATTATGAATAGCCTTATACCTTGTAATATCACAGTGTCACTGTAGTTCATTTCTTTATACATTGCTATACAAGTAACATTAACTGACACTCCCAGTGGATCAGGATATACCAGTAGTGTGTTGTTGTATATGAGGAGATCAGAATCAAGTAATGTATACATTGAGTTGTACTTTATCACTCCATTCACTAACCAGTAAACATCAGTAGTAACATTGACAGCAGTTGTGATACAATGAATATGATATTGAGTGTTTTGAAGTTCAATAATTGATGAGATAAATGTCCAATTTATTGATAAAATGACTAAATTATAAAGCAAAAATTAAAATAAACTTCTGTAACATAAATACCTGAAAATAATGTCTGTACACTAGTTGTATTACTAGCAGGTCCCAGTATATCTTGATATGCTCTGATTGTGATGTTATAAGTTGTTCCTGGTATTAGTCCCTTCAGTGTCATCAAATTCTGACTACCTCCCTTTACCTGTTGTGTCACTGTGTGAGTATCACTAGTGGCATTGACTACATATCCATCAGCATCAGCTGGAACAGGTGTCCAACTGACAGTGATAGTGGTAGATGTCTTATTGACCAAAATAGGTGGTGAGGGAATAAATCCTGGAGCTGATAGAATTACAAATAACGCATGTAATCACAATAATAGAAGTACTTACCAGTTACTGTAAAATAGCGATATCTATTAATCTCACTAACTCTTTCATAACACAAATGTATATGATCACCATTATTGGTTAACTGACTAAATATTCCACTACTGATCTCCTCTGCATACCAAGTAACAGTAAGATTACGAACAATTGTATCATTAATACTGTAAAGGGTTTGATTCTCAATGCTGCAACTGTATCCAAAGTGTGGTGATACACAATTAAATCTGTTATTTTTATTAATGTAATACCATCCAAAATACTTTTCTAGTCCACTCAGAATACACTGTAGTGTGTATTGTTGTGGTACAACTGTCATATCAGAAGGAAGTTCAACAACACTGAAGTTTAAGATTGCTACATGTTCTAAAGTAGATCAGTAACAAATGACAGTGTGTACTAGTACAATATGAGATATAACTTACTGAATAAATTAACAGTGATGATGTTGGTAGTAGGATCAGAACAACTACTAGGTAGACAACACTTGAATATATTGTTATTATCACTTCCATTAGCTTCATAAAAATCTAAACCACCATTAGGTCTGTATAGACTAATATTAGCTGGATTATCAGTTGTGTCACATTTGAGAAAAACATTATTGTTATTGCTGTCACAGTTGACAGGTTGTCCTCCAGGATCAATCCACTGTCCTCCAGATAAAGTAGAATTAGGCAACACACACTGAAGCTTGCTTGTTGGTGTGATGTACTTTTCATTGATGAATGAGTCTTTAGGATAACAATCTCCTTTGAACATCAGGTAGATACCTAGAATACTATCAATAAATGGTGTAATACACACATCAACTCACTTACCTGAGTTTGGTGGACAGTTACTAATAGCTTCACTGACATATAACAAGAAGAAAATCTTTAGTAATACTGACATTGTCTTATTCTTAACAAAGCCTCTTTCTAATCTTCAATATATATGCTATGAAGTATACCTGATATTTTACAATGTCTGTTGTATAATAGTATTTTAATAGTCATATATGATATGATAACAATCAGAGTTGATGTTGTTAATGAATAACAAACATCTAAAAATAACAATAAGTGTCTCTGTAAACAAATGAGTGTTATTACAAAACAAAGTACATAAAGTACAAGGATTGGAATTATCTTCTACATATTTATAACATTATTTTTCCTAGTTATATTCACAGTTCTGATTATACTGTTTCTACGTGTCATTGACAATATCAATGTTATGTTCTCATCATGATAGAATAGAATACTTTAAAATCTGTGACAACTTCTAAATTAAATATATATATATATGTTTACATTAAAAGGAAACTTCAATAAATTCAAAACATCAAGAATATATAGAGTTACCTTGAACTTTTAATATTACTGAAAACTTGATTCATTATAAAGAGTTGTATTACTCAGAATAACACAGTATACTTTAGTATTATTATTAAGACAGTTAACAGTCATGTATAAATGTGAATGCTGAATATCACATCTATCATAATATGGAGAAATATGATTGTAGTATCCACTAAAACTAATTCCTCTAGTTTCTAACTCTTCAGTTGTCATATTATCAGAATTAACTCCATTCAAAAAACAGTAAAGATATGAACCATGTTCATATCAAAACTAAAGAAAAGGAAAAGATAGCTTGTTGACCAAAGCTGACATTAATAGTGTAAGAATCTGATTAAAGACCTGAAACAATTAAACTTGTTTGTTATTCTCTCAAATAGTCTTACATCCATAATGGTAGCATAATGAACAAGATAGTAAATTCATAAAACAAAAAAGTTTGCTGTCTCTTTGAGTTGCAATTCATCTTGCTTGTCTTATACATGTATTACAAATAGTCTAACTAGTCAATTTATATATATTATATTAATAATCAAAATATAGTCTACATTATACAAATAGACTTGTATATTTAACTGTTTATGTTTATAGTTGTACAATCAACTTAATTATGTGGACATGAGTTTAACAAATGTCTCTCCTCTATATATATTACTATCATATAACTCCATAGATGATATAACTAGCAATGTATGTTATGTATTACTATATAATTAAGACTCTGAATTATAATAATTTAAAGTAATAACCACAAATGTATCCTTGTACATTCCTTGGGTGTAAAGACAGAAGATAGATCAACTATATTACAATAGCAATAGAACAACCTATCACTAAAGATAACAATATCATAACTTACCCACTGTCTGTTTGATGTAGATCTTTAGAAGAAGTGACAGCTAATCTATATCAAGAATGATACATCTTTATACATGTAGACTTTTCTTACTGTCTGTTGTGTATAAATTGTATTACATTAACAATAGAACAAGTTATCACTACAGATAACAACAAGTACACCCAGTCCAGTAATAGAACTAGTACAAGATATCAATATAAACATCAAATATTAGAGACAGTACCTTTTACTACTATCAGTATACAATGTAGGATTTGTAGTTGATGGCTCAACTAATGTTTGATTAGCAGTAACTGTCCATAGTCCATAACCATTGATAGTGTAACCACGTATATCAAACAAATAACAGGTGTTGCTTATCAGATTACTTATATTCAAATTTGTACTACTTCCATTAGTTTATATCATTGGACTAAACTCATCACTAGGAGAACAACTACCATTAGACTGATGAGTAGTGTACCCTATCTCATATGTGATAATGGGATAGTCTACAGGAATATAACTAGGTACATTCCATGAGATAACAGCCAATGTAGTAGACACTAAACTGGATAGTGTGTGAACTGGACCAGGAACTGAGTAGAAAGTATATTTATTACCTATAATAACTGACAATGTACTGACCAGTTCCAATCTGTACTTCAACAAGATCACCATCTGCACTCATGTTATATACATTACTAAATGCTAAATCATTCACAATGATATATCTCTCAGTACTGGTGAGGTTGTATATGATATTATTATTACTAATGATCACAATATACTCAATGATTCTACCATTACGTAGATGACAATCAATCTCTTCCCATATCATTTTGTTGGCTGTCAAATTTACTAAAAGAGCCATAATTGATTTTGGTGATCCAAATGGAACTATAAGATTATAATTTTTAAATATTAATATCAATAATTATGTTTTACATGTCTCACTGTAATAGTAGTAGTTGAGACATCAATCACTGAGAGACTAGTTACTGGTATAGGAGCTAAACAATAAAACTAACTCAGGTTAATGTTATCCAAATATAAACTCACCATTAAACCTTAACAATGTTTGTGTACTATTAATTGAAAGATCTTTATATGAGTACACTTAATAATAGTTTAATAAAAGATAATATACTTTGATTATAATAATATCTCATTTGATTATTAGTTATATTAATTAACTATTCACTTTCTAATTGTTGTATAATTCTGGATGTGGATTTAGTAATACTACTAGAATATATATATATAATGTATACCTTGTCCACTAAATTATAACAACTCTTTAACCATAAACAACAATAGTTTATGACTTGCATTTCAATATCTTTATCATGTCTATAGATAGACAGTATATGAGTTAACACAAAATAACAGAAATATGACAACTACTCCCACTCTCTTTTTGATGTTTACGTTTAGAGGTAACAGTTTCTGTCCTATTGAGTCTGTATAAAATTAAAGTAAATTTAGACATGAATAATAGAAATTTACAATATCATCTGTTATGTATAAATTGTAGCATATAACAAGATATCACTAAAGATAACAATATAACAACTTACCCACTGTCTTCTTGATGTGGATCTTTAGAAGAAACAACAACTAGTCTGTATTAAAAATGATACATCTTTATACATGTGATTTTTCTTACCGTCTGTTGTATATAAACTGTATTACATTGGCAATAGAACAAGCTATCACCACAGATAACAATATACCAACAAGTACACCCAGTCCAGTAATAGAACTAGTACAAAATATCAATGTAAACATCAAATAGTAGTGACAGTACCTTTTACTACGATCAGTACACAATGTAGGATCTGTCATTGATGGCTCAACTATTGTTTGATTAGCAATAACTGTCCATAATCCATTACTAGTGTAACCTCGTACACCAAACAGATAACAAGTGTTACCTATCAGATAACTTATATTAACATATGTACTACTTGTATAAATTTTAATCATTGGACTAAATTCATCACTAAGAGAACAACTACCATTAGACTGATGAGTAGTGTACCCTATCTCATATGTGATAATGGGAGAGTCTATAGGAATATAACTAGGTACACTCCATGAGATAACAGCCCATGTGGTAGACATTAAACTAGAGAGTGTGCCAACTGGACCAGGAACTGAGTAGAAAGTATATTTATTACCTATAATAACTGACAATGCACTTACTAGTTCCAATCTGTACTTCAATAGGATTACTGAAGGGACCTCTTCCAATAGAGTTTACACCAGCTACACTCATGTTATATAATTTACCAAATACTAGATCATTCACAATGATATGTCTCGCAGTACTGGTGAGATTGTATATGATACTTTTGTTACTAATGATCACAATATACTCAATGATTCTACCATTACGTAGATGACAATCAATCTCTTCCCAAGAAATCCTGTTGGATATTAAATTTACTGAAAGGGCCATGATTGACTTTGGTGATCCAAATGGAACTATATGATTTTATTATTTAAATAATATTAATAAATATCTTTTACCTGAAGTGAGTTTTGTTTCATCAAATATCATCACTGGACTAGACTTTCCTAATACATTACCAGCTCTCGCTGTGATGATATAGCTTGTACCACTGGACAATTCTCTTAATGTATAACTGAATGTTGTAGTGAACTGATAAGGGGTAACAGAGACCAATGTCACATTCACTGATGTTTATAAAGGATAAAGTGGACTATAAAAGATGTTGTAGTATGTTACATTGCTCCCATCTTCACTATTGGGACTAGTCTAGTTCACTGTAATAATAGTAGTTGAGACATTAATCACTACTTGCTGGTGTAGGAAGTAGACAATAAAATACAATAAAATTGTGTTCATCAAAATATGAACTCATCATCAAACCTTAACAATGTTTCTGTACTATTAATTGAAGAAAGATCTTTATATGAGTACACACTGATGTTATATGTACTTGATGTTAATCCATTGATTATAACTTCATGTACTGTAGTAGATAATATGTTGTTGGTACCTACTCCAGTAGTAGATTTAATGACAATCACATATCCATTAGTCTGTGATGACATAGTCCAGTTGACTTTAATACTAGTCTCATTTAAAATATATGTCATTACATTAGATGGAGGACCACTGGGAACTAGAAAATGAAACTTTCCTCAATAAAGTAACACTATTTTGAGTTCTAATGGACCAGTTAAAATTAATAAATATCTTTAACATATAATCTGTGAAGCTATTTTTTTACTAATTAAGTAAGCAGTAGCTAATAGAATTAACTCTATTTTGTTTGTGTATATTACTTAAAATATCAGAATTTATTATGAAAAACATTAATCAGTTTATAAATATATATATGACAGTTTGTGATATCAGATAAATAGCTATATACCTTGTAATATCACAGTGTCACTGTACTTCACTCCTTTATACATTGCTATGCAGTAACATTAACTGACACTCCAGTGGATCAGGATATACCAGTAGTGTGTTGTTGTATATGAGGAGATCAGAATCAATTAATGTATACATTGAGTTGTACTTCATCACTCCATTCACTAACCAGTAAACATCAATAGTAACATTGACAGTAGTTGTGATACAATCAATATGATATTGAGTGTTTTGAATCAATATGAAGGAGGAGAGGGAGTAAATCCTGGAACTGAGAGGAATACAAAACTCATGTAATCTCAGATGGAAGTACTAACCAGTTACTGTAAGATATCGATGTCTATTAATCTCACTAATTCTTTCATAACACAAATGTATATGATTACCATTATTGGTTGACTGACTAAATATTCCACTACTGATCTCCTCTGCATACCAAGTAACAGTAAGATTACGAACAATTGTATTATTAATACTATAAAAGGTTTGATTCTCAATACTGCAACTGTATCCAAAATGTGGTGATACACAATTAAATTTGTTACTTGTACTAATGTAATACCATCCAAAATTCTGTTCCAGTCCACTTAAAATACACTGTAGTGTGTATTGTTGTGGTACAACTGTCATATAAGAAGGAAGTTCAACAACACTGAAGTTTAAAATTGCTACATGTTCTAAAGTAAATCAGTAACAAATGACAGTGTGTACTAGTACAATATGAGATATAACTTACTGAATATATTAACAGTGATGATGTTGGTAGTAGGATCAGAACAACTACTAGGTAGACAACACTTGAAAGTATTATTATCATTTCCATCACCTTCATTAAATGTTATACCACCATTAGGTATGTAGAGACTGATACTAGCTGGATTAGTAGTTTTGTCACAATGGAGAGGATTAGTATTACAATTAAGAGGGTTTCCATTAGGATCAACCCACTCTCCTCCAGACAAAGTAGTATTAGGTAAAGCAGAAAAAATTCAGAGGAGAATAGTTAACATGGTCTTTTGTGATGTAAAGACGATTGATGTATGAGCATTAGGATAACAATCTCCATTGAACATCAAGTAGATACCTAGAATATTATCAATAAATCATGTATTACACTCATCAACTCATTTACCTGAGTTTGGTGGACAGTTACTAATAGCTTCACTGACATATAACAAGAAGAAAATCTTTAGTAATACTGACATTATCTTATTCTTAACAAAGCCTCTTTCTAATCTTCAATACATTTGCTATGAAGTATACCTGATATTTTACATATCTTTTGTATAATAGTATTTTAATAGTCATACATGATATGATAACAATCAGAGTTGATGTTGTTAATGCAAATAAACATCTAAAGATAACAGTAAGTGTCTCTATAAACAAATGACTATTTTTACAAAACAAGTTATATAAACTTCTTGATTACATGTATATAAATTTTACATTAAATAGAAACTTTGATAATTTCAAAATATAAAAAGCATATCGAGCTACTTTATAAGCTTAAGAGTAAACACAACACTATAACTGAGTTCATTGCTTCAGACTGAACTGATTGAGGTTATATTGGTTAGTGTGTAGTGTTATATAAGCAGGTCACTATTGAATAGATCTGATTGGTCAGTTTGAGATCAGTATATGTAATATAATTGTAGTGGCTTTTCTTACGTCATATACTCTAAAGTAAAATTAACAAACTGTTTGATGTTCATCACATGAATATAAAGTTGAATTTTAAACAATTGTAATTATATTGATGTCAGACTGGAAACTGACAAAGGAAATAGGAAATAGGATGAGTGCTCTTGTTTGGTCAATGAAAATATTTTAAACATATTATCATCTGAATGGGTTATAATTAGTTAAATGTGTGCATAGTTCTATATTTCTGGCAATTTGGTTCAATCAGAGGACACTTAGTTTTCACCCAACAAGAGTACTGTAGTATAACTATGATAGTATTTACTTTTGGTTTTCTGCTTTCCAAAGAGAAATACTAACAATAATTCTAAAACAGTAAACAGTGCTATTACTGACAATCTAAATAATGCACCAAAACTGCACTACTAGTTCCTTGTCCTACAAAACAACAATGTACAATCTGATTCTTATATATTTTATTGATCTTGTGAAGAAGTCATTGGTGTACTAGTAAACAAGTTGATATCAGTAGTTAGCAGTTCGTGACACTATCAAAATATGTCATATCAGCTTGAGATGATGAAGAAGTAATTGCATATTCTAAGTCAATCCAATCCACCACAAATTCCTTTAGAACAGCATATTTTAAACTTTCTCTCCATTATCTCTCTTATCATATCCATATAATATGTATGTGAGTTTTGAAGTAAAACTAGAAAGATGACTCATAAAAGTCAAATATGTTTTAGACAGTAGCATATGATAAACTTAATTATAATTCAGAAAATTCTTTTTATAAACTATACACTGTTTATAATTATTATATTATCATACCAATCAATTAATACTAATGTGATATGTAACGTTGACTTTTAAGCATAAACATTGAGACATTGACTTGTTGATACCAAACAGAACATATACATGTAACATCACTAGCTGTAAGCTGACTCAGGTTCGTTTTTAGATATAAATATACATATATAAATCTACATGAACATAAATTCAGCCATAGCAATATAAATAGAGTGTTTAAACAATGTGTTATCATATTACCATTGTGTACTTTGTATTACATAGTTCATTCATGATCAATGACAGGAGGACACAAAGAACATAGTATTCATCATGTGAGATTTTACAGATAACATGAATGTAATTACATTAATAACAAATTTAATCAAGCATAATGTCTGTCCATTAAATTAGTGTTAAAAGTACAGGACATTGTACACAAATTATATACCAAGTCAAAATTAAAATATTTGTGAAGTAGTTATTTAATGCCAGTTAACATTCTCATACAATGCTTGTGGTGGGTGTGGATGAGGTGTGTTATCATAGGTATTAGAGGATTGTTGCACATCCCTAAATTTAGTCATTTCATAAGCTGTATTTGTTTCTGTCTTGACTGCATTATAGTCTATAGAAGTGAAAGTAAAAAGCATTAATAGCTATATGTTAGTATTTTACCTTTCCTTTTCTTCTTTCTGAATAGTAGTACTATCAATAATGTTAAAACAACAAGAAATGCTAGCACTGCTAAACCAAAAAACACTCCTAAAACTACACTATCTAGTCCTTGTGCTGTAATAAAATAACAATACTTATAGTTTGGTCTTATTTATTATGCTAACTTTGTGAAGAAGTAGTCAATGTATTACTCATACACAAGTTGACAGCAGTATTTGATGTTTCAGCAACAGAACTAATATATGTCAATCCAGTTAATGGTGATGAAGAAACAATTTGATTTTCTGAAACACTCCAGTCCACAACAAACTCCTTTACAACAGCATATTTTAAACTTCTCTCTCCATTATCTCTCTTATCATATCCATATAATATGTATGTTCCATTTACTGAGGGAGACAGACATCTTTCAATAGTGACATCTAATAATATAGTAGATGATACTGGTGAGATGACCAGTACAATACATCCAGTATTAGATGACTGCTGATTGACACATGTCAAACACATGTATGTTCCATTTCTAGTAATATTTATGTCCTTAACTTCAAATGTACCTTTGAAATGAGATATATAACATATACATATTAATACAGTAAGAATCAATTTTACTTACTAATTTCAAATGCTTCAGAAATTGTCACTCCTAAAGAATTTATTGTTATTATATTCAAATAGTACATAAATTCTTTTTGAAGCTGCACTCTCCAAATTATTTGGTAAGTTTCATTCATCAATGTTACATCTTCCCAGGCAAAAAAATTTGAAGTATTTATGTTTATATTATCTTCAGCTCTAGTGAGCAGAAACTGAATTGAGTTTTGTTGTAAGTTAGGACAATGATTCTCAGCAAACTAATGAGAATAATTTCAAATTAATTATTATCTTTGCTTACTTGAAATAATACTGCAATTGAACTGTTGCTATTTAAAGTAATTCCAACTATCTTTGGTTTTATAGGTAATTCTGTAAATTGAAACAATCATAAATTATATTGACAATTTGTAGTAACATTATTCATAACACTAAATATATATTCATTGCTTGTATACACTGATTGGTTGATGTAACCAACATATGGTTATAAGGTTACAAACAGCAAAAACATAATCTAAGTATACACTACTGTTTTGATTACTATTGCTGTTAAAACTAACTCATGGACACTCTGTTTTCAATTATAAACCTTTTTATACTGTTTTCAACATATACTGTTTTGATTACTAATTACTATATAATTGACAGTTCATTTACTACAATGAATGACTTCTCAGAAAGAACGTGTATGTTGTATATATAGGACTGTCCTAATAATGATTCTATAGTGACAGAATCCAAGTTTGTAGCTGCTAATGAGATGTTGAATAGAATCTTTGTAGCTCTAACAATTAACTATATGATCATCAACTGTCAATCATTTATCAGTTATGAAAACACTGTGATATTTACTACTTCTCAGTGTCTTATATGCAATATCCAATGGTTATGTATTGATTAATCAACTGTGTGAATTAATTTGTATATAAAACCTATAGTATATTATTAATCAAAACAGTAGATGTTTACAAATTGCATCAACTACTTAACCATATGTGTGTGTGTGTGTGTGCGCGGTTAAGTAGTTGATACAATTTGTAAACATCTACTGCTCTGATTACTAATGTACTATGGTATTTATATACCTGATACAAATTGATGTGTTAGACCAGGGTTGTTACTATGGATTCATCATACACTTCAACGTATTTGTAGGGACATATGCTACCAAAATGTCCATGAATAGGTTAATACAACTTGTTTATTTAATCATTGATATTACAATATAGTAAGTGTTAATAGTACATGTACCTGCTACCACAGATTTTGACTGATTACAACCAGCATACAGATTTTCTGGTGAAAGAGTAAAGTTATACACATTACAAGGATTAGGAGTATCTTCAGTATATTTGTAAACATTGCTGTCGCCTGTCAACTCTACATTAATATTGGTAGTGTTATTAGTATCTGTAATAGACAATATCAATGTAGTATTCTCATTAATAACAGGATCAACACTCCAAGATAGAAATAAACTGTTAGAAGCAGTTGAGAATACTTTGAGGTCTAAGACAAGTACTGGATCACCTATAGAATGGCATTTCTAACTTCATACAAAGATATGTTAGTAACCTTGTACAGTCAATAGTGCAGTAGGACTTGTTGTATTACCACCATAAGGAGGAGGTGTATCACCCAGAATAACACAGTACACTTCAGTGTTATTATTAAGACAATTACCAGCAATATATAAAAATAAATATTGAAAATCACATCCATGATAAGGAGAAAAATGATTGTAGTATCCACTAATAGTGATTCCTCTAGTTTCTAATTCTTCAGTTGTCATATTCTCAGAATTAACTCCATCAATAAACCAGTAGAGATATGAACCATGACCATGACAAAAGAAGGTAGCCTGTTGACCAAGACTGACAGTAGTAGAGTAAGGATAATCCCAAATATCTGAAACAAATGAAAATATGTAGTTGCTCTAAAATTTTAGAATAATCTTACATCCATAATTACAGCATAGTGAAGTAGAAAATAAACTTGCAATATTAAAAACTAAAGGAATCTTCATCTTGTTCGTAACTAGAAGCATCAGCCTATACTAATTAAAATCATAGAGACTGTCTATGAATCTCATTATTATTTCCCCTGTGATATAGTTTCCCATGAACTTCGTTACACTATCCTGTATCTTTATTATAATGTATGTGAGCTTTGAAGCAAAACAAGAAAGATGACTCATATAGTAAATATCTTTTAGACAGTGTTTATGGAGCATATGATTAAGTTAATTAGCAAAACTTCTCTTAGAAAATTATACACTGTTTGTAATTATTATATTGTTATGATACTAATTAATTAATATTAATATATATGATATATAACATTGACAACTAAGCATAAACGTTGATAATTGATTTTTTAGTACTGAACAGAGCATATACATGAAGCATCACGAGCTGTGAGCTGATGTAGGTATGTGTTTAGGTATAAGTATACATATGTAATCTAGAGATTCACAATATGCATTATTCATTTATAATATCCGCCCACTCATTCATTCTTGAATAAACGGTTAATCATAGCTTTGTAGTGAAAACTAAATCGTCGCTAGGTTGTGAATGGATGATTGGTAATGTTCACTACATGTTTGGTGAACGTCACTACAAGGGTAGTGAAATGTTCACTACTATGTAGTGAAAGAACGTTGTGTTAATGTTCATCACAAAGGTAGTGACCATCACCACTTAGTTTTTACAGTGTACGTGTATGTCAAGATCAGTTAGAAATATTCCTTCCCTTTTTGATGTAGTCACGTTTTGATACAGTGACATACAATATTTTAGGAGGTCTTGTTAAGGTAAGTCATTCATAAGGACTGTCTTTACTTGGTTGAACTGATGTATATATAAGTATATGGGAACTCATAAACATCAGCAGTATGGTAAAGAGTAGATTTGCTATTAAGTATAACTGTTTTTCTACACATGTATCTTGACTATCATATATGATATAATAGCTATCAGTGTTGATGTTGTTAATTTAATAAACATATGAAAAAACAAATGTAACCTGTTGAAGACTAAACATGGTTAGTTGATAGACACACATGTCTATGTTATTTCTAGTTACAATGTATGAGGTCTTGTATCTGGAATGTGCCTGTATTAATGCAAATTATATAGACTATTTACTGATTTAAAAATGGATCAGAGATTAATTATTAATTCAGTGTTATTGTATAAATCTTTTTGAAGCTACAATATTTGGTGTGACAATGTTTTTTATTTAAAATCATCACAGCTTACCAGACAAAGCAGGATTTCCTTGTAACTGTTATTTCACCATCCTTCACTTTATAAAACATTTAATATTGAAGCAAAACAAAGAAAGATAACACATACCAAAATTAAAAATATATATCCTTAACATAGACAATATTTATGGGTTAATAAATTTCAATGTAAAACTTCTACATGAATCAATTAACAAAATTTTAAAAAATATCTTAAAAAATGACACATTCATGTTGATAATAACTATTATTGATTTGCTAATAATAATGCTTGTAATATAGACAACTATGCATGAATATAGAAACATTGACTTGTAACTCATGCAACCATTTGTGCATGTGTCACAATTTGGAGCAACTTGCAACTAGGGACGTCCCCTTTTCAACGTAGACACATTTTCATACACGTGAACTATTTCAGGAAGTCCCCTTGAGATAGGTGGTTCACAAGTATTGACATCACTTTGTTGAACTTTCTGATTAATATTAGGGAACTCATAGAGATCATCAACAGAAGCATTATCATTTGTTTGTATAACAAGTCCAGTAAAGCATACATTTGCTATGAAGTATACCTGATTTTCTACAACTTCTCTTGCACAATAGTAACTTAATAGTCATACATGATATGACAACAATCAGAGTTGATGTTGTTAATGCAAATAAACATCCAAAAATAACTGTAAGTGTCTCTATAAACAAATGAATGATTATTATTATAAACACATCAAATATAGTAGTCTAATCTGTTGAAGTCTTAACATTATTAGATGGATGTATATTATTGAATGTTAAACTAGATATGACACTTGATGATTGAGTGGTTTCTAAATAAAGTAGTAATATAATAATAATACATATTTTATTGCCATGGTTACCTGAAGACTTGTAAATTGATGAATATAGCAGTTTCCAATCCACTACAAATTCCTTTACAACAGCAAATTTTAAACTTCTCTCTCCATTATCTCTCTTATCATATCCATATAATATGTATGTTCCATTTACTGAGGGTGATAGACATCTTTCAATAGTTACATCTAATAATATAGTAGATGATACTGGTGAGATGACCAGTACAATACATCCAGTATTAGAGACTGCTGATAGACACATGTCAAACACATATCTGTTCCATTTCTAGTGATATTTATGCCCTTAACTTCAAATGTACCTTTGAAATGAGATATATAACATATACATATTAACACAATAAAAATTAATTTTACTTACTAATTTGAAATGCTTCAGAAATTGTCACTCCTAAAGAATTTTGTGCTATTATATTCATACATAAATTCTTTTTGAAATTGTAATTTCCATATTATTTGGTATGTTTCATTTATTAATGTTACATCTTCCCAGGCAAAAATATTTGAGGTATTCATGTTCACATTATCTCCAGCTCTAGTGAGCAGAAACTGAATTGAGTTTTGTTGTAAGTTAGGACAATGACTCTCAGCAAACTAATGAGAATAATTTCAAATTAATTCTTTGCTTTGCTTACTTGAAATAATATTGCAATTGAACTGTTGCTATTTAAAGTAACTCCAACTATTTTTGGCTTTATGGGTAATTCTGTAAATTGAAACTATTATCAATTATATTGACAATTTGTAGTCATATTCATAATACTAAATGTATATTCATTGGTTGTATACACTGATTGGTTGATTTAACCAATGTATAGTTTTTAGATTACAAGTAGGAAATTATTTGATGCAAAAAGTGAATGCTACTGTTTTGATTACTAATGTATTATGGAATTGACTGTTTATATACTTATTACAAAATGAAAAGCATTAAAGTGTGGAACCCTTGTAGTGAGTGATGTTAGTTTGTTTGCAATTGCCCCACTGCTGCATGAAAACTTACTTATAAATACTTAAATAAGATAAGTAGCAGGATTGCATGAAGACCTCTTTACTTCATGCATGTGGTAGATGATATTAAAACTAGAGGGGTGAAAAGTACTAGCTTAATTATAATGGGTGTGGCAGTAACAGTCACAGTCAAGTGTAGTTTTTGTAAGACTGTTTCTTTGCTAACTTCCGTATTTTATAGGCTTAGTATAACTTGTGTAACACTTACTATATATATCTTTAGTATCACGACAACAACAATTGCTTCTAGATGTATCTTTTTACAGATTCAACTATTAGCAAAGAAGACTATCAAGATAAGTAAAATTTGCCTTCAAAACAAAGCATTTTAAGGAAAATTCCCACGTTGAAATTGTAGGCAATTGTACTTTGTGCCCATAGCAGTTTCATAGGAGCAAATAGATGTTCCATTTTGCCTGTTCTTTTTTGAAAGGTCTTTCTGACTTTTCAAACTTTGTCTTCCGTTGGTAGACTTTTATCTAGAACGACTTGCTAGATATATAGAACCTAACTTTTTCCGCTTCTCTGTGAGTTATGTAGCTAAGGCAGGACTTACTATGGATTCATTCATACACTTCAATGTATTTTGTAAGGATGCTAGCAATCAAAATTATATGAATTAGTTAAAACAGCCAATTTAGTTCAACAATGATATTACAATAATTAAACGTTAATAGTACATGTACCTGTAACAAAAGAAGCTTCCACAGATTTTGACTGATTACAACCAGTATACAGATTTTCTGGTGAAAGAGTAAAGTTATATACATTACAAGGATTAGGAGTATCTTCAGAATATTTGAAAACATTGTTATGTCCTGTCAACTCTACAGTAATATTGGTAGTGTTATTAGTATCAGTAATAGACAATATCAATGTAGTATTCTCATTAACAACAGGATGAACACTCCAAAATAGAAATAGACTGTTAGAAGTAGTTGAGAATACTTTGAAGTCTGAGACAAGCACTGGATCACCTAGAGGAAAGCATTTTCTAACTTTAAATAAAGATATGTTAGTAACCTTGTACAGTCAATAATGCAGTAGGACTTGTTGTATTACCACCAGAAGGAGGAGGTGAGTGACCCAGAATAACACAGTACACTTCAGTGTTATTATTAAGACAATTACCAGCAATATGTAAATATGAGTCCTGATAATAACATCCATCATATGAAGGATATTGATTGTAGTGTCCACTAAAACTAATTTCTCTAGTTTCTAACTCTTCAGTTGTCATATTCTCAGAATTAACTCCATCAATAAACCAGTAGAGATATGAACCACGACCATGACAATAGAAGATAACTTGTTGACCAAGACTGGCAGTAGTAGAGTAAGGATATGACCAAATATCTGAAACAAATAAAAATGTTTGTTATTGTCAGACAGTCTTACGTCCATTATGACAGCATAGTGAACAAGATAGCAAATTCATAAAGCAAACAAATTTGAACAATCTTTTCATGTTGTGAATCATCTTGCTTGTTTCATAAATGTATTACAACTAACTAATTTATGAACTTAATAATATATATTATACTAATAAATAGAGTCTACACTATACAAATAGACTTGTATATTTTAATTATTTATGTTCATAGCTATACAATCAACTTAATTATGTGGGTATGAGTTTAAAACATGACATGATCAGATAAATCTCTCTCCCCCATACATTACTAGTTCAATCATACCACCTCTGTATATATACAAAGATGATTAGTAAGAACATAAACACATAAGAAATGTTATTGAGTGATATTGCGTGTATAAAGAAATAAATCATAATTGCTTATACTTGTATGTCATTGATGTTACATATAACTCCATAGATACTATAATTACCAATGTGCATTATTTGTTATAATATTTGGACTCTGAATTAAGAAAAAATCAATAAATATATAAATTCTTACTAGTAATTTTAAATATAATTTGTCTTTACCTCAGAAACTCTGTACTTGTACAAAGACTAGAAAAGTGCCAGGTCTGGATGTAACCACAAATGTATCCCTGTACATTCTTTAGGTGTAGAAACAGAAGATCCTTACATGTTTGAGTCATTTTATAAACGTTCTTTTATCAACATATAAATAATTCCTAAACTCCAACATATGGTCAGACATTATATCATGAATTTATATTATATTGTTTCATAAATTTTAAATATTGATCATCAATAGAAATATGAAAATAATATAACTCAGCATGATATTTTAATTAATATTCTATTATAACATAGATATTAGAGTTTCCTTACACTCTAATATCTATGCTTAAAATAATTGATTGCATCACATAGTTAGCAAATCAAGTATCAATCTACAAGAATAAAATATTTGACTGCTACTAATACAAACTATACATAATTCAATGCTTGTTTATAGCTGCTACCTAATGTAGCCACATTATATTATATGTGTTTATTTAAAAACTAAAGTTAGCATATGTACTGTTCATTGACAGATAGAACTGGATGACATCATAAATGGAAGTATATTGTTTCTGTACAAGACAACATGAGATATCACTCTCTTATTAACAAATTACTCTATTATTACCAGTGTAGTCACAGCTCCTGGTTTGCTTCTTTTAACAGCTTTAGTCACTTGAAATACATCTATTACACTTTCTGTCTTACATTGTTCTAGAGCAATACTTAGTGAACAATATACTCCAGAACGACTCACTGTGTCACTAGAGGAAAAGGAAATAGATGAAGGAATTATCGTCATGTGTACAATCTCTCTACCTGCAGTGTACAACTATTGGTCCTCCTCCAATCTTTTGTTGTACTTTAATAACTTCTTCAATAACTTGTAATAATGTCTGAGGTTGTCTGACACAACCATCATTAGGCCAATCCAGTACTTGGAACTGAACTAAATTGTAAGTCAAGCCCTTAAAAATATGGCTACCATTAACTTCATTCTTTTGTGATAACTGTCTCACCTCCTTTGATAAATTGCTAACAAGAAGATTTCGCTGAATATATCCTTGCTTCTCCTCTTCTGAAGTACATTTTATATAGTATTCACCATATTGAACAATGTCTGTTGTTGGCCAGTACTGATAACATGTTTCCTAATTAATAGCTATAAAATTTATATAAAGCACAATAGGCTTACCATTCCATTCTCTTCTAGTTCACATAACATAACAATAGCAGACACTTTATAATCCATTATCATCTTCCAAAAGTCTCTGGTAGTGTTCTCCATTGGACTCTGAGCTATAATGAATGCTTTCTTCTCACGATAACCCTAATGAAGAATTGATTAATAAATAACACATCAGTTTATTAACTCACATTTAAGAAAGAGGCATGAATATAGCCCTTAACCCCCTGAAGTGTAACAAGAAATCTCTCGGCTAAAAAGATATTGTCAATATTATTAGCATTATTGTACTAACAGTCCTTACGTGGTAGGTACTTGTCAGAACGATTTTTAGCACTATTGACCTCTGCTGTATTACAGTGAATATCATCAGGATCAGGAGTTATTTGAGATAAAAGATTAAACTGAGATTCTAGACCAGTCTGATGTGTTTTTGAATCAGGTGTTTTAAGTTTTTGAAGCTCAAATTGATACTTGTATGCTGTGATATCTGTTTCTCCACAAATAATTGTTTCTAGTGCAGCATCATGAGCAAAAGCATACTGTTCCTATAGAGGTAATACATTGTGTTAGGGACAGTTCTTGATATCATGACTTACAGCTGTTTGTACCATTTTCATTCTCTGTTCTCTGAGTTTATTGATAATACCAGCAATATCTACTACTCCCTCTTTACTAGCCTGTTCTAGAGCTATGTCCACAGCAATATATGTACCAGTACGACCTACACCGGCACTACAGTGGACTAGGATGGGACCTTTAGATGGAGACCATGTATTAGTCACTCGTTTGTGAAGAATCATCAGAGGAGTAGCATAGTCAGGTACTCCTTGATCAGGCCATGAGGTAAGATGATATTGTGTTATGTTATGAGTGTGATTGGATCCATCCTCTATCTATTAACAGACAATCTACATATATTTAACAGTTAAATTTACTATCAGTTTGAGACTTCTAATAGTGAAATCTGGTAAAACTTGTTCATCCAGTATTGTAACAGTGAAAGGTCCAAAGGTGGTGGATTCTTTATGAGGATCCGGCCAATATTGTTCACATTTACTTTTTGATCCTTCCTTTAAATTAGTTACCATGACAATAATTTGTGGTCTCTCCTGCCAAATTAGACGCCAGAAGTCAACCAATGTTTTGGTCATTGGTCCTACATAAAATAACAACATTTATAATTTCACATAATATGTTATGTTTCCATGTCTACCTTGTGATGCTATAAACTTCTTAGGACAACTATAGCCCTAATATACATTATAGTAATAATGGTAAATAACTACATCAACTACTAGTAACTTACATCTATATAACTAGCATTGATATATTCTCTTTGACATTGATTGAGTTCAGGATTAGGTATGAGGACAATCCTATTGTCATCATCTGTTCAATGAGCATAACATGTGGTACCATTATGTACTTATATTGAGTATATGTATTACTAATAATTACATTGTATAAACTATATAGTTTGATATATATTATATTATATATATATATAATATAATATAATATATCATATATATGGTATTGTACTATTTACATGTTGTAATGTTGATAACAAGACATTTATACCATATATGGTATTGATGTTATATGTACTACATACATGTTGTGATGTTCTTGAATCGATTGAGAAGTTTATTCTCCTTACTAAAACCTACTGTACAAGGTTTGTCTTCTCCTTTACACAGCTCCTATCAATTAATGAATGATCATACTGTGGTTTTATTTTTTACCTTGTATTGTTTACTAAAAGCTGCATTACTATCACTATGACAACTGGCTACATGAGTACCAAGATCATCAAGTGATATAGGGAGAGTAGGAGGGATCTGAGGATCAAAATTAATAATGAGAGGAGGAGAGTGAACTGGAGAGGAGGTAACAACATATAATATATCAGTTATACCACCATTTGTGATTTATTACCAGTAGTATCAGTGGATATAGGGAGGTCAGTAATTATTGAATATTCTAACAATACAAACAATATTACTTGTAATATATTGACATATTGTATACCTGATTCAGGTAATGATATCTCAATGCTAGCTTGTTGTTTTACATTCTCATAACCAGTAGTATTTGATAAAGAGGAATGACTGGACATTTTCAATTTATTAACTACAGCATACTGTTGTTCTTCTAGTGAACACAAAACAATGACAATATTCTAGCTACATCTACTGTACCTGTTTCTGGTTCAAATGGTTTCTTTTCAGTCAGTATAAAGTTTTCATTATAATAAATTTGTTTGGAATTCTCGTTTATTCTTCTGTGTCTATGTTAAACCATACACTTTTTATCAATATATGTATGTATTACTGATCTTACCTTACAACACATACTACAATTACTATCACTACTATTAGCAATATAGTCAAAATAATAGCACTAACAACTCCAATTGCTATACCTACAACTGAAATATATATGAGGTTAAAATTTAATATTTGGTTGGTTAAAATTTACTTAAAACTATTTTAAATTTAAAATTAAAATTTTAAAATAGTTGATTAGCTTTATTAGAAAGTACAACTTTATTAACTTTTTCTTACTTCCATTAGTAGCGACTGTTGTAGGTGTTGTTGAAGAATCAACTAGTGTTTGGTTAGAAATAATTGTCCATACTCCATAACCATTAACAGTGTAACCACGTACACCAAACAGATAACAGGTGTTACTTATCAGATTACTTATAGTCACATTTGTATTACTTGTATTAATTTTAATCATTGGACTAAACTCATCCCTAGGAGAACAACTACCATCAAACTGATGAGTAGTGTACCCTATCTCATATGTGATAATGGGATAGTCTACAGGAATATAACTAGGTATACTCCATGAGATAACAGCCAATGTAGTAAACATCAAAGTGGTCAGAGTACCAACCGGACCAGGAACTGAGTAGAAAGTATATTTATTACCTATAATAACTAACAATGTACTTACTAGTTCCAATTTGTACTTCAACAGGATCACTGAAGGGACCTCTTCCAATAGAGTTCACACCAGCTACACTCATGTTATATATATTACCAAATACTAGATCATTCACAATGATATATCTCTTAGTACTGGTGAGGTTGTATGTGATACTATTGTTACTAATGATCACAATATATTCAATGATTCTACCATTACGTAGATGACAATCAATCTCTTTCCATGCTATTTTGTAGGCAGTTAAATTGACTGGAAAAACCATGATTAACTTGGATGATTCGTTAGGAACTGTAAATGGAATTTATCAACATCATAGTATATTAGTCACTCACCAGTTGCATCTGTTTCACCAAATTCCACTTTTTCATTAGATATTCCTAGCATATTACCAGCTCTCACTCTGATGGTATAGTTCATACCACTGGACAATTCTCTTAATGTATAACTGAATATTGTACTGGGCTGATGAGAAGTAACAAAGATTAATGTTGTATTTGCTAATGACAATTTAGGACAAGATGGAATATAAGAGATGTTGTAGTATGTTACATCTTCACTATTAGGACTAGTCCAGTTCACTGTAATAGTAGTAGTTGAGACATCAGTCACTAATAGACTAGTTACTGGTGTAGGAACTAAACATTGAAACTAAGTCAGACTGGATTTATTCAAATATGAACTCACCATCAAATCTTAACAATGTTTGTATATTATTAGTTGAAGGAAGATCTTTATATGAGTACACACTGATGTTATATGTACTCAATGTTAGTCCATTGATTATAACTTCATGTTCTGTAGTAGATAATATCTTGTTGGTACCAACTCCAGTAGTAGAGTTAATGACAATGACATATCCATTAGTCTGTGATGACATAGTCCAGTTAACTTTGATACTAGTCTTATTTAAAATATATGCCATCACATTAGATGGAGGACCATTGGGAACTAGAAGATGAAACCTTTTTTTAATAGAGTATTATCAATTTGAGTCCCAATGGACTACCAATCACAGCTACAACTAATAGATATCTGTATATACAATATACGATCTGTAACGTTTATTGTTTGCTAATTAAGTAAGCAGTGATAAATTATGTTTTGTTTATTTATATCAAATCAAAGTTATGATAAACCTACATGTAATATAGTAGTATATATATGAGATAGTTATATATATACCTTGTAATATCACAGTCTCACTGTAGTTCACTCCTTTATACATTGCTATACAGGTAACATTAACTGACACTCCCAGTGGATCAGGATATACCAATAATGTGTTGTTGTATGTGAGGGGATTAGAATCAATAAATGTATACATTGAGTTGTACTTCATTAGTCCATTCACTAACCAATAAACATCAGTAGTAGCATTGACAGTAGTTGTGTAACAGCTAACACTATTTAGAAGTCCAGTAATAGAATATAGTGAAGTCGTTGATGATATACCAATAGCTGTATAAGATAATGTAACAAACCACAAAATTATATCAATACTGCTTTACCTGCAGTCAAATTAATATTAGTGTGTACACTAATGTTATTGCTAGCAGGTCCCAGTATATTTTGATAGGCTCTGATTGTAATTTTATAAGTTGTTATTGGTATCAGTCTCTTCAATGTGATCTTATTCTGACTACCTCCCTTCACTTGTTGTGTTACAGTATGTGTGTCACTAGTGGCATTGACTACATATCCATCAGCATCAGATGGAACAGGTGTCCAACTGACAGTGATAGTGGTAGCTGTCTTGTTGACCAGGGTAGGAGGAAAGGGAGTAAATCCTGGAGCTGAGAAGATTACATATAACATTGTGTAACTATAGTATAAAAACTTACCAGTTACTCTAAAATAGCGATGTCTATTAATCTCACTATTTCTTTCATAACACAAATGTATATGATCACCATTATTGGTTGACTGACTAAATATTCCACTACTGATCTCCTCTGCATACCAAGTAACAGTAAGATTACGAACAATTGTATTATTAATGCTATAAAGGGTTTGATTCTCAATACTGCAACTGTATCCAAAGTGTGGTGATACACAATTAAATCTATAATTTTTATTAACGTAATACCATCCAAAATTCTGTTCCAGTCCACTTAAAATACACTGTAGTGTGTATTGCTGTGGTACAACTGTTATATTAGAAGGAAGTTCAACAACACTGAAGTTTAAGATTGCTACATGTTCTAAAGTAGATCAATAACAAATGACAGTGTGTACTAGTACAATATGAGATATAACTTACTAAATATATTAACAGTGATGATGTTGGTAGTAGGATCAGAACAACTACTAGGTAGACAACACTTGAATGTATTGTTATTATCTTTTCCATCAGCTTCATTAAATGCTCTACCACCATTAGGTCTGTATAGACTGATACTAGCTGGAGTATCAGCTGTGTCACATTTGAGAAGAACATTATTGTTATTGATATTATTGGTGTTACAGTTGACAGATTGTCCTCCAGGATCAATCCACTGTCCTCCAGATAAAGTAGAACTAGGCAACACACACTGAAGCTTGCTCGTTGTTGTGATGTATATTTCATTGATGAATGAACCATTAGGATAACAATCTCCTTTGAACTTCAGGTAGATACCTAGAATATTATCAATAAATGATGTAATACACACATCAACTCACTTACCTGAGTTTGGTGGACAGTTACTAATAACTTCATTGACACACAACAAGAAGAAAGTCTTTAGTAATACTGACATTGTCTTATTCTTAACAAAGACTCTTTCTAATCTTCAATACATTTGCTATGAAGTATATCTGATATTTTACAATATCTCTTGTATAATAGTATTTTAATAGTCATATATGTTATGATAACAATCAAAGTTGATGTTCTTGATGTACATAAACATCCAAAAATAACAGTAAGTGTCTCTGTAAACAAATGAGTATTATTACAAAACAAGTTATATACATAAAGTACAAGGATTGGGATTATCTTCTACATATTTATAACATTATTTTTCTAAGTTATATTCACAGTTATGATTATACTGTTTCTACCTGTCATTGATAATATCAATGTTGTGTTCTCATCATGATAGAATAGAATACTTTAAAGTCTGTGACAACTTCTGGATTAAATGTATGTATATATTTTTAAATTAAAAGGAAACTTCAATAAATTCAAAACATGAAGAATATATATGTGCTATAAGAATTGATTTATTGATTTAACCAATATATTGTTATACAGGTTGTATGTAAAAGTAACACTGTTTTAATTACTAATGTTCTACTAGTTACATAAACAGTAGTACATTAGTAATCAATACAGTGTTATGTTTACTATATCATACTAAGTTTGATATTTGGAAACTGTATAACAATAGAATAAAAAATGCAAAGACTAACAATTTACCATTCCATTCTCTTCTAGTTCAGATAACATAACAATAGCAGACACTTTATAATCCATTATCATCTTCCAAAAGTCTCTGGTAGTATTCTCCATTGGACTCTGAGCTATAATGAATACTTTCTTCTCACGATAGCCCTAATGAAGAATTGATTAATAAATAACACATCAGTTTATTAACTCACATTTAATAAAGAGGCATGAATATAACCTTTAGTCTCCTGAAGTGTAACAAGAAATCTCTCAGCTAAAATATATTGTCAATAATATTAACTTTATTGTACAACAGTCCTTACGTGGTAGATACTTATCAGAACGATTTTTAACACTATGGACCTCTGCTGTATTACAGTGAATATCATCAGGATCAGGAGTTATTTGAAATAAAAGATTAAACTGAGATTCTAGACCTGTCTGATGTCTTTTGGAATCAGGTTCTTGAAGTTTTTGAAGCTCAAATTGATACTTGTATGCTGTAATATCTGTCTCTCCACAAATAATTGTTTCTAGTACAGCATCATGAGCAAAAGCATACTGTTCCTATAGAGGTAATACATTGTATTAGGGACAGTTTTTGATATCATGACTTACAGCTGTTTGTACCATCTTCATTCTCTGTTCTCTGAGTCTATTGATAATACCAGCAATATCTACTACTCTCTCTCTACTAGCCTGTTCTAGAGCTATATCCACAGTAATATATGTACCAGTACGACCTACACCAGCACTACAGTGGACTAGGATGGGACCTTTAGATGGAGACCATGTATTAGTCACTCGTTTGTGAAGGATCATCAGAGGAGTAACATAATCAGGTACTCCTTGATCAGGCCATGAGGTAAAATGATATTGTGTTATGTCATGAGAGTGATTGGATCCATCCTCTATCTATTAACAGACAAATCTACATGTATTTAACAGTTATGTTTACTTTCGTTTTGAGACTTCTAATAGTGAAATCTTGGAAAACGTGTTCGCCCAGTATTATAACAGTGAATGGTCCAAAGGTAGTGAATTCTTTATGAGGATCCGGCCAATATTGTTCACATTTACTTTTTGATCCTTCCTTTAAATTAGTTACCGTGACAATAATTTGTGGTCTCTCCTGCCGAATTAGTCTCCAGAAATCAACCAATGTTTTAATCATTGGTCCTACACAAAAATAATAACATTAATAATTTCACAAAATCTATCATGTTTCCATGTCTACCTTGTGATGCTATAAACGTCTTGGGACAACTATAGCCCTAATATACATTATAGTAATAATGGTAAATAATTACATCAACTACTAGTAACTTACATCTATATAACTAGCATTGATATATTCTCTTTGACATTGATTGAGTTCAGGATTAGGTATGAGGACAATCCTATTGTCATCATCTGTTCAATGATCATAACAAGACATTCATACCATATATGGTATTGATATTATATGTACTACATACATGTTGTGATGTTCTTGAATCAATTGAGAAGTTTATTCTCCTTACTAAAACCTATTGTACAAAGTTTGTCTTCTCCTTTATACAGCTCCTATCAATTAATGATATGATCATATTGTGGTTTTATTTTTTACCTTATATTGTTCACTAAAAGCTGCATTACTATCACTATGACAACTGGCTACATGAGTACCAAGATCATCAAGTGATATAGGAAGAGTAGGAGGGATCTGAGGATCAAAACTAATAGTGGGAGGAGGAGAGTGAACTGGAGAGGAGGGAACAACATATAATATATTAGTTATACCACCATTTTGTGATTTATTACCAGTAGTATCAGTGGATATAGGGAGGTCAGTAATTACTGAATATTCTAACAATACAAATAATATTACTTGTAATATATTGACATATTGTATACCTGGTTCAGGTAATGATATCTCAATGTTAGCTTGTTGTTTTACATTCTCATAACCAGTAGTATTTGATAAAGAGGAATGACTGGACATTTTCAATTTATTAACTACAGCATATTGTTGTTCTTCTAGTGAACACAAAACAATAACAATATTCTAACTAGGTTTACTGTACCTGTTTCTGGTTCGATTAGTTTCTTTTCAGTTAGTATAAAGTTTTCAATATTACACTTTTGTTTTATTTTTTTTATTATTATAAGTTTGTTTAGAATTCTTTTTTATTCTTCTGTGTCTATGTTAAACCATACATACTTTATCAATATATGTATGTATTACTGATCTTACCTTACAACACATACTACAATTAATATCTGCTACAATTGGGTCTGATGTTGGTATAGCCAGTGTTAGTTCTGTTGTTAGTATAAGTGATGAGGTTGATGTAAGTATTGATGTTGATGTACTCATTGTTGATTCTATTGATGATGAAGGGTCAATTAGTGTTTGATTAACAGTAATAGTTCATACTCTATAACCATTAACAGTGTAACCACATACATCAAATAGATAACACATTAGCACTCATTAGTTCATACTCTATAACCATTAACAGTATAACCACATACATCAAATAGATAACACATTAGCACTCATGTCACATTTCTACTACTTTTATTAGTTTTTACCATTGGAAAAACTCATCACTAGGAGAATAACTACAAAAAAGAGTAATATAACTACTAAAAAGTAATATACCCTATCTCATATGTAATAATGGGATATAACTAGGTACACTCCATGAGATAACAGCCCATGTAGCAGACATCAAACTAATTAATGCACTAACAAGGCCAGACACTAAGTAGGAAGTATATTTATTATTTATCATAACTGATAATGTACTTACCAGTTCCAATCTGTACTTCAACAGAATTACTAAAAGGACCTCTTCCAATAGAGTTCACACCAGCTACACTCATGTTATATATATTATCAAATACCAGATCATTCACAATGGTATATCTCTCGGTACTGGTGAGGTTGTATGTGATACTATTGTTACTAATAATCACAATATACTCAATAATTCTACCATTACATAGATGACAATCAACCTCTTCCCATGTGATATTGTAGGCAGTTACATTTACTGGAAAAACCATGATTGTCTTGGGTGATCCAGTAGGAACTATGGAATTAATAATAAAGATCACAAAATATTTGTAACTCACTAGTTGCATCTGTTTCACTAAATTCCAGTTTTCCACTAGACACTCCTAGTATATTACCAGCTCTCACTGTGATGGTATAATTCATACCACTAGATATATGCCATCACATTAGATGGAGGACCACTGGAAACTAGAAAAGAGTGATACAAATAAGAGGTAAAATGAATAGCTAAATTTTATATATACCTCGTAATATGATAGTGTCACTGTAGTTCACTCCTTTATACATTGCTATACAGGTAACATTAACTGACACTCCCAGTGGATCAGGATATACCAGTAGTGTGTTGTTGTATATGAGGAGATCAGAATTAATTAATGTATACATTGAGTTGTACTTCATCACTCCATTCACTAACCAGTAAACATCAGTAGTAGCATTGACAGTAGTTGTGAGACAGCTAACAGTGTTTAGAAATGCAGCAATAGAAAATAATGAAGTCATTGATGATATGACAATAGCTGTGCAAGATGTTATAATAAACTACAAAATTCTATAACACTACTTTACCTGCAGTCAAATTAATATTAGTTTGTACACTAGTTGTATTACTAGCAGGTCCCAGTATATCTTGATATGCTCTGACTGTGATGTTATATGTTGTTACTGGTATTAATCCCTTCAATATGACCTTGTTCTGACTATCTTCCATAACCTGTTGTGTTACAGTGTGTGTCTCACTAGTGGCATTGACTACATATCCATCAGCATTAGATGGAACAGGTATCCAACTGACAGTGATAGTGGTAGCTGTCTTGTTGACAAAAATAGGAGGAAAAGGGTAACAAATGACAATGTATACTATTACAATGAAATATAACTTACAGAATATATTAACAGTAATCATGTTGGTAGTAGGATCAGAACAACTAGTGGGTAGACAACACTTGTAGAAATTATTATTTGGAAGAGATTCAGTAAATGTTACACCAGCTTCATTAAATGTTATACCACCATTAGGTCTGTATAGACTGATACTAGCTGGTTTAGTAGTTTTGTCACAATGGAGAGGATTAGTATTACAACTAAGAGGGTTTCCATTAGGATCAACCCACTCTCCTCCAGACAAAGTAGTATTAGGTAATGCACACTTCAGAGGAGAATAGTTAGTATGTCCTTTTGTGATGTAAATATGATTGATGTATGAGCCATTAGGATAATACTAATAACTTCATTGACACATAACAAGATTATAGTCAACAGTAGTAGTACTGACATTGTCAGTCTTATTATTAACAGAGACTTTCTCTTTAATCTTCAGTATATAGCCAACATTCTACATGTATCAAAGATGGGATACTTACTGTACTAAACAAGGAAATGTACATCTTATGAAAATGTTAATAACTTCACTAGATTATTGTAAACATGGCTAGTTATTATAAGTAATAATAACAGTAACTATGTTGTTCAATAAAGACTACATTATTTACTTAACCAAACACATATTTACAGTTGTTTATCATAGTTTAATGTAGTGTTTGGACTAGATATGTACTGTCTATACTACAACTAACTATATCATGTTGAAAATTGGAAGTCTGTAAATATAAACTGAAGAGTGCATGTTGAGCTCTTGTCTTTCACACTGTCAGTTTGACAGTTTCACACTGTCAATCACACGTACAGTGTTTGATGTAATAATGTAGTAATGTAATAAATATCAACCAATAGATATATAGTTTGATGTCAATTTATCTTATGATTATGATTTTGACAAATTAATTAGTTATTTTAAAGTAGTTTATTGATCCAATTAATGAAAAAGGTTATGTTATATGTCTGTATATTTGAAACATGAAACATCAAATATTACTTAAATGTAATATAAGTGTAGCAGCAACATGATAACATAGTCAGTTACTATATATTATTAATTCATATTGACTCATAGACACTAGTACCAGTAATATCTGTTGTTGACAGTTGACACTCATCATATATCACTTTACTCTCATCAGTTGGTTTAGACTGATGAAGACTGTATGGATCACAGACTGTCATTTCAATATCTTTATCATGTCTATAGATAGACAGTGTATGAGTTAACACAAAGTAACAGAAATATGACAACTTACCCACTCTCTTTTTGATGTTCACTTTTAGAGGTAACAGTTTTTGTCCTATTGAGTCTGTATAAAATTAAAGTAAATTTAGACATGAATAATAGAAATTTACAATATCATCTGTTATGTATAAATTGTAACATATAACAAGATATCACTAAAGATAATAATATAACAACTTACCCACTGTCTTCTTGATGTTGATCTTTAGAAGAAACAACAACTAGTCTGTATCAAAAATGATACATCTTTATACATGTAGATTTTTCTTACCGTCTGTTGTATATAAACTGTATTACATTGGCAATAGAACAAGCTATCACTACAGATAACAATATACCAAAAAGTACACTCAGTCCAGTATTAGAACTAGTACAAAATATCAATGTAAACATCAAATAGTAGTGACAGTACCTTTTACTACGATCAGTACACAATGTAGGATCTGTCATTGATGGCTCAATTATTGTTTGATTAGCAATAACCTTCCATAATTTATAACCATTACTAGTGTAACCTCGTACAACAGATAACAAGTGTTACCTACCAAATCACTTATATTAACATTAGTACTACTTGTATTAGTTTTAATTGTTGGACTAAATTCATCACTAGGAGAACAACTACCATAAGACTGATGAGTAGTGTACCCTATCTCATATATAATAATGAGATAGTTTATAGAAATATAACTAGGCACACTCCATGAGATAACAGCCCATGTGGTAGACATTAAACTAGAGAGTGTGCCAACTGGACCAGGAACTGAGTAGAAAGTATATTTATTACCTATAATAACTGACAATGTACTTACCAGTTCCAATCTGTACTTCAACAGGATTACTGAAGGGACCTCTTCCAATAGAGTTCACACAAGCTACACTCATGTTATATACATTACCAAATACTAGATCATTCACAACGATATATCTCTCAGTACTTGTGAGATTGTATGTGATACTTTTGTTACAATATACTCAATAATTCTACCATTACGTAGATGATAATCAATCTCTTCCCATATGATTTTGTTTGATGTCAAATTTACTGAAAGAGCCATAATTGACTTTGGCGATCCAAATGGAACTATATGATTTTATTATTTAAATAATATTAATAAATATGTCTTACCTGAAGTGGGTTTTGTTTCATTAAATATCATCACTGGACTAGACTCTCCTAATACATTACCAACTCTCACTGTGACGATATAGTTCATACCACTGGACAATTCTCTTAATATATAACTGAATGTTGATAATGTTGAACTGATAAGGGGTAACAGAGACCAATGTCACATTCACTGATGTTTATAAAGGACAAAGTGGACTATAAAAGATGTTGTAGTATGTTGCGTTGTTCCCATCTTCACTATTGGGACTAGTCTAGTTCACTGTAATAGTAGTAGTTGAGACATTAATCACTACTTACTGGTGTAGGAACTAGACAATAAAATAAAATAAAATTGTGTTCATCAAAATATGAACTCATCATCAAACCTTAACAATGTGTGTGTACTATTAATTGAAGGAAGATCTTTATATGAGTACACACCGATGTTATATGTACTCAATGTTAATCTATTGATTATAACTTCATGTACTGTAGTAGATAATATCTTGTTGGTACCTACTCCAGTAGTAGAGTTAATGACAATGACATATCCATTAGTCTGTGATGACATAGTCCAGTTGACTCTCATACTAGTCTCATTTAAAATATATGTCATCACATTAGATGGAGGACCACTGGGAACTAGAAAATGAAACTTTCCATAATAAAGTAACACTATTTTGAGTTCTAATGGACCAGTTAAAATTAATAAATATCCTTAACATATAATCTGTGAAGCTATTTTGTTTACTAATTAAATAAGTAGTAGCTAATAGGATTAACTCTATTTTGTTTGTGTATATTACTTAAAATATCAGAATTTATCATAAAAACATTAATTAGTTCATGAATGTATATATGACAGTTTGTGATATCAGATGAATAGCTATATACCTTGTAATATCACAGTGTCACTGTACTTCACTCCTTTATACATTGCTATACAGGTAACATTAACTGACACTCAAAGTGGATCAGGATACACCAGTTGTGTGTTTTCTGTATGTGAGGAGATCAGAATCAATTAATGTATACATTGAGTTGTACTTCATTACTCCATTCACTAACCAGTAAACATCAGTGGTAGCAATGACAATAGTTGTGATACAATCAATATGATATTGAGTATTTTGAACTTAGTAATTGATGAGATAAATTGTCGAATTTATTGATAAAATAACTAAATTATAAAGCAAAAATTAAAAACAATTCTTTACTATAAATACCTGAAAATAATATCTGCACACTAGTTGTATTACTAGCAGGTCCCAGTATATCTTGATATGCTCTGACTGTGATGTTATAAGTTGTTCCTGGTATTAGTCCCCTCAGTGTCATCTCATTCTGACTACCCCCCTTTACCTGTTGTGTCACAGTATGTGTGTCACTAGTGGCATTGACTACATATCCATCAGCATCAGATGGAACAGGTTTCCAACTGACAGTGATAGTTGTAAATGTCTTGTTGACCAGAATAAAGAGTAAATCCTGGAGCTGATAGGATTACAAAACTCATAATCACAGTAATAAAAGTACTTACCAGTTACTGTAAGATAATGATGTCTAGTAATCTCACTAACTCTTTCATAACACAAATGTATATGATCACCATTATTGCTTGATTGACTAAATATTCCACTACTGATCTCCTCTGCATACCAAGTAACAGTAAGATTACGAACAATTGTATTATTAATACTATAAAGGGCTTGATTCTCAATACTGCAACTGTATCCAAAGTGTGGTGATACACAATTAAATCTGTTATTTGTACTAAAGTAATACCATCCAAAATTCTTTTCCAATCCACTCAGAATACACTGTAGTGTGTATTGTTGTGGTACAACTGTCATATTAGAAGGAAGTTCAACAACACTGAAGTTTAAGATTGCTACATGTTCTAAAGTAGATAAGTAACAAATGACAGCGTGTACTAGTACAATATGAGATATAACTTACTGAATATATTAACAGTGATGATGTTGGTAGTAGGATCAGAACAACTACTAGGTAGACAACACTTGAATGTATTGTTATTATCATTTCCATCAACTTCATTAAATGTTATACCACCATTAAGTATGTATAGACTGATACTAGCTGGATTAGCAGTTTTGTCATAATGGAAAGGATCAGTATTACAACTAAGAGGGTTTCCATTAGGATCAACCCACTCTCCTCCAGACAAAGTAGTATTAGGTAAAGCAGAAACAATTCAGAGGAGAATAGTTAACATGGTCTTTTGTGATGTAAAGATGATTGATGTATGAGCATTAGGATAACAATCTCCTTTGAACATCAGGTAGATACCTAGAATTTTATCAATAAATGATGCACTACACATTAGGTCATTTACCTGAGTTTGATGGACAGTTACTAATAGCTTCACTGACATATAACAAGAAGAAAATCTTTAGTAATACTGACATTATCTTATTCTTAACAAAGCTTCTTTCTAATCTTCAATACATTTGCTATGAAGTATATCTGATATTTTACAATATCTTTTGTATAATAGTATTTTAATAGTCATACATGATATGATAACAATCAGAGTTGATGTTGTTAATGTAAATACACATCCAAAAATTAACAGTAAGTGTCTCTATAAACAAATGACTATTTTTACAGAAAAGTTATATAAACTTTTGGATTACATGTATATAAATTTTACATTAAATGGAAACTTTGATAACTTCAAAATATAAAAAGCATATCAAGCTACTTTATAAGCTTAGAGTAAACACAACACTATAACTGAGTTCAGACTAAGCTGATTGAGGTTATATTGGTTAGTGTGAAGTGTTATATAAGCAGGTCACTATTGAATAGATCTGATTGGTCAGTTTGAGATCAGTATGTGTAATATAATTGTAGTGGCTTTTCTTATGTCATATACTCTAAAGTAAAATTAACAAACTGTTGATTTCATCACATGAATATAAAATTAAATTTTAAACAATTGTAATTATATTGATGTCTGACTGGAAACTGACAAAGGAAATAGGAAATAGGATGAGTGCTCTTGTTTGGTCAATGAAAATATTTTAAACATATTATTATTAGAATGGGATTATAATCAGTTAAATGTGTGCATAGTTTTATATTTCTGGCAATTTGGTTCAATCAGAGGACATTTAGTTTTTACCCAACAAGAGTACTGTAGTATAACTATGATAGTATTTACTTTTGGTTTTCTGCTTTCCAAAGAGATACTAACAATAATACTAAAACAGTAAGCAGTGCTATTACTACAAATCTAAATAATGTACCAAAACTGCACTACTAGTTCCTTGTCCTACAAAACAACAATGTACAATCTGATTCTTATATATTTTATTGATCTTGTGAAGACATCATTGATGTACTAGTAAACAAGTTAATATCAGTAGTTGACGCTTCAATGAGACTATCAAAATATGTCATATCAGCTTGAGGTGATGAAGAAGTAATTGCATATTCTAAGTCAATCCAATCCACCACAAATCCTTTAGAACAGCATATTTTAAACTTTCTCTCCATTATCTCTCTTATCATATCCATATAATATGTATGTGAGTTTTGAAGTAAAACAAGAAAGATGACTCATAAAAGTCAAATATCTTTTAGACAGTAGCACATGATAAACTTAATTATAATTCAGAAAATTCTTTTTATAAACTATACACTGTTTATAATTATTATATTATGATACCAATTAATTAATACTAATGTGATATGTAACATTGACTTTTAAGCATAAACATTGAGACATTGACTTGTTGATACCAAACAGAACATATACATGTAACATCACTAGCTGTAAGCTGACTCAGGTTCATTTTTAGGTATAAATATACATATATAAATCTAAATGAACTTAAAAATCAGCCATAGCAATATAAATAGAGTGTTTAAACAATGTGTTATCATATCACCACTGTGTACTCTGTATTACATAGTTAATTCATGATCAATGAAGGAGGACACAAAGAACATAGTATTCATCATGTGAGATATTACATATAATATGACTGTAGTAACATTAATAACAAATTTTATAAAGTATAATGTCTGTGTATTAAATTAGTGTTAAAAGTACAGGACATTGTACACAAATTATATACCAAGTCAAAATTAAAATATTTGTGAAGTAGTTATTTAATGCCAGTTAACATTCTCATACAATGCTTGTGGTGGGTGTGGATGAGGTGTGTTATCATAGGTATTAGAGGATTGTTGCACATCCCTAAATTTAGTCATTTCATAAGCTGTATTTGTTTCTGTCTTGACTGCATTATAGTCTATAGAAGTGAAAGTAAAAAGCATTAATAGCTATATGTTAGTATTTTACCTTTCCTTTTCTTCTTTCTGAACAGTAGTACTATCAATAATGTTAAAACAACAAGAAATGCTACCACTGCTAAACCAAAAAACACTCCTAAAACTATACTATCTAGTCCTTGTGCTGTAATAAAATAACAATACTTATAGTTTGGTCTTATATATTATGCTAACTTTGTGAAAAAGTAGTCAGTGTATTACTCATACACAAGTTGACAGCAGTATTTGCAATAAGAATCAATTTTACTTACTAATTGGAAATGCTTCAGAAATTGTCATTCCTAAAGAATTTAGTATTATTATATTCAAATAGTACATAAATTCTTTTTGAAGCTGCACTCTCCAAATTATTTGGTAAGTTTCATTCATTGATGTTACATCTTCCCAGGCAAAAATATTTGAAGTATTTATGTTTATATTATCTCCAGCTCTAGTGAGCATGAACTGAATTGAGTTTTGTTGTAAGTTAGGACAATGATTCTCAGCAAACTAATGAGAATAATTTCAAATTAATTATTATCTTTGCTTACTTGAAATAATACTGTAATTGAACTGTTGCTATTTAAAGTAACTCCAACTATCTTTGGTTTTATAGGTAATTCTGTAAATTGAAACAATCATAAATTATATTGACAATTTGTAGTAACATTTCATAACTCTAAATATATATTCATTGCTTGTATACACTGATTGGTTGATGTAACCAATATATGGTTATAAGGTTACAAACAGCAAAAACATCATCTAAGTAAACACTACTGTTTTAATTACTATCACTGTTAAAACTAACTCATGGACACTCTGTTTTCAATTATAAACCCCTTTATAGTGTTTTCAACATATACTGTTTTGATTACTAATTACTATATAATTGACAGTTCATTTACTACAATGAATGACTTCTCAGAAAGAACATGTATGTTGTATATATAGGACTGTCCTAATAATGATTCTATAGTGACAGAATCCAAGTTTGTAGCTGCTAATGAGATGTTGAACAGAATCTTTGTAGCTCTAACAATTAACTATATGATCATCAACTGTCATCATTTATCAGTTATGAAAACATTGTGATATTTACTACTTCTCAGTGTCTTATATGCAATATGCAATGACTATGTATTGATTAATCAACTATGTGAATTAATTTGTATATAAAACCTATATATCTACTGTTCTGATTACTAATGTACTATGGTATTTATATACCTGATACAAAATGATGTGTTAGACCAGGGTTGTTACTATGGATTCATCATACACTTCAATGTATTTGTAGGGACATATGCTACCAAAATGTCCATGAATAGGTTAAACAACTTGTTTATTTAATCATTGATATTACAATTTATTAAGTGTTAATAGTACATGTACCTGTGACAAAAGAAGCTTCCACAAATTTTGACTGATTACAACCAGCATACAGATTTTCTGGTGAAAGAGTAAAGTTATATACATTACAAGGATTAGGAGTATCTTCAGAATATTTGAAAACATTGTTATCTCCTGTCAACTCTACAGTAATATTGGTAGTGTTATTAGTATCTGTAATAGACAATATCAATGTAGTATTCTCATTAACAACAGGATGAACACTCCAAGATAGAAATAAAGTGTTAGAAGCAGTTGAGAATACTTTGAGGTCTAAGACAAGTATTCGATCACCTATAGGATGGCATTTCTAACTTCGTACAAAGATATGTTAGTAACTTTGTACAGTCAATAGTGCAGTAGGACTTGTTGTATTACCGCCATAAGGAGGAAGTGTATCACCCAGAATAACACAGTACACTTCAGTGTTATTATTAAGACAATTACCGGCAATATATAAAAATGAATATTGAAAATCACATCCATCATACGGAGAAAAATGATTGTAGTATCCACTAATAATGATTCCTCTAATTTCTAACTCTTAATGATTCCTCTAGTTTCTAACTCTTCAGTTGTCATATTCTCAGAATTAACTCCATCGATAAACCAGTAGAGATATGAACAATCACCATAACAAAAGAAGGTAGCCTGTTCACCAAGACCGACAGTAGTAGAGTAAGGATAATCCCAAATATTTGAAACAAATGAAAATATGTAGTTGTTCTAAATTTTTGGAATAATCTTACATCCATAATTACAGCATAGTGAAGTAGAAAATAAACTTGCAATATTAAAAACTAAAGGAATCTTCATCTTGTTGGTAACTAGAAGCATCAGCCTATAGTAATAACATCATAGACACTATCTATGAATCTCATTATTATTTCCCCTGTGATATAGTTTCTATGAACTTTGTTACACTATATCCTGTATCTTTCTATAAGCATGTGACCTTTGAAGCAAAACAAGAAAGATGACTCATATAGTAAATATCTTTTAGATAGTGTTTAAGGAGTATATGATTAAGTTAATTAGAAATAACTCTCTTAGAAAATTATACACTGTTTGTGATTATTATATTGTTATGATACTAATTAATTAATATTAATGTGATATATAACATTGACAGCTAAGCATGAACGTTGATAATTGATTTGTTAGTACTGAACAGAGCATATACATGAAGCATCACCAGCTGTGAGCTGATGTCGGTATGTGTTTAGGTATAAGTATACATATGTAAATCTATAGATTCACAATATGCATTATTCATTTTAGTATCCGCCCACTCACTCATTCGTGGATAAAGGGTTAATCATAGCTTTGTAGTGAAAACTAAATCGTCGCTAGGTTGTGAATGGATGATTGGTAATGTTCACTACATGTTTGGTGAACGTCACTACAAGGGTAGTGAAATGTTCACTACTATGTAGTGAAAGAACGTTGTGTTAATTTTCACCACAAAGGTAGTGACCATCACCACTTAGTTTTTACAGTGTACGTGTATGTCAAGATCAGTTAGAAATATTCCTTCCCTTTTTGATGTAGTCACGTTTTGATACAGTGACATACAATATTTTAGGAGGTCTTGTTAAGGTAAGTCATTCATAAGGACTGTCTTTACTTGGTTGAACTGATGTATATATAAGTATATGGGAACCTCATAAACATCAGCAGTATGGTAAAGAGTAGATTTGCTATTAAGTATAACTGTTTTTCTACACACGTATCTTGACTATCATATATGATATAATAGCTATCAGTGTTGATGTTGTTGTTAATTTAATAAACATATGAAATAACAAATGTAACCTGTTGAAGTCTAAGCATGGTTAGTTGATAGACACACATGTCTATGTTATTTCTAGTTACAATGCATGAGGTCTTGTATCTAGAATGTGCCTGTATTAATGCAAATTATATAGACTATTTACTGATTTAAAAATGGATCAGAGATTAATTATTAATTCAGTGTTATTGTATAAATCTTTTTGAAGCTACATTATTTGGTGTGACAATGTTTCATTTAAAATCATCACAGCTTACCAGACAAAGCAGGATTTCCTTGTAACTGTTATTTCACCATCCTTCATTTTATAAATCATTTAATATTGAAGCAAAACAAAGAAAGATAACACATACTAAATAAAAAATATATTCTTACACATAGACAATGTTAATAGGTTAATAAATTTCAATGTAAAACTTCTACATGAATCAATTAATAAAATTTTAAAAAATATCTTTAAAAATGACACATTCATGTTGATAATAATTATTATTGATTTGCTAATTAATGCTTGTAATATAGACAGCTATACATGAATAGAAACATTGACTTGTAACTCATGCAACCATTTGTGCATGTGTCACAATTTGGAGCAACTTGCAACTTGCAACTAGGGACGTCCCCTTTTCAACGTAGACACATATTCATACACGTGAACTATTTCAGGAAGTCCCCTTGAGGTAGGTGGTTCATAAGTGTTGACATCACTTTGTTGAACTTTCTGATTAATATTGGGGAACTCATAGAGATCATCAACAGAAGCATTATCTGTTTGTATAACAAGTGCAGTAAAGCATACATTTGCTATGAAGTATACCTGATTTTCTACAACTTCTCTTGCACAATAGTAACTTAATAGTCATACATGATATGATAACAATCAAAGTTGATGTTGTTAATGAAAATAAACATCCAAAAATAACTGTAAGTGTCTCTATAAACAAATGAATGAGTATTATTATAAATACATCAAATATAATAGTCTAACCTGTTGAAGTCTTAACATTATTATTTATTGCCATGGTTACTTTAAGACTCGTAAATTGATAAATATAGCAGTTTCCAATCCACCACAAATTCCTTTACAACAGCATATTTTAAACTTCTCTCTCCATTATCTCTCTTATCATATCCATATAATATGTATGTTCCATTTATTGAGGGTGATAGACATCTTTCAATAGTGACATCTAATAATATAGTAGATGATACTGGTGAGATGACCAGTACAATACATCCAGTATTAGATGACTGCTGATAAACACATGTCAAACACATGTCTGTTCCATTTCTAGTAATGTTTATGTCCTTAACTTCAAATGTACCTTTGAAATGAGATATATACCATATACATATTAATACAATAAGAATCAATTTTACTTACTAATTGGAAATGCTTCAGAAATTGTCACTCCTAAAGAATTTAGTGCTATTATGTTCAAATAGTACATAAATTCTTTTTGAAGTTGTACTCTCCATATTATTTGGTATGTTTCATTTATTAATGTTACATCTTCCCAGGCAAAAATATTTGAGGTGTTCATGTTCATGTTATCTCCAGCTCTAGTGAGCAGAAACTGAACTGAGTTTTGTAGTAAGTTAGGACAATGACTCTTAGCAAACTAATAAGAATAATTTCAAATTAATTCTTTGCTTTGCTTACTTGAAATAATACTACAATTGAACCGTTGCTATTTAAAGTAACTCCAACTATCTTTGGTTTTATGGGTAATTCTGTAAATTGAAATTATCATGAAATATATTGACAATTTGTAATCATATTCATAATACTAAATGTATATTCATTGCATGTATACACTGATTGGTTGATTTAATCAATATATAGTTTTTTAGATTAGAAGTAGGAAATTATTTGATGCAAAAAGTGAATGCTACTGTTTTGATTACTAATGTACTATGGAATTTACTGTTTATATACTTATTACAAAATGAAAAGCATTAAATTGTGGAACCCTTATAGTGAGTGATGTTAGTTTGTTTTCAATTGCCACACTGCTGCATGAAAACTTACTTATAAATACTTAAATAAGATAAGTAGCAGGATTGCATGAAAACCTCTTTACTTCATGCATGTGGTAGATGATATTAAAACTAGAGGAGTGACAAGTACTAGCTTAACTATAATGGGTGTGGCAGTAGTTTTTGTAAGACTGTTTCTTTGCTAACTTGCGTATTTTATAGACTTAGTATAGCTTGTGTAGCACTTACTATATCTTTAGTATCACGACGACAACAATTGCTTCTAGATGTATCTTTTATAGATTCAACTGTTGGCAAAGTAGACTATCAAGATAAGTAAAATTTGCCTTCAAAATAAAGCATTTTAAGGAAAATTTCCACGTTGAAATTGTAGGCAATTGTACTTTGAACCCATAGCAGTTTCATAGGACAAATACTTGTTCCATTTTGCCTGTTCTTTTTTGAAAGGTCTTTCTGACTTTTCAAACTTTGTCTTTTGTTGGTAGACTTTTATCTAGAACGACTTGCTAGATATATAGAACCTAACTTTTTCCGCTTCTCTGTGAGTTATGTAGCTAAGCCAGGACTTACTATGGATTCATTTATACACTTCAATGTATTTTGTAAGGATGCTAGCAATCAAAATTATATGAATTAGTTAAAACAGCCAATTTAGTTCAACAATGATATTACAATAATTAAACATTAATACATTAATGTACCTGCAGACATTGCACATCTACTTTTTTCTCTTTACTCTCTATTTACTTTTACTTATTAAAAAATGTCATGTATTTACTGTATTTACTTTTTAACTTCACATCTACTTTTGTGTATTTTCATGTACCAGACTAAAATTAAAGTTTTTATATTAAAAAGACTCATGAATTATCTTATATGAAATGAATGTAACTGTTACACTCACACAAAGCATTAATACTTGCTGTGTCTTTAATAATGCTTTCTAAGGCATTCTCAACAAAATCCACTACAGGAATCACCTGATTAATGGTAAGTTTTCTTTCAGCTTGGAGTATATTGGTAGCTTCTGAAAAATAATGCATTACCTCAACTATTTTAGAAATAATATCTTATCAGCTGTTGATAGACATAGAAAAATCATCTTCCATCTTGTCCTTCTCGTAGCCACGTGTTATATTTTTATAGACGGAAATACACGAAATACCATCGTGTATTTATTCTAAGCTTCATGTATGTACATTTATCTACTTTTAATTACAAAGTACGTGTATTTATTCGTGTATCGTGTATACACGTGCAATATCTGTGTACCTGTGACAAAAGAAGCTTCCACAGATTTTGACTGATTACAACCAACATACAAATTTTCTGGTGAAAGAGTAAAGTTATACACCTTACAAGGATTAGGAGTATCTTCAGTATATTTGAAAACATTGTTAAACCCTCTCAACTCTACAGTAATATTGGTAGTGTTATCAGTATCTGTAATAGACAATATCAATGTAGTATTCTCATTAACAACAGGATGAACATTCCAAGATAAAAATAAACTGTTAGAAGCAATTGAGAATACTTTGAGGTCTGAAACAAGTACTAGATCACCTAGAGGAAAGCATTTCAAACTTCAAACAAAGATATGATAGTAACCTTGTACAGTCAATAATGCAGTAAAACTGGTTTCATTACCACCATAAAGAGGAGGTGAGTGACCCAGAATAACACAATATACTTCAGTATTATTATTAAAACAACTACCAGCAATATGTAAATATGAGTCCTGATAATAACATCCATCATATGGAGGATATTGATTGTAGTATCCACTAAAACTAATTCCTCTAGTTTCTAACTCTTCAGTTGTCATATTCTCAGAATTAACCTCATCAATAAACCAGTAGAGATATGAACCACGACCATAACAATAGAAGTAAGCTTGTTGACCAAGACTGACAGTAGTAGAATAAAGATATGACCAAATATCTGAAACAAATAAAAATGTTTGTCATTTTCAGATAGTCTTACCTCCATTATGACAGCACAGTGAACAAGATAGCAAATTCATAAAGCAAACAAGTTTGAACAATCTCTTCAAGTTGCAAATCATTTTGCTTGTCTCATACATGCATTACAACTAACTAACTTATGAACTTAATAATATATAAATATAGTCTACACTATGTAAATAGACTTATATATTTTAACTGTTTATGCTCACAGCTGTACAATTAACTTAATTGTGTGGATATGAATTTATGACGTGACATTAGACACATCTCTCTCCACCATACTGCTAGTTCAAGCATGCCACCTCTGTATATGTAGATGATTATAATAAGAACATAAACACATAATAAATGTTATTGAGTGTTATTGCATGTATAAAGAAACAGGTCGCAATTCCTTATACTTGTATGTCGTTGATGTTATATAACCACATAGATACTATAATTAGCAATGTGCATTATTTGTTATAATATATAGACTATGAATTAAGAAAAATCAATTAATATACAAAGTCTTACTGCTAATTTTCAATATAATTTATCCTTACCTCAATAACTCAAAAAGAGTAGCAGGTTTTGATGTAACCACAGATGTATCCATGTACATTTCTTGGGTGTAAAAACAGAAGATCTTTACATGTTTGGGTCATTTTATAAACTTTCTTTTATCAACATATAGATAATTGCTAAACTCCAACATATGGTCAGACATTATATTGTGTTATATTGTGAATTTACATTATTTTGTTTCATAAATTTTAAATATTGTCTATCAATAGAAATATGAAACTCAACATGATATTTCAATTAATATTCAATTATAACATAGATATTAGAGTTTTCTTACACTCTACTATCTATGCTTAAAATAATTGCCTGCATCTCAAATAAAATATCAAACTACAGCAATAAAATATTTGGCTGCCACTAATACAAACTATGTTCAACATGTGTTTATAGGTGCTACCTAATGTAGCCATAAATACATTATATGTGTTTATTTAAAAACTAAAGTTAGCATATGTACTGTTCATTGACAGATAGAACTGGATGACATCATAAATGGAAATGTATTGTTCCTGTACAAGACAACATGAGATATCACACTCTTATTAACAAACTACTCTATTATTACCAGTGTAGTCACAGCTCCTGGTTTGCTTCTTTTAACAGCTTTGGTCACTTGAAATACATCTATTATACCTTCTGTCTTACACTGTTCTAGAGCAATACTTATTGAACAGTATACTCCAGAACGACTTACTGTGTCACTAGAGGAAATGGAGATGGATGAAGGAACTGTTGTCATGTGTACAATCTCTCTACCTGCAATGTACAACTATTGGTCCTCCTCCAATCTTTTGTTGTACTTTAATAACTCCTTCAATAACTTGTAATAATGTCTGAGGTTGTCTGACACAACCATCATTAGGCCAGTCCAGTACTTGGAACTGAACTAAATTACAAGTCAAACCCTTAAAAGATATTGCTACCATTAACTTCACTTATATTTTGATAATTATCTCACCTCATTAGATAAATTGTTAACAAGAAGATTTCTCTCAACACATCCTTGTTTCTCTTCTTCTGAAGTACATCTTATACAGTATTCACCATATTGAACAATGTCTGTTGCTCGCCAGTACTGATAACATGTTTCCTAATTAATTACAACATTAACAATTATACAAAATATTAATACCTTTCCATTCTCTTGTAGTTCACATAACATAACAATAGCAGATACTTTATAATCCATTATCATCTTCCAAAAGTCTCTGGTAGTATTCTCCATTGGACTCTGAGCTATAATGAATGCTTTCTTCTCACGATAACCCTAATGAAGAATTGATTAATAAATAACACATCAGTTTATTAACTTACATTTAAGAAAGAGGCATGAATGTAACCTTTAGTCTCCTGAAGTGTAACAAGAAATCTTTCTGCTAAAAATATATTTGCATTAATATTAACTTTATTGTTCAACAATCCTTACATGGTAGGTATTTGTCAGAACGATTTTTATTGCTATTAGCCTTTGCTGTATTACAGTGAATATCATCAGGATCAGGAGTTATTTGAGATAAAAGATTAAACTGAGATTCTAGACCTGTCTGGTGTGTTTTGGAATCAGGTTCTTTAAGTTTTTGAAGCTCAAATTGATACTTGTATGCTGTGATATCTGTTTCTCCACAAATAATTGTTTCTAGTACAGCATCATGAACAAAAGCATACTGTTCCTATAGAGGTAATACATTATGTTAGGGACAGTTCTTGATATCATGACTTACAGCTGTTTGTACCATCTTCATTCTCTGTTCTCTGAGTCTATTGATAATACCAGCAATATCTACTATGCACTCTCTTCTAGCCTGTTCTAGAGCTATGTCCACAGCAATATATGTACCAGTACGACCTACACCAGCACTACAGTGGACTAGGATGGGACCTTTAGATGGAGACCATGTATTAGTCACTCGTTTGTAAAGGATCATCAGAGAAGTAGCATAGTCAGGTACTCCTTGATCAGGCCATGAGGTAAGATGATATTGTGTTATGTCATAAGTGTGATTGGATCCATCCTCTATCTATTAACAGACAAATCTACATGTATTTAACAGTTATATTTACTTTCACTTTGAGACTTCTAATAGTGAAATCTGGTAAAACTTGTTCATCCAGTATTGTAACAGTAAATGGTCCAAAGGTAGTGGATTCTTTATGAGGATCCGGCCAATATTGTTCACATTTACTTCTTGATCCTTCCTTTAAATTAGTTACCATGACAATAATTTGTGGTCTCTCCTGCCAAATTAGTCTCCAGAAATCAACCAATGTTTTACTCATTGGTCCTAAACAAAAATAACAACATTTATAATTCCACATAATCTGTTATGTTTACATATCTACCTTGTGATGCTATAAACTTCTTGGGACAACTATAGCCCTAATATACATTAAAGTAATAATGGTAAATAACTACATCAAGTACTAGTAACTTACATCTATATAACTAGCATTAACATATTCTCTTTGACATTGACTGAGTTCAGGATTAGGTATGAGGACAATCCTGTTGTCATCATCTGTTCAATGACCATAACAAGACATTTATACCATATATGGTATTGATATATGTACTACATACATGTTGTGATGTTCTTAAATCGATTGAGAAGTTTATTCTCCTTACTAAAACCTACTGTACAAGGTTTGTCTTCTCCTTTATACAACCCCTATCAATTAATGATATGATCATACTGTGGTTTTATTTTTTACCTTGTATTGTTCACTAAAAGCTGCATTACCATCACTATGACAACTGGCTACATGAGTACCAAGATCATCAAGTGATATAGGAAGAGTAGGAGGTATCTGAGGATCAAAATTAATAGTGGGAGGAGGAGAGTGAACTGGAGAGAAGAGAACAACATATAATGTATCAGTTATACTACCATTTGTGATTTATTACCAGTAGTATCAGTGGATATAGGGAGGTCAGTAATTAGCGAATATTCTAAAAATACAAACAATATTACTTGTAATATATTGACATATTGTATACCTGGTTCAGGTAATGATATCTCAATTTGAGCTTGTTGTTTTACATTCTCATAACCAGTAGTTTTTGAATAAGAGGAGCAACTGGACATTTTCATTTTATTAACTACAGCATACTGTTGTTCTTCTAGTGAACACAAAACAATAACTATATTCTAGTTAGATCTATTGTACCTGTTTCTGGTTCAATTGGTTTCTTTTCAGTTAGTGTAATGGTTTCATTATTATAAGTTTGTTTGGAATTCTTGTTTATTCTTCTATGTCTATGTTAAATCATACATACATTATCAATATATGTATGTATTACTGATCTTACCTTACAACACATACTACAATTACTATCACTACTATTAGCAATATAGTCAAGACAATAGCACTAACAACAACACCAACTGATATACCTACAACTAAAATATATATATATATATATATATATAGTTAAATTATTATTATTTTTCTTTGTCTCTACTATAAATTAAAGCATATGTCATTAATCTTATCTTACCTCCATTAGTAACCACTGTTGTATATGCTGTTGAATCAATTAATGATTGGTTAGAAATTACTGTCCACACTCCATATCCCATAACAGTGTAACCACGTACACCAAACAGATAACAGGTGTTACTTATCAGATCGGTTAGAGTCACATTTGTGCTATTTGTATTAGTTTTAACCATTGGATTAAACTCATCACTATAAGAACAACTACTCTCAGACTGATGAGTAGTGTATCCTATCTCATATGTGATAACAGGATAGTCCATAGGAATATAACTAGGTACACTCCATGATATAACAGCCCATGTAGTAGATATTAAACAGGTTAATGTACCAACTGGACCAGGAACTAAGTAGAAAGTATATTCTTTACCTATAATAACTGACAATGTACTTACTAGTTCCAATTTGTACTTCAACAGGTTCACTGAAAGGACTTCTACCAATAAGGTTCACACCAGCTACACTCATGTTATATACATTACCAAGTACTAGATCATTCACAATGATATATCTCTCAGTACTGGTGAGGTTGTATGTGATACTATTGTTACTAATGATCACAATATACTTAATGATTCTACCATTACGTAGATGACAATCAATCTCTTCCCATATGATTTTGTTTGATGTCAAATTTACTGAAAGAGTCATAATTGACTTTGGTGATCCGAATGGAACTATAAATTTTATATTATTTAAATAAAATTAATAACTATATTTTACCTGAAGTGGGTTTTGTTTCATTAAATATCATCACTGGACTAGACTCTCCTAATACATTACCAGCTCTCACTGTGATGATATAGTTCATACCACTGAGCAATTTTCTTAAAACATAAGTGAATGTTGTAGTGGACTGATGAGAATGAACAGAGACCAATGTCACATTCACTGAAAATAACTCAGAACAAAGTGGACTATAGGAGATATTGTAGTATGTTACTTTGTTCCTCATCCTGGGACTAATCCAATTCACTGTAATAGTACAAGTTGAGACATTAGTCACTGAGAGACTCATTACTGCTGTAGGAACTAAACAATCAATTAAGCTAATTTTTATCCAAATATCAACTCACCATTAAACCTCAATAATGTTTGTTTACTATTAATTGAAGGAAGATCTTTATATGAGTACACACTGATGTTATATATACTCAGTGTTAGTCCATTGATTATAACTTCGTGTTTTGTCGTAGATAATATCTTGTTGGTGGTACCTACTCCAGTAGTAGAGTTAATAACAATGACATATCCATTAGTCTGTGATGACATAGTCCAGTTGACTTTGATACTAGTTTCATTTAAAATATATGCCATCACATTAGATGGAGGACCACTAGGAACTAAAAGATGAAAACTTTGTTAATAGAGCAACAACTGTTTTGGGTCCCAATGAACAACTAATCTCAGCTACAACTAATAAATATCTGTAACATATACATTCTGTGAAGTTTGTTGTTTGCAACTTAAGTAACCAGTTACTAATAAAACTAACTATGTTTGGTTTATGCATATTAGTTAAGATATCAGAACAAAGTTATGATAAACCTACATGTACTATAGTAGTATATATATGATATCGGAAGAATAGCTATATACCTCGTAATATCACAATGTCACTGTACTTCACTCCTTTATACATTGCTATACAGGTAACATTAATTGACACTCCAAGTGGATCAGGATATACCAGTAGTGTGTTGTTGTATATGAGGAGATCAGAATCAATTAATGTATACATTGAGTTGTACTTCATTACTCCATTCACTAACCAGTAAACATCAGTAGTAGCATTGACAGTAGTTGTGATACAATCAATATGATATTGAGTGTTTTGAAGTTCAGTAATTGATGAGATAAATCTCCAATTTACTGATAAAATAACTAAATTACAAAGCAAAAATTAAAATAAACTTCTGTAACATAAATACCTGAAAATAATGTCTGTACAACAGTTGTACTACTAGCTGGTCCCAATATATCTTGATATGCTCTGACTGTGATGTTATAAGTTGTTATTGGCATTAGTCCCCTCAGTGTCATCACATTCTGACTACCTCCCTTTACCTCTTGTGTGACAGTGTGTGTGTCACTAGTGGCATTGACTACATATCCATCAGCATCAGATGGAACAGGTGTCCAACTGACAGTGATTGTGGTAGCTGTCTTGTTGACCAAAATAGGAGGAGAGGGAGTAAATCCTGGAGCTGATAGGATTACATATGACACATAATCACAGTAATAGAAATACTCACCAGTTAGTGTAAGATAACGATGTCTATGAATCTCATTACTTCCTTCATAACACAAATGTATATGATCACCATTATTGGTTGACTGATTAAATATTCCACTACTGATCTCCTTTGCATACCAAGTAACAGTAAGATTACGAACAATTGTATTATTATTGCTATAAAGGGTTTGATTCTCAATACTACAACTGTATCCAAAGTGTGGTGATGCACAATTAAATCTTTTATTTTTATTAATGTAATACCATCCAAAATTCTTTTCCAGTCCACTGAGAATACACTGTAGTGTGTATTGTTGTGGTACAATTGTCATATCAGAAGGAAGTTCAACAACATTGAAGTTTAAGATTGCTACATGTTCTAAAGTAGATAAGTAACAAATAACAGTGTGTACTAGTACAATATGAGATATAACTTACTGAATATATTAACAGTGATGATGTTGGTAGTAGGATCAGAACAACTACTAGGTAGACAACACTTGAATGTATTGTTATTATCATTTCCATCAGCTTCATTAAATGTTATACCACCATTAGGTCTGTATAGACTGATACTAGCTGGATTAGTAGTTTTGTCACAACGAAGAGGATTAGTATTACAACTAAGAGGGTTTCCATTAGTATCAACCCACTCTCCTCCAGACAAAGTAGTATTAGGTAATGCACACTTCAGAGGAGAATAGTTAGCAACGTCTTTTGTGATGTAAATATGATTGATGTATGAGCCATTAGGATAACAATCTCCATTAAACATCAGGTAAATACCTAGAACATTATCAATAAATGATGTAATACACACATTAACTCACTTACCTGAGTTCGGTGGACAGTTACTAATAACTTCACTGACATATAACAAGAAGAAAGTCTTTAGTAATACTGACATTGTCTTATTCTTAACAAAGCCTCTTTCTAATCTTCAATACATTTGCTATGAAGTATACCTGATATTCTACAATATCTCTTGTATAATAGTATTTTAATAGTCATACATGATATGATAACAATCAAAGTTGATGTTGTTAATGTAAATAAACATCCAAAGGTAACAGTAAGTCTCTCTGTAAACAAATGAGTGTTATAACAAAACAGACTACATAGAGTACAAGGATTGGGATTATCTTCTACATATTTATAACATTATTTTTCCTAGTTATATTCACAGTTATGATTATACTGTTTCTACCTGTCATTGACAATATCAATGTTGTGTTCTCATCATGATAGAATAGAATAGTTTATAGTCTGTGACAACTTCTGAATTAAATGTATGTATATTTTGACATTAAAATAAAACCTATAAATTCAAAACATGAAGAGTTTATATAGAGTTACCTTGAACTTTTAATATTACTGAAGAACTTATTGCATTATAAGGAGTTGTATTACCCAGAATAACACAGTATACTTTAGTATTGTTATTAAGACAGTTGTTACCAGTCATGTATAAATGTGAATGTTGAATATCATATCCATTATAATATGAAGGACTATGATTGTAGTATCCACTAAAACTAATTCCTCTAGTTTCTAACTCTTCAGTTGTCATATTCTCAGAATTAACTCCATCATAAACCAGTAGAGATATGCAAATCAAGGTAGCTTTTTGATCAAATCTGACATTAATAGGGTAAGGATCTGTTGAAAGACTTAAAACAATTTAAAATGTTTGTTATTCTCAGATAGTCTTACATCCATATGGTAGCATAGTGAACAAGATAGTAAATGTATAAGACAAAGCTTGCAGTCTCTTTGAATTGCAATTCATCTTGTTTTTCTTATACAAGTATTATAAATAGTCTAACTAGTCAATTTATATATATTATACTAATAATCAAAATATAGTCCACACTATGTAAATAGACTTGTATATTTTAACTGTTAATATTTATGGCTGTACAATAAACTTAATTATGTGGACATGAGTTAAGACATGATGAGATCAGACAAATATCTCTCCTCCATATATTACTAGTACATCATGTTATCATATAACTCCATAGATACTATAACTAGTAATGTGTGTTATTGTGTCACTACTAATTTTCAATATAATTATTTGTCTTTACCTCAACACTACCATAGTGGGAGGTTTAGATTAACAACAAATGTATCCTTGTACATTCCTTAGGTGTAGAAACAGAAGATCCTTACATGTTTGGATCATTTTATAAACTTGCCTTTATCTACATATAAATATTTGCTCAAACTCCAACATATGGTCAGACATTATATCATTAATTTAGATTATTTTTTTTCATATATTTTAAATAATCACCATCAAAAGAAATATGAAACTAATATAACTTTACATAATATTTTACTTAATATTCACTAAGAACATAGATATTAGAGTTCTCTTCACTCTAATATCTATATATGCTTAAAATAATTTATTCCATCATGTAATTAACAAATAAACATCAAACAACAGCAATAAAATATTTAACTGCTACTAATACAAACTATACTTAATTCAACAGCTTCCTAATGTATATAATGTTTATAGCTACCTAATGTAGCCACATATAATATATGTGGTCATTTATAAACTAAAGTTAGCATATGTACTGTTCATTGCCAGATAGAACTGGATGACATATTAAATGGAAGTATATTGTTCCTGTACAAGACAGCATGAGATATCAATCTCTTATTAACAAACTACTCTATTATTACCAGTGTAGTCACAGCTCCTGGTTTGCTTCTTTTAACAGCTTTGGTCACTTGAAATACATCTGTTACACCTTCTGTCTTACACTGTTCTAGAGCAATACTTAGTGAACAGTATACTCCAGAACGACTCACTGTGTCACTAGAGAAAAAGGAGATGGAACTATTGACATGTGTACATTTTCTCTACCTGCAGTGTACAACTATTGGTCCTCCTCCAATCTTTTGTTGTACTTTAATAACTCCATCAATAACTTGTAACAATGTCTGAGGTTGTCTGACACAACCATCATTAGGCCAGTCCAGTACTTGGAACTGAACTAAATTACAAGTCAAGCCCTTAATAAATAATGGTAACATTAACTTCATTTATGTTTTGATAACTATCTCACCTCATTAGATAAATTGTTAACAAGAAGATTTTTCTTAATATATCCGTGCTTCTCTTCTTCTGAAATACATCTTAAATAGTATTCACCTTATTGAACAATGTCTGTTGTTGGCCAGTACTGATAACACGTTTCCTAATTCAGTGCAACATTAACAATTATACAAAATATTAATACTAACAATTTACCTTTCCAATCTCTTGTAGTCCACATAACATAACAATAGAAGGCACTTTATAATCCATTATCATCTTCCAAAAGTCTCTGGTAGTGTTTTCCATTGGACTCTGAGCTATAATAAATGCTTTCTTCTCACGGTAATCCTAACGAAAAATTGATTAATAAACATCATATTACTTTTATTAACTCACATTTAAGAAAGAGGCATTAATATAGCCTTTAGTCTCCCGAAGTGTAACAAGAAATCTCTCAGCTAAAATATATTGTCAATAATATTAACTTTATTGTCTAACAGTCCTTACGTGGTAGGTACTTGTCAGAACGATTTTTATTGTTATTGGCCTCTGCTGTATTACAGTAAATATCATTATGAGCAAAAGGTATTTGAGATAAAAGATTAAACTGAGATTCAACATCTGTCTGGTGTGTTTTGAAGTCAGGTTCTTTATGTTTTTGAAGCTCAAATTGATACTTGTATGCTATTATATCTGTTACTACACAAATAATTGTTTCTAGTACAGCATCGTGAGCAAAAGCATACTGTTCCTATAGAGGTAATACATTGTATTAGGGACAATTCTTGATATCATGACTTACAGCTGTTTGTACCATCTTCATTCTCTGTTCTCTTAGTCTATTGATAATACCAGCAATATCTACTACTCCCGCTCTACTAGCCTGTTCTAGAGCTATGTCCACAGCAATATATGTACCAGTACGACCTACACCAGTAGTATTTGATAAAGAGGAATGACTGGACTTTTTCAATTTATCAACTACAGCATACTGTTGTTCTTCTAGTGAATACACAACAATAACAATATTCTAGCTAGATCTACTGTACCTCTTTCTGATTCAATTGGTTTCTTTTCAGTTAGTATAAAGTTTTCATTACTACACTTTTGTTTGGAATCCTTGATTATTCTTCTGTGTCTATGTTAAACCATACTTACTTTATCAATATATGTATGTATTACTGATCTTACCTTACAACACATACTACAATTAGTATCACTACTATTAGCAACATAGTAAAGACAATAGCACTAACAACACCACTTGCTATACCTACAACTGAAACGTGTATGCAGTTAAAACTTACATTAATATTTGTTTGGCTCTACTATAAATTAAAACCACAATTCATTAACTTTATCTTACCTCCATTAGTAGCCACTTTTGCATGAGTTGTCAAAGGATCAGTTAGTGTTTGGTTGGAAATTACTGTCCATACTCCATAACCATTAACAGTGCACCCACGTACACCAAACAAATAACAGGTATTACCTATCAGATTATTTATAGTTACATTTGTACTACTTGTATTAGTTTTAATCATTGGACTAAACTCATCACTAGGAGAACAACTATCATCAAACTGATGAGTAGTATAACCTATCTCATATCCAATAATGGGATAGTTTACAGGAATATAACTAGGTACATTCCATGAGATAACAGCCCATGTAATAGATATTAAGCAGGTTAATGTACCAACTGGACCAGGAACTATATAGATAGTGTAATTATTACCTATAATGTACTTACTAGTTCCAATCTGTGCTTCAACAGTATCACTGAAGGGGCCTCTTCCAATAGAGTTAACACCAGCTACACTCATGTTATATATATTACCAAATACTAGATCATTCACAATGATATATCTCTCAGTACTGGTGAGGTTGTATGTGATACTATTGTTACTAATGATCACAATATACTCAATGATTCTACCATTACGTAGATGACAATCAATCTCTTCCCATATGATTTTGTTAGTCCTCAAATTTACTGAAAGAGCCATAATTGACTTTGGTGATCCAAATGGATCTAGAAGATTATATTATTTAAACAATATTTTTAAATATATTTTACCTGAAGTGGGTTTTGTTTCATCAAATATCATCACTGGACTAGACTCTCCCAATACATTACCAGCTTTCACTGTGATGATATAATTCATACCAATGAGCATTTCTCTTAATGTATAACTAAATGTTGCAGTGGACTGATGAGAAGTAATGGAAACCAATGTTAAATTCACTAAAAATAACTCAGAACAAAGTGGACTATAGGAGATGTTGTAGTATGTTACATTGTTCGCATTTCTACTATTGGGACTAGTCCAGTTCACTGTAATAGTATTAGTTGAAAAATCAGTTACTGAGAGACGAGTTACTGGTATAGGAACTAAACAATGAAACTTATCAGATTGTGTTTATTCAAATATGAACTAACCATTAAATCTTAACATTGTTTGTATACTGTTAATTGAAGAAAGATCTTTGTATGAGTACACACTGATGTTATATGTACTCAATGTTAGTCCATTCATTATAACTTCATGTTCTGTAGTAGATAATATCTTGTTAGTACCTACTCCAGTAGTAGAGTTAATGACAATGACATATCCATTAGTATGTGATGACATAGTCCAATTGACTTTAATACTAGTCTCATTTAAAATATATGCCATCACATTAGATGGAGGTCCACTGGGAACTAGAAAATGAAACCTTTATCAAGAAACTATTTTTAGTCCCAATAGACCAGTCAAAGCTATAACTAATAAATAATGATTTATAATAATTTGTGAAATTTGTTGTTTGCAATTTAAGTAGCTAATCAAATCAAAAAATAAATTTAATAAATTTTAAGATATCAGAACAAGTTTTGGAAAGCCTAAAACTAATTTAAAATGAATATATTGACAGTTTGTGATATCAGATGAATAGCTATATACCTCGTAATATCACAGTGTCACTGTACTTCATTCCTTTATACATTGCTATACAGGTAACATTAACTGATACTCCAAGTGGATCAGGATATACCAGTAATGTGTTGTTGTATATGAAGAGATCAGAATCAATTGATGTATACATTGAGTTGTACTTCATCACTCCATTCACTAACCAGTAAACATCAGTAGTAGCATTGACAGTAGTTGTGATACAATCAATATGATATTGAGTGTTTTGAAGTTCAGTAATTGATGAAATAAATGTCCAATTTACTGATAAAATGACTAAATTGAAAAAAAAAATTAAAAAAAAATTCTACAACATAAATACCTGATATCTGTACACTAGTTGTATTACTAACAGGTCCTATACTCTGACTGTGATGTTATAAGTTGTTCCTGGTATTAGTCCTTTTAGTGTCATCACATTCTGACTACCTCCCTTCATTTGTTGGGTCACAGTGTGTGTGTCACTAGTGGCATTGACTACATATCCATCAGCATCAGATGGAACAGGTGTCCAACTGACAGTGATAGTAGTAGATGTCTTATTGACCAAAATAGCAGGAGAGGGAGTGAATCCTGGAGCTGATAGGATTACAAAACTCATATAATCACAGTAATAGAAGTACTTACCAGTTACTGTAAGATAGCCATGTCTATTAATCTCACTAACTTTTTGATAACACAAATGTACATGATCACCATTATTGATTGACTGACTAAATATTCCACTACTGATCTCCTCTGCATACCAAGTAACAGTAAGATTACGAACAATTGTATTATTAATATTATAAAGTGTTTGTTTCTTAATACTACAGCTGTATCCAAAGTGTGGTGATTCACAATTAAATCTGTTATTCTTATTATCTTTGTTGATGTAATACCATTCAAAATTCTGTTCCAGTCCACTTAAAATACACTGTAGTGTGTATTGTTGTGGTACAACTGTCATATCAGAAGGAAGTTCAACAACACTGAAGTTTAAGATTGCTACATGTTCTAAAGTAGATCAGTAACAAATGACAGTGTGTACTAGTACAATATGAGATATAACTTACTGAATATATTAACAGTGATGGTATTGGTAGTAGGATCAGTACAACTACTAGGTAGACAACACTTGAATGTATTGTTATTATCATTTCCATCAGCTTCATTAAATGTTATACCACCATTAGGTCTATATAGACTGATACTAGCTGGATTATCAGTTGTGTCACATTTGACAAGAACATTATTGTTATTGTTGTTACAGTTAACAGATTGTCTTTTTGGATCAATCCACTGTCCTTCAGATAAAGTAGAATTTGGCAACACACACTGAACCTTGTTCATTGTTGTGATGTATATTTCATTGATGTATGAGCCATTAGGATAACAATCTTTTTTGAACAACAGGTAGATACCTAGAACATTATCAAGAAATGATGTAATACTCACATCAACTCACTTACCTGAATTTGGTGGACAGTTACTAATAACTTCACTGACATATAACAAGAATAAAGTCTTTAGTAATACTGACATTGTCTTATTCTCAACAAAGCCTCTTTCTATTCTTCAATATATTTGCTATGAAGTATACCTGATATTCTACAATGTCTCTTGTATAATAGTATTTTAATAGTCATACATGATATGATAACAATCAGAGTTGATGTTCTTAACGTACATAGACATCCAAAAATAACAGTAAATGCCTCTGTAAACAACTAAGTGTTATTACAAAACATTGTACATAAAGTACAAGGATTGGGATTATCTTCTACATATTTATAACATTATTTTTTCTAGTTATATTCACAGTTGTGATTATATTGTTTCTACCTGTAATTGACAATATCAATGTTGTGTTCTCATCAAGATAGAATAGAATACTTTAAAGTCTGTGACAACTTCTGGATTAAATGTATGTATATTTTGACATTAAAAGGAAACTTCAATAAATTCAAAACATGAAGAATATATAGAGTTACCTTGAACTTATAATATTGCTGAAGAACTTGTTATATTATAAGGAGTTGTATTACTCAGAATAACACAGAATACTTCAGTATTATTATAAAGAAATTTACCAATAATGTGTAAATGTGAATATTAAATATCACATTCATCAAATATGGAGGATTATGACTGTAGTATCCACTAAAACTAATTCCTCTAGTTTCCAACTCTTTGGTTAAAATATTCCGATAATTAATTTAAAAAACAGGAGAAATATAAACCATTACCATTACAAAACAAGGTAGCTTGTTGATCAAAGCTGACATTAATAGAGTAAGAATTTGATGAAAGATCTGAAACAATTAAAATGTTTGTTATTCTCAGATACTTTTACCTCCATAATGACAGCATAGTGAACAAGATGAGTCAATTTATATACATTATACTAATAATCAAAATATAGTCTACACTATACAAATAGACTTGTATATTTTAACTGTTTATATTTATAGCTGTACAATCAACTTAATTATGTGGACATGAGTTTAAGACATGATTAAATCAGACAAATGTCTCTCCTCCATACATTACTAGTTCATCATGTTATCATATAACTCTATAGATGCTATAACTAACAATGTGTGTTATGTAATACTATATTTAGGACTTTGAATTATAAAAATTCAATACATTTACAGTATCACTGCTAATTTTCAATATAATTTGTCTTTACCTCAACTCTACCATAGTGGCAGGTTTGGATGTAACTACAATGATATTTATTATACCTTCTTTGAGTATAGAAATAGTAAATTCTTACATCTTTGGGTCATTTTATAAACTTGCCTTTATTTGCATATAGATATTTGCTCAAACTCCAATATATGGTCAGACATTATACTATGAATTTATATTTTGTTTCAAAAATTCTAAATAATCACCATCAAAAGAAATATAAAAATAATATAATTATCAATATCTTATTTAATATTGACTTATAACATAAATATTAGAGTTCTCTTCACTTTAATATCTATATATTGTTAAAATAATTTATTTATTTATATATATTTTAAGTAAATTAAAATGTAAAGTATTAAACATATATTGAAATATTGACTTATAACATAAATATTAGAGTTCTCTTCACTTTAATATCTATATATTGTTAAAATAATTTATTGCATCATGTAATTAACAAATGAATATCAGACTACAGCAATAAAATATTTAACTGCTACAAATAAAACTATACTTAATTCAACATGTGTTTATAGCTACCTAGTGTAGCCATAAATATATTATATGTGTCTATTTAAAAACTAAAGTTAGCATATGTACTGTTCATTGACAGATAGAACTGGATGACTTCATAAATGGAAGTATATTGTTCCTGTACAAGACAACAAGAGATATAACTCTCTTATTAATAAACTACTCTATTATTACCAGTGTAGTCACAGCTCCTGGTTTGCTCTCTTATTAATAAACTACTCTATTATTACCAGTGTAGTCACAGCTCACATTTAAGAAAGAGGCATTAATATAGCCTTTAGTCTCCTGAAGTGTAACAAGAAATCTCTCAGCTAAAAATATATTGTCAATAATATTAACTTTATTGTAGAACACTCCTTACGTGGTAGATACTTGTTAGAACGATTTTTAGCACAATTGACCTTTGCTGTATTACAGTGAATATCATTAGGATCAGGAGTTATTTGAGATAAAAGATTAAACTGAGATTGAAAACGTGTCTGGTGTGTTTTGAAATCAGGTTCTTTAAGTTTTTGAAGCTCAAATTGATACTTGTTTGCTGTGATATCTGTCTCTCCACAAATAATTGTTTCTAGTACAGCATCATGAGCAAAAGCATACTGTTCCTATAGAGGTAATATATTGTATTAGGGACAGTTTTTGATATCATGACTTACAGCTGTTTGTATCATCTTCATTCTCTGTTCTCTGAGTCTATTGATAATACCAGCAATATCTACTACTTCCTCTCTTCTAGCTTGTTCTAGAGCTATGTCCACAGCAATATATGTACCAGTACGACCTACACCAGCACTACAGTGGACTAGGATGGGACCTTTAGATGGAGACCATGTATTAGTCACTCGTTTGTGAAAGATCATTAGAGGTGTAACATAGTCAGGTACTCCTTGATCAGGCCATGTGATAAGATGATATTGTGTTATGTTATGAGTGTCATTGGATCCATCTTCTATCTATTAACAGACAAATCTACATGTATTTAACAATTATTTTTACTTTCACTTTGAGACTTCTAATAGTGAAATCTGGTAAAACTTGTTCATCCAGTATTGTAACAGTGAATGGTCCAAAGGTAGTGGATTCTTTATGAGGATCCGGCCAATATTGTTCACATTTACTTCTTGATCCTTCCTTTAAATTAGTTACCATGACAATAATTTGTGGTCTTTCCTGCCAAATTAGTCTCCAGAAATCAACCAATGTTTTACTCATTGGTCCTAAACAAAAATAACAACATTTATAATTCCACATAATCTATCATCTTTCCATATTAGATGCCAAAAATCAACCAATGTTTTAACAAAAATAACATTTATAATTCTACAGAATCTATCATGTTTACATATCTACCTTGTGATGCTATAAACTTCTTGGGACAACTATAGCCCTAATATACATTATAGTAATAATGGTAAATAACTACATCAAGTACTAGTAACTTACATCTATATAACTAGCATTGATATATTCTCTTTGACATTGACTGAGTTCAGGATTAGGTATGAGGACAATCCTATGGTGATCATCTGTTCAATGATCATAACAAGACATTTATACCATATATAGTATTGATATTATATGTACTACATACATGTTGTGATGTTCTTGAATCGATTGAGAAGTTTATTCTCCTTACTAAAACCTACAGTACAAGGTTTGTCTTCTCCTTTATATAGTCCCTGTCAATTAATGAATGATCATTCTATGATTTCTCTCTTTACCTTATATTGTTCACTAAAAGCTGCATTACTATCACCATGACAACTGGCTACATGAGTACCAAGATCATCAAGTGATATAGGAAGAGTAGGAGGGATCTGAGGATCAAAATTAATAGTGGGAGGAAGAGAGTGAACTGGAGAGGAGGGAACAACATATAATGTATTAGTTATACCACCATTTTGTGCTTTATTACCAGTAGTATCAGTGGATATAGGGAGGTCAGTAATTACTGAATACTCTAACAATACAAACAATATTACTTGTAATATATTGACATATTGTATACCTGGTTCAGGTAATGATATCTCAATGTTAGCTTGTTGAGTTACATACTCATAATCGGTACTATTTGTTAAAGAGGAATGACTGGACATTTTCAATTTATTAACTACAGTATACTGTTGTTCTTCTAGTGAACACAAAACAATAACAATATTCTAGCTAGGTCTACCGTATCTGTTTCTGGTTCAATTGGTTTCTTTTCAGTTAGTGCAAAGTTTTCATTATAATAAATTTGTTTGGAATTCTTGTTTATTCTTCTGTGTCTATGTTAAATCATACATACTTTATCAATATATGTATGTATTACTGATCTTACCTTACAAAACATACTACAATTAGTATCACTACTATTAGTAATATAGTCAAAACAATAGCACTAACAACACCAATTGCCATACCTACAACTAAAATATATATGTGGTTAAAATTTACATTAATATTTGTTTGGATTTTTTGATTTTTATTAGAAAGTACAACATTATTCTTATCTTGCCTCCATTAGTAGCCACTGTTGTATGTGTTGTTGAAGAAACAACTAGTGTTTGGTTAAAAGGTACTCTCCACACTCTATAACCATTAACAGTGTAACCACGTACACCAAACAGATAACACATATTAGCTATCAGATTACTTATAGTCACATTTGTTGTAGTATTTGTACTTGTATTAGTTTTTATCAATGGACCAAACTCATCGCTAGGAGAACAACTACCATTAGACTGATGAGTAGTGTACCCTATCTCATATGTCATAATGCGATAGTTTATAGGAATATAACTAGGTACACTCCATGAGATAATAGCCCATGTAGTAGATATTAAACTAGAGAGTGTGTCAACTGGACCAGGAACTGAGTAGAAAGTATATTTATTACCTATAATAACTGACAATGTACTTACTAGTTCCAATCTGTACTTCAACAGGATCACTGAAGGGACCTCTTCCAATAGAGTTCACACCAGCTACAGTCATGTTATATACATTACTAAATACTAGATCATTCACAATGATATATCTTTCACTACTGGTGAGGTTGTATGTGATACTATTGTTACTAATGATCACAATATACTCAATGATTCTACCATTACATAGATGACAATCAATCTCTTCCCATATGATTTTGTTAGCTGTCAAATTTACTGAAAGAGTCATAATTGACTTTGGTGATCCAAATGATTATATTATTTAAATAATATTAATAACTATATTTTACCTGAAGTGGGTTTTGTTTCACCAAATGTCATCACTGGACTAGACTCTCCTAATACATTACCAGCTCTCACTGTGATGATATAGCGTGTACCACTGAGCAAATCTCTTAAAATATAACTAAATGTTGTAATGGACTGATGAGTAGTAACAGAAACCAATGTCACATTTACTGAAAATAACTCAGAACAAAATGGACTATAGGAGATGTTGTAGTATGTTACATTGTTCTCATTCCTACTGCTAGGACTAGTCCAGTTCATTGTAATAGTAGTTGTTGAGACATCAGTCACTAATAGACTAATTACTGGTGTAGGAACTACACAATGAAGTAAGGTTATTTTTATCCAAATATGAACTCACCATTAAACCTTAACAATATTTGTGTACTATTAATTGAAGGAAAATCTTTATATGAGTACACACTGATGTTATATGTACTCAATGTTAGTCCATTGATTATAACTTCATGTCTTGTAGTAGATAATATCTTGTTGGTACCTACTCCAGTAGAGGAGTTAATGCCAATGACATATCCATTAGTCTGTGATGACATAGTCCAGTTGACTTTGATACTAGTCTCATTTAAAATATATGTCATAACATTAAATGGAGGACAATTGGGAACTAAAAAAAAGAACTTTGTCAATAGAGCAACAATTATTTTAGGTCACAATAATCTACACTAATAAATATTTGTAATATATATAATCTGTAAATTTTGTTGTTTGCTAATTAAGTAGCTAATAAAATCAACTATATATTAAGATATCAGAACAAGTTATGGAAAAATTATATTATAAAATTATATTATGTATTATATTAGTATATATATATCAGAAGAATAGCTATATATATATACCTTGTAATATCACAGTGTCACTGTATTTCACTCCTTTATACATTGCTATACAAGTAACATTAACTGACACTCCAAGTGGATCAGGATATACCAGTAGTGTGTTGTTGTATATGAGGAGATCAAAATCAATTAATGTATACATTGAGTTGTACTTCATTACTCCATTCACTAACCAGTAAACATCAGTAGTAGCATTGACAATAGTTGTGATACAATCAATATGATATTGAGTATTTTGAAGTTCAGTAATTGATGAAATAAATTTCCAATTTACTGATAAAATAACTAAATTACAAAGAGTAAAATAAAATTAAAATCTATAACATACCTGATATCTGTACACTAGTTATATTACTAGAAGGTCCCAGTATATCTTGATTTGCTCTGATTGTGATGTTATAAGTTGTTCCTGGTATTAGTCCTTTTAGTGTCATCTCATTCTGACTACCTCCCTTTACCTGTTGTGTCACAGTGTGTGTGTCACTAGTGGCATTGACTACATATCCATCAGCATCAGATGGAACAGGTGTCCAACTGACAGTGATAGTGGTAGTTGTCTTGTTGACCAAAATAGGAGGAGAGGGAGTAAATCTTGGAGCTGAGAGAATTACGTATGACATAATGTAACTGTAGTAGTACTTACCAGTTACTGTAAGATAACGATTTCTTATGACATTGTCAACTTTTTCATAACACCTATATTCATGATCACCATTGTTGTTTGATTGACTAAATATTCCACTATTGATCTCCTCTGCATTCCATGTCATATTAATAGTACGAGATATTGTATTGTTATTATTGTAAATGGTATGACTTTCATTAATACAACTGTATCCAATGGTTGGTAATGAACAATTAAATTCAATACTCTGACTATTATATACATAATACCACCTGAAGTGTCTTTTAATTTCACTTAAAATACACTGAACTGTGTCTTGTTGTGGTACAACTGTCATATCAGAAGGAAGCTCAACAACATTGTGTGATATGATCTCTACATGTACTACAGTAGATCAGTAACAAATGACAGTGTGTACTAGTACAATGAAATATAACTTACAGAATATATTAACAGTGATCATGTTGGTAGTGTGATCGGAACAACTAGTGGGTAGACAATACTTGTAGTAATTATCATTTGGATCAACTTCATTAAATAATATACCACCATTAGGTCTGTATAGACTGATACTAGCTGGATTAGTAGTTTTGTCACAATGGAGAGGATTAGTATTACAACTAAGAGTGTTTCCATTAGGATCAACCCACTCTCCTCCAGACAAAGTAGTATTAGGTAATGTACACTTCAGAGGAGAATAGTTACCATGGTCTTTTGTGATGTAAATATGATCAATGTATGAGCCATTAGGATAACAATCTCCATTGAACATCAGGTAGACACCTAAAGCATTGTCAATAAATGATATACTACTGACTAAGTCACTTACCTGTATCTGGTGGACACTTACTAATACCTTTACTAACACATAACAAGATGATAGCCAGAAATACAGCTGACATTGTCTTATTATTAACAAAGCCTTTCTCTTTAATCTTCAGTATATATCCAACATTCTACATATATTAAAGATGGGATACTTACTGTACTAAACAAGGAAATGTACATCTTATGAAATATTAATAACTTGACCAGGTTATTGTAAACATGGCTAGTTATTACAAGTAATAATAACAGTAACTATGTTGACAATAAACACTACATTATTTACTCAACCAAACACATACTTACAATTGTTTATCATAGTTTAATGTAGTGTTTGAACTAGATATGTACTGTCTATACTACAACTAACTATATCATGTTGAAAATTGGAATATAAACTGAAGAGTGCATGTTGTGCTGCTGTCTTTCACACAGTCAGTTTGAAAATCACTCATATGCATACAGTGTTTGATGAGAGTAATGTAATAAATATTTACCAGGTTTGATGTCAATTTATCTTATGATTATGATTTTGACAAATTAATTAGTTATTTCTAAGTTGTTTCTTTGGTCCAATTAATGAAAAAAAGTTATAATGCTTGTATATTGAAACATGAAATATCAAATATTACTTAAATGTAATATAAGTGTAACAACAACATAACAACAACTACAATTATTGACAACATAGTCAGTTACAATGTATCATGAATTCATATTGACTCATAGACACTGGTATCACCAATATCTGTTGTTGACAGTTGACACTCATCATATATCACTTTACTCTCATCAGTTGGTTTAGACTGATGAAGACTGTATGGTTCACAGAATTGCATTTCAATATTTTCATTAGGTCTGTAGATAGACAGTGTATGAGTTAACACAAGTAACAGAAATACAAGAACTTACCCTCTCTCTTTTTTATATTTACTTTTAGAGGTAACAGTTTTTGTCCTGTTGAGTCTGTATAAAATTAAAGCAAATTTAAACACATGAATAATGAAGATTTGTTATACCATCTGTTATGTATAAACATTAGCAATATAACAAGCTATCATTACAGATAACAATATGACAACTTACCCACTGTCTGTTTGATGTTGATTTTTAGTAGAAATGACAACTAATCTGTATCAAATATAATACATCTTTATACTTGTAGACTTTTCTTACCGTCTGTTGTATATAAATTGTATTACATTAGCAATAGAACAAGCTATCACTACAGATAACAATATACCAACAAGTACACACAGTCCAATAATAGAACTAGTACCAAGATATCAATATAAACATCAAATATTAGAGACATTACCTTTTACTACTATCAGTATACAATGAAGGATCCATCATTGATGGCTTAACTGTTGATGATGGATCAACTAATGTTTGATTAGGAATAACTGTCCGTGCTCCATAGCCATTAATAGTGTAACCTTGTATACCAAAAGATAACAGGTGTTACTTATCAGATTACTTATAGTCACATTTATACTACTTGTTTATCAAAATATAAACTCACTATTAAACCTTAACAATGTTTGTGTACTATTAATTGAAGGAAGATCTTTATACGAGTACACACTGATGTTATATGTACTCAATATTAGTCCATTGATTATAACTTCATGTTCTGTAGTAGATAATATCATGTTGATACTTACTCCAGTAGTAGAGTTAATGACAATGACATATCCATTAGTCTGTGATGACATAGTCCAATTGACTTTGATACTAGTCTCATTTAAAATATATGTCATCACATTAGATGGAGGACCACTGGGAACTAGAAGATGTAACATTTGTTAATATAGTAACAACTATTTTGGGTACTAATGACCAGTTAAAACTAATAAATATCCTTAACATATTATATGTGAAGTTTTTTTGTTTGCTAATTAAGTAAGCAGTAGCTAATAGAACTAACTATTTTTTTATGTATATTACATAAGATATCAGAACATGAAAAACATTAACCAGTTTATAAATGTATATATGACAGTTTGTGATTTCAGATGAATAGCTATATACCTTGTAATATCACAGTGTCACTGTACTTCACTCCTTTATACATTGCTATACAGGTAACATTAACTGACACTCCAAGTGGATCAGGATATACCAGTAGTGTGTTGTTGTATATGAGGAGATCAGAATCAATTAATGTATAGATTGAGTTGTACTTCATCACTCCATTCACTAACCAGTAAACATCAGTAGTAGCATTGACAGTAGTTGTGATACAATCAATATGATATTGAGTGTTTTGAAGTTCAGTAATTGATGAGATAAATCTCCAATTTACTGATAAAATGACTAAATTACAAAGCAAAAATTAAAATAAACTTCTATTACATAAATACCTGAAGATAATGTGTGTACACTAATTGTATTACTAGCAGGTCCCAGTATATCTTGATATGCTCTGACTGTGATGTTATAAGTTGTTCCTGGTATTAATTCTTGTAATGTCATCACATTCTGACTACCTCCTTTCATCTGTTGTGTCACAGTGTGTGTGTTACTATTGGCATTGACTACATATCCATCAGCATCAGATGGAACAGGTGTCCAACTGACAGTGATAGTAGTAGATGTCTTGTTGACCAGATTAGGAGGAGAGGGAGTGAATCCTGAAGCTGATAGGAATACAAAACTCATATGACCACAGTAATAGAAGTACTTACCAGTTACTGTAAGATAGCGATGTCTACTAATCTCACTAACTCTTTGATAACACAAATGTATATGATCACCATTATTGTTTGACTGACTAAATATTCCACTACTGATCTCCTCTGCATACCAAGTAACAGTAAGATTACGAACAATTGTATTATTAATACTATAAAGGGTTTGATTATCAATACTACAATTGTATCCAAAGTGTGGTGATACACAATTAAATCTGTTACTTGTATTAATGTAATACCATCCAAAATTCTTTTCCAGTCCACTTAGAATACACTGTAGTGTGTACTGTTGTGGTACAATTGTCATATCAGAAGGAAGTTCAACAACATTGAAGTTTAAGATTGCTACATGTTCTAAAGTAGATCAGTAACAAATGACAGTGTGTACTAGTACAATATGAGATATAACTTACTGAATATATTAACAGTGATGATGTTGGTAGTAGGATCAGAACAACTATGAGGTAGACAACACTTGAATGTATTGTTATTATCATTTGGATCAACTTCATTAAATGTTATACCACCATTAGGTCTATATAGACTGATACTAGCTGGATTAGTAGTTTCATCGCAATCGAAAGGATTGCTATTACAACTAAGAGCAGTTCCATTAGGATCAACCCACTCTCCTCCAGACAAAGTACTATTAGGTAATGCACACTTCAGAGGAGAATAATTAGCAAGGTCTTTTGTGATGTAAATATGATCAATGTAGGAGCCATTAGGATAACAATCTCCATTGAACATCAAATAGATACCTAGAACATTGTCAATAAATGATATACTATACATATGATATTTACCTGAGTTTGGTGGACAGTTACTAATAACTTCACTGACATATAACAAGAAGAAAGTCTTCAGCAATACTGATATCATCTTATTCTTAACAAAGTCTTTCTTTCTAATCTTCAATACATTTGCTATGAAGTATACCTGATATTCTACAAAGTTTCTTGTATAATAGTATTTTACTAGTAATATATGATATGATAACAATCAGAGTTGATTTTGTTAATGCAAGTAAACATTCAAAAATAACAATAAGTGTCTCTGTAAACAAATGAATGTTATTACAAAACAAACTATATAGAGTACAAGGATTGGAATTATCTATATTATTTATAACATTATTTTTCTTAGTTATATTCACAGTTGTGATTATATTGTTTCTACCTGTCATTGACAATATTAATGTTGTATTCTCATCATGATAGAATAGAATACTTTAAAGTCTTCTGGATTAAATATATGTATATTTTTACATTAAAAGGAAACTTCAATAAATTCAAAACATCAAGAATATATAGAGTTATCTTTTAATATTACTGAAAAACATGATACATTATAAAGAGTTGTATCACTTAGAATAACACAGTATAACTTCACTATTATTATTAAGACAGTTACCAGTAATGTATAAATGTGAATATTGAATATCACATTCATCATAACATGGAGCATTATGATTATAGCATCTACTAAAACTAATTCCTCTAGTTTCTAACTCTTCAGTTATCATATTATCAGAATTAACTCTATTAAAAAAACAGTAGAGATATGAACTGTGTCCATATCAAAACTAAAGAAAAGGAAAAGATAACTTGTTGACAAAAGCTGACATTAATAGTGTAAGAATCTGATGAAAGATTTGAAACAATTAAACTTGTTTGTTATTCTCTCAAATAGTCTTACATCCATAATGGTAGCATAATGAACAAGATATTAAAATCCATAAGACAAAGAAGTTTGCTGTCTCTTTGAGTTGCAATTCATCTTGCTTGTCTTATACATGTATTACAAATAGTCTAACTAGTCAATTTATATATATTATACTAATAATCAAAATATAGTCTACACTATACAAATAGACTTGTATATTTTAATTGTTTATGTTTATAGTTGTACAATCAACTTAATTATGTGGACATGAGTTTAACAAATGTCTCTCCTCTATATATATTACTACTTCATTATTTTATAATATAACCCCATAGATGATATAACTAGCAATGTATGTTATGTATTACTATATTTAAGACTCTGAATTATAATAATTTAAAGTAATAACCACAAATGTATCCTTGTACATTCCTTGGGTGTAAAGACAGAAGATAGATCAACTATATTACATTAGCAATAGAAGAAGCTATCACTAAAGATAACAATATCATAACTTACCCACTGTCTGTTTGATGTTGATTTTTAGAAGAAGTGACAGCTAATCCATATCAAAGATGATACATCTTTATACATGTAGACTTTTCTTCCCGTCTGTTGTGTATAAATTGTATTACATTAACAATAGAACAAGCTATCACTACAGATAACAACAAGTACACCCAGTCCAGTAATAGAACTAGTACAAGATATCAATATAAACATCAAATATTAGAGACAGTACCTTTTACTACTATCAGTATACAATGTAGGATTTGTAATTGATGGCTCAACTAATGTTTGATTAGCAGTAACTGACCATAGTCCATAACCATTAATAGTGTAACCACGTACACCAAACAGATAACAGGTGTTACCTATCAAATCACTTATAATCACATTTGTACTACTTGTATTAGTTTTAATCATTGGACTAAACTCATCACTAGGAGAACAACTACCATTAGACTGATGAGTAGTGTACCCTATCTCATATGTGATAATGGGATAGTCTACAGGAATATAACTAGGTACACTCCATGAGATAACAGCCCATGTAGTAGACACTAAACTGGATAGTGGGTGAACTGGACCAGGAACTGAGTAGAAAGTATATTTATTACCTATAATAACTGACAATGTACTTACTAGTTCCAATCTGTACTTCAACAAGATCACCATCTACACTCATGTTATATACATTACCAAATACTAGATCATTCACAACGTTATATCTCTCAGTACTGGTGAGGTTGTATGTGATACTATTGTTACTAATGATCACAATATACTCAATAATTCTACCATTACGTAGATAACAATCAATCTCTTCCCATATGATTTTGTTTACTGTCAAATTTACTGAAAGAGTCATAATTGATTTTGGTGATCTAAATGGAACTATAAGATTATAATTTTTAAATATTAATATCGATAATTATATTTTACATAAAGTGGGTTTTGTTTCATCAACTATCATCACTGGATTAGACTCTCCTAATATATTACCAGCTCTCACTGTGATGATATAGTTCATACCACTGAACAATTCTCTTAATATATAGCTGAATTTGTAGTGAACTGATAAGGGGTAACAGAAACCAATATCACATTCATTGATGTTAATGGAGGACAAAGTGGACTATAGGAGATGTTGTAATATGTTACATAGTTCCCATCTTCACAATTAGGACTACTCCAGTTTACTGTAATAGTAGTAGTTGAGACATCAGTCACTGAGAGACTAGTTACTGGTATGGGAACTAAAAATTAAAATTAACTCAGGTTAATGTTATCCAAATATGAACTTACCATTAAACCTTAACAATGTTTGTGTATTATTAATTGAAAGATCTTTCTATGAGTACACTTAATACTAGTTTCATTAAAAATATATGTCAACACATTAGATGGAGACCATTGGGAACTAGAAATAAGGACTTTGTCAATAGAGTAACAACTAATTTGGATCCTAATGGACCAATAGTCAAAGTTACAACTAATAAATAAGTGCAAGTATAAGTAAGCTGACTGTCAGTAAAATAACTTCTTATAAAATATAATATTGGTAACATTATGACATGATATACTATGATTATAATAATATCTCATTTGATTATTAGTTATATTAATTAACTATTCACTTTATAGTTGTTGTATAATTCTGGATGTAACTTATTGTAGTAATACTACTAGAAAATATATATAATGTATACCTCATCCACTAAATTATAACAACTCTTTAATCATAAACAACAATAGTTTATGACTCTCTTACAGTTGTTGCTGATCATATTATAAAGTCCATATACTTACAATGACCATCACTTAATGATTACAACTATAGACTATTAGACGACTTCATGTTTGTTTACCCTAGAACAAGATTATTAGATTAACTTTTTGAACTTTTATTAAGTTCAGTAGTACTGATGTGAACATAAGTATGTTAGGTACATATACAAGTATCTGTAATGTGTATTGTGTTGTCTGCTACTTAAATAAGCAGTGACTAATGAAACTAACAATGTTATGTTTGAGTATATTAGATTAGATATCAGAACAAAATTATGGAAATCCTACAAGTAGTTTATAAATTAGTATATGATATCAGATGAATAGCTATATACCTTGTAATATCACAGTGTCACTGTAGTTCACTCCTTTATACATTGCTATACAGGTAACATTAACTGATACTCCCAGTGGATCAGGATATACCAGTAGTGTGTTGTTGTATCTGAGGAATGTATTGAGTGTTTTGAGATTCAATAATTGATGAGATAAATGTCTAATTTACTGATAAAATGACTAAATTACAAAGCAAAAATATAAATAAACTTCTGTAACATAAATACCTGATAATAATGTCTTTATACTAGTTGTATTACTAGAAGGTCCCAGTATATTTTGATATGCTCTGATTGTGATGTTATAAGTTGTTTCTGGTATTAGCCCCTTCAGTATCATCATATTCTGACTACCTCCCTTTACCTGTTGTGTCATAGTGTGTTTGTCACTAGTGGTATTGACTACATATCCATCAGCATCAGATGGAACAGGTGTCCAATTGACAGTGATAGTTGTAGATGTCTTGTTGACCAGAATAGGAAGAGAGGGAGTAAATCCTGGAGCTGAGAGGATTACATATGACACACAATCACAGTAATAGAGTACTTAGCAGAGTATTCATCAGTAATAACATTAAGTAATAGAAATACTTACCAGTTACTGTAAGATAGCGATGTCTAGTAATCTCATCAACTTTTTGACACCAAAATGTATATGATCACCATTATTGTTTGACTGACTAAATATTCCACTAATGATCTCTGCATACCAAGTAACAGTAAGATTACGAACAATTATATTATTAATACTATAAAGGGTTTGATTGTCAATACTACAACTGTATCCAAAGTGTGGTGATACACAATTAAACTTGTTAAAATTCTTTTCCAGTCCACTTAGAATACATTGTAGTGTGTATTGTTGTGGTAGAACTGTCATATTAGAAGGAAGTTCAACAACACTGAAGTTTAAGATTGCTACATGTTCTAAAGTAGATAAGTAACAAATGACAATGTGTACTAGTACAATGAATTATAACTTACTGAATATATTAACAGTGATGATGTTGGTAGAAGGAACAAAATTACTAGATAGACAACACTTGAATGTATTGTCTTCTGAATCAAATTCACAAAATTCTTCTCCATTAGGTTTATATACAGTGATGTAGCAGGATTATTAGAGACAATACAGCAAAGAGGATCATTGGTATTATTGTTGCTATAGTTGACAGGTTGTCCATTAGGATTAATCCACTGTCCTTCAGATAAGGTAGAATTTAGTAACACATACACTGAAGCTTGCTCAAGTGTGTGATGTACATTTCATTGATGTATGAGCATTTAGGATAACAATCTCCTTTGAACATTAGGTAGATACCTAGAATATTATCAAGAAATGATGTAATACACACATCAACTCACTCGCTTGAGTTTGGTGGACAGTTACTAATAACTTCACTGACATATAACAAGAAGAAAGCCTTTAATAATACTGACATTGTCTTATTCTTAACAAAACCTCTTCCTAATCTTCAATACATTTCCTATGAAGTATACCTGATATTCTACAATGTCTCATGTATAATAGTATTTTAATAGTTATATATGATATGATAACAATCAGAGTTGATGTTGTTAATGTACATAAACATCCAAAAATAATAGTAAGTGCCTTTATAAACAAAAGAATATTTGTAAAATATTTGTTATTCTTACATACGTAGTCTTAGGTACATAATACCACTATAGTGAACAAGATAGCAAATTCATAAAACAAAATGTTTGCACAATCTCTTTGAGTTGCAATACATCTTGTTTATCTCATGCATGAATTACAAATAGTCTAACTTTTGAACTTATATATTTTGCACTGACAATTATATATAGTCTACACTATACAAATTAACTTGTATATTTTAAATGTTTATATTTATAACTGTACAATCAACTTAATTATGTGGGTATGAGTATTATTATTAAAACAGTTACCAGTCATGTATAAATGTAAATGTTGAATATCACACCCAATATAATATGGAGGATCATGATTGTAGTATTCATTAAAAATATGTCCTCTAATTTCTAACTCTTCAGTTGTCATATTATCAAAATGAACTCCATCAATAAACCAGTAGAGATATGAACCACGAACACAACAATAGAAGTAAGCTTGTTGACCAAGACGGACAGTAGTAGAGTAAGGATAATCCAAAAAATCTGAAACAGCTAAAATATTTGTTATTTTCAAATAGTCTTACCTCCATTATGACAGCAAACAAGATAGCAAATTCATAAAACAAACAAGTTTGAACAATTTCTTCAAGCTACAAATCATCCTGCTTGTCTCATACATGCATTATAACTAACTAACTTGTGAACTTAATAATATATATTATACTAATAAATATAGTTTACATTATACAAATAGACTTGTATATATTAACTGTTTATGTTCACAGCTGTACAATCAACTTAATTATGTGGGTATGAGTTTATGACGTGACATGATCAGACAAATCTCTCTCCTCCATACATTACTAGTTCAATCATACACCACTGTATAGATACAAAGATGATTAGTAAAAACATAAAAACATAAGAAATGTTATTGAGTGATATTGCATGTATGAAGAAATAAGTCACAATTACTTATACTTGTATGTCATTGATGTTATAGATGCTATAATTAGCAATTGTTTATTGTATAATTTTGAACTCTGAATTAAGAAAAATCAACAAATATACAAAGACTTACTGCTAATTTTAAATATAATTTGCATTTATCTCAATAACTCGACTTATACATAGACTATAAAAAGTAACAGGTTTGGATGTAACCTTAACCAAGTATCCTTGCACATTTCTTAGGTGTAGAAACAGAAGATCCTTCATGTTTGGGTCATTTTATAAACTTTCTTTTACCAACATATAGATAATTGCTCAAACTCCAACATATGGTCAGACATTATATTGTGAATTTACATTATTTTGTTTTATAAATTTTAAATATTGACCATCAATAGAAATATGAAACTAATATAACTCAGGATGATATTTTAATTAATATTTAATTATAACATAAATGTTAAAGTTCCTTCCACACTAATATCTATGCTTAAAATAATTGATTGCATCACATAATTACCAAATGAAATATCAATCTACAAGAATAAACTATTTGACTGCTACAAATAAAACTATACTTAATTCAACATGTGTTTATAGCTACCTAGTGTAGCCATAAATATATATGTTGTCAGTTAAAAACTAAAGTTAGCATATGTACTGTTCATTGCCAGATAGAACTGGATGACATCATAAATGGAAGTATATTGTTCCTGTACGAGAGAATATGAGATATCACTCTCTTTTTAACAAACTACTCTATTATTACCAGTGTAGTCACAGCTCCTGGTTTGCTTCTTTTAACAGCTTTGGTCACTTGAAATACATCTATTACACCTTCTGTCTTACACTGTTCTAGAGCAATACTTAGTGAACAGTATACTCCAGAACGACTCACTGTGTCACTAGAGGAAAAGGAAATGGAAGAAGGAACTATTGTCATGTGTACAATCTCTCCGCTACCTGCAGTGTACAACTATTGGTCCTCCTCCAATCTTTTGTTGTACTTTAATAACTCCATCAATAACTTGTAACAATGTCTGAGGTTGTCTGACACAACCATCATTAGGCCAGTCCAGTACTTGGAACTGAACTAAATTGTATGTCAAACCCTTGAAAGTATTACTACCATTAATTTTATTACTTTTGTGATAACTATCTCACTTCATTAGATAAATTACTAACAAGAAGATTTCTCTGAACATACCCTTGTTTCTCCTCTTCAGAGGTACATCTTATACAGTATTCACCATACATACCATGTGTTGCTTGCCAGTACTGATAACATGTTTCCTAATTCAGTGCAACAAAAAATAATAATAATGCAAAGACTAACAATTTACCATTCCATTCTCTTCTAGTTCACATAACATAACAATAGTAGACACTTTATAATCCATTATCATCTTCCAAAAGTCTCTGGTGGTATTCTCCATAGGACTCTGAGCTATAATGAATGCTTTCTTCTCTCGATAGCCCTAATGAAGAATTGATTAATCAACAACACATCAGTTTATTAACTCACATTTAAGAAAGAGGCATTAATATAGCCTTTAGTACCCTGAAGTGTAACAAGAAATCTCTCAGCTAAAAATATATTGTCAATAATATTAGCTTTATTATCCAACAGTCCTTACGTGGTAGGTACTTGTCAGAACGATTTTTAGCACTATTGACCTCTGCTGTATTACAGTATATATCATCAGGATCAGGACTTATTTGAGATAAAAGATTAAACTGAGATTCTAGACCTGTCTGGTGTGTTTTGGAGTCAGGTTTTTTAAGTTTTTGAAGCTCAAATTGATATTTGTATGCTGTGATATCTGTTTCTCCACAAATAATTGTTTCTAGTACAGCATCATGAGCAAAAGCATACTGTTCCTATAGAGGTAATACATTGTATTAGGGACAGTTCTTAATATTGTGACTTACAGCTGTTTGTACCATCTTCATTCTCTGTTCTCTGAGTCTATTGATAATACCAGCAATATCTACTACTCCCTCTTTACTAGCCTGTTCTAGAGCTATGTCCACAGCAATATATGTACCAGTACGACCTACACCAGCACTACAGTGGACTAGGATGGGACCTTTAGATGGAGACCATGTATTAGTCACTCGTTTGTGAAGAATCATTAGAGGAGTAGCATATTCGGGTACTCCTTGATCAGGCCATGAAGTAAGATGATATTGTGTTATGTCATGAGTCTGATTGGATCCATCCTCTATCTATTAACAGATAAATCTATATGTATTTAACAGTTATATTTACTTTCACTTTGAGACTTCTGATAGTGAAATCTGGTAAAACTTGTTCATCCAGTATTGTAACAGTGAATGGTCCAAAGGTAGTGGATTGTTTATGAGGATCTGGCCAATATTGTTCACATTTACTTTTTGATCCTTCCTTTAAATTAGTTACCATGACAATAATTTGTGGTCTCTCCTGCCAAATTAGTCTCCAGAAATCAACCAATGTTTTACTCATTGGTCCTACACAAAAATAACAACATTTATAATTTTACATAATCTATTATCTTTACATGTCTACCTTGTGATGCTATAAACTTCTTGGGACAACTATAGCCCTAATATACATTATAGTAATAATGGTAAATAACTACATCAAGTACTAGTAACTTACATCTATATAACTAGCATTGATATATTCTCTTTGACATTGATTCAGTTCAGGATTAGGTATGAGAACAATCCTGTTGTCATCATCTGTTCAATGATCATAACAAGACATTCATACCATATATGGTAATGATATATGTACTACATACATGTTGTGATGTTCTTGAATCGATTGAGAAGTTTATTCTCCTTACTAAAACCTACTGTACAAGGTTTGTCTTCTCCTTTAGACAGCCCCTATGAATTAATGAATGATCATACTGTGGTTTCATTCTTTACCTTATATTGTTCACTAAAAGCTGCATTACCATCACTATGACAACTGGCTACATGAGTACCAAGATCATCAAGTGATATAGGAAGAGTAGGAGGGATCTGAGGATGAAAATTAATAGTGGGAGGAGGAGAGTGAACTGGAGAGGAGGAAACAACATATAATGTATCAGTTATACCACCATTTTGTGATTTATTACCAGTAGTATCAGTGGGTATAGGGAGGTCAGTAATTACTGAATATTCTAACAATACAAACAATATTACTTGTAATATATTGACATATTGTATACCTGGTTCAGGTAATGATATCTCAATGTTAGCTTGTTGTTTTACATTCTCATAACCAGTAGTATTTGATAAAGAGGAATGACTGGACTTTTTCAATTTATTAACTACAGCATACTGTTGTTCTTCTAGTGAACACAAAACAATAACAATATTCTAGCTAGATCTACTATACCTGTTACTGGTTCAATTGGTCTCTTTTCAGTTAGTATAAAGTTTTCATTACATTTTTGTTTGAAATTCTTGTTTATTATTCTGTGTCTGTGTTAAACCATACATACTTTATCAATATATGTATGTATTACTGATCTTACCTTACAACACATACTACAATTAGTATCACTACTATTAGCAATATAGTCAAGACAATAGCACTAACAACTCCAATTGCTGTACCTAAAACTAAAAAATATAGATATATTGTTAAAATTTATATTTATATTTCTTTGTCTCTACTATAAATTAAACCATATGTCACTAAATTTATCTTACTTCCATTAGTAGAGATTGTTGTAGGTGTTGTTGAAGAAACAACCAGTGTTTGGTTAGAAATTACTGTCCACACTCCATAACCATTAACAGTGTAACCACGTACACCAAACAGATAACAGGTGTTACCTATCAGATCACTTATATTCACATTTGTTGTAGTATTTGTACTTGTATTAGTTTTTATCAATGGACTAAACTCATCACTAGGAGAACAACTACCATTAAACTGATGAGTAGTGTACCCTATCTCATATGTGATAATGGGATAGTCTACAGGAATATAACTAGGTACACTCCATGAAATAACAGCCCATGTAGTAGACATCAAACTGGTTAGTGTACCAACAGGACCAGGAACTGAGTAGAAAGTGTAATTATTACCTAAAATAACTGACAATGTACTTACTAGTTCCAATCTGTACTTCAACAATATCACTGAATGGACCTCTTCCAATAGAGTTCACACCAGCTACACTCATGTTATATACATTACCAAATACTAGATCATTCACAATGATATATCTCTCAGTATTAGTGAGGTTGTATGTGATATTATTGTTACTAATGATCACAATATACTCAATAATTCTACCATTACGTAGATGACAATCAATCTCTTCCCATATAATTTTGTTTGATGTTAAATTTACTGAAAGAGTCATAATTGACTTTGGTGATCCAAATGGAACTATATGATTATATTATTTAAATAATATTAATAAATATATTTTACCTGAAGTGGGTTTTGTTTCATTAAATGTCATGACTGGACTAGACTCTCCTAATACATTACCAGCTTTCACTCTGATGATATAGTTCATACCACTGAGCAATTCTCTTAATGTATAACTGAATGTTGTAGTGGATTGATAAAGAGTAACAGAGACCAATGTCACATTCAAGGAAAATAACTCAGAACAAAATGAACTATATGAGATATTGTAGTATGTTACATAAATTCCATCTTTACTACTGGGACTAGTCCAGTTCACTGTAATAGTAGTAGTTGAGACATCAGTCATTGAGAGACTAGTTACTGGTGTAGGAACTAGATAACAAAATAAATTCAGATTGTGTTTATCCAAATATGAACTCACCATTAAACCTTAACAATGTTTGTGTACTATTAATTGAAGGAAGATCTTTATATGAGTACACACTGATGTTATATGTATTCAATGTTAGTCTGTTGATTATAACTTCATGTCCTGTAGTAGATAATATCTTGTTGGTTCCTACTCCAGTAGTAGAGTTAATAATAATGACATATCCATTAGTCTGTGATGACATAGTCCAGTTGACTTTAATACTAGTCTCATTCAAAAGATATGCCATCACATTAGATGGAGGACCACTAGGAACTAGAAGATGAACCCTTGCTTAATAGCGTAACAACTATTTTGGGTCTAATGGACCAATAGTCACAGCTACAACTAATAAATATTAGTAAGTATCAGCTACAACTAATACGTATATATTATATCTGTTTTGTGTTGTCTACTACTTAAGCAGTAATTTATAAAACTATGTGTGTTAATAGTTAAGATATCAAAACAAATTAACTATATTTTGTTTATGTATATTAGTTAAGATATCAGAACAAAGTTTTAGAAAAACTACATATACTATAGTAGTATATATATGATATCAGATGAATAGCTATATACCTTGTAATATAACAGTATCACTGTACTTCACTCCTTTATATATTGCTATACAGGTAACATTAACTGACACTCCAAGTGGATCAGGATGTACCAGTAGTGTGTTGTTGTATATGAGGAGATCAGAATCAATTAATGTAAACATTGAGTTGTACTTCATCACTCCATTCACTAACCAGTAAACATCAGTAGTAGCATTGACAATAGTTGTGATACAGTCAATATAATATTGAGTGTTTTGAAGTTCAATAATTGATGAGATAAACACCCAACTTACTGATAAAATAACTAGATTGTAAGGAGTAAAATAAAGCTAAAATCTACAATATAAATACCTGATATCTGTACACTAGTTATATTACTAGCAGGTCCCAGTATATCTTGATATGCTCTGACTGTGATGTTATAAGTTGTTCCCAGTATTAGTCCCTTAAGTGTCATAACATTCTGACTACCTCCCTTTACCTGTTGTGTCACAATGTGTGTGTTATTAGTGACATTGACTACATATCCATCAGCATCAGATGGAACAGGTGTCCAGCTGACAGTGATAGTGGTAGCTGTTTTGTTGACCAAAATAGGAGGTGAGGGAATAAATCCTGGAGCTGATAGGATTACATATGCAACATAACCACAGTAATGGAAGCACTTACCAGTTACTGTAAGATAGCCACGTCTAATAATCTCACTAACTTTTTGATAAAACAAATGTCTATGATCACCATTATTGGTTGACCAACTAAATATTCCACTATTGATCTCCTCTGCATACCAAATAACAGTAAGATTACGAACAATTGTATTATTAATACTATAAAGGGTTTGAGTTTCAATACTACAACTGTATCCAAAGTGTGGTGATACACAATTAAATTTGTTACTTGTACTAATGTAATACCATCCAAAATTCTTTTTCAGTCCACTTAGAATACACTGTAGTGTGTATTGTTGTGGTAGAACTGTCATATCAGAAGGAAGTTCAACAACATTGAAGTTTAAGATTGCTACATGTTCTACAGTAGATAAGTAACAAATGACAATGTGTACTAGTACAATATGAGATATAACTTACTGAATATATTAACAGTGATGATGTTGGTAGTAGGATCAGAACAACTACTAGGTAGACAACACTTGAATATATTGTTATTATCTTCTGAATTAAATTCACGAAATTCTTGTCCATTAGGTTTATATACACTGATGTTAGCAGGATTATTAGAGACACTGCAACGAAGAGGATTGTTGATATTATTGTTGTTACAGTTGACAGGTTGTCCATTAGGATTAATCCACTGTCCTTCAGATAAAGTAGAATTTAGTAACACACACTGAAGCTTGCTTGTTGGTGTGATGTACATTTCATTGATGTATGAGCCATCAGGATAACAATCTCCTTTGAACATCAAGTAGATACCTAGAATATTATCAATAAATGATGTAATACAGACATCAACTCACTTACCTGAGTTTGGTGGACAGTTATTAATAACTTCACTGACATATAACAAGAAGAAAATCTTTAGTAATACTGACATTATCTTATTCTTAACAAAGCCTTTCTTTCTAATCTTCAATACATTTGCTATGAAGTATATCTGATATTCTACAATGTCTCTTGTATAATAGTATTGTAATAGTTATACATGATATGATAACAATCAGAGTTGATGTTCTTGATGCACATAAACATCAAAAAATAACAATAAGTGTCTCTGTAAACAAATGAGTGTTATTACAAAACAAACTACATATAGTTATATTCACAGTGGTAATTATACTGTTTGTACCTGTCATTGACAATATCAATGTTGTGTTCTCATCATGATAGAATAGAATACTTTAAAGTCTGTGAAAACTTCTGAATTAAATGTATGTATATTTTTATATTAAAAGGAAACTTTAATAAATTCAAAACATGAAGAGTATATATGCTGTAAAAATTGATTAGTTGATTTAACCAATATATTGGCATACAAGTTATATTTGGTAAAACTTAGTATGATATAAAAGTAAACGTTAAATTACAAATGTACTATTAGCTATGTAAACAGTAGTACATTAGTAATCAAAACAGTGTTATGATTAATTATACATCATACTAAGTTTGCTAGATGTAACCTGTATAAACAATATATTGCTTAAATCACCAAGCAATTTTTACACTTATATAGAGTTACCTTGAACTTTTAATATTGCTGAAGAACATGTTACATTATAAGGAGTTGTATTACCTAGAATAACACATTATAAGGCAAATTATATTGAATATTAGTGAGACTGTAAATTTATTGAAATTTTATATTCATAGTTCTAAATATAGTAACACATAACACAGTTATATGGTAGTTATATGATGAACTAGTAATGTATGGAGGGAGACATTTGTCTGATTTCATCATGTCTTAAAATCATGCTTACATAATTATGTAAGTTGCTTATACAACTATAAACATAAACAGTTAAAATATACAAATCTATTGTATACTATTGCAGACTATATTTTGATTATTAGTATAATATATATAAATTGACTAGTTAGACTATTTGTAATACATGTATGAGACAAACAAGATGAATTGCAACTCAAAAAGACAGCAAATGTTTTTGTCTTATGAGTTAGCTATTTTGTCACTATGCTACCATTATGGATGTAAGACTATCTGAGAACAAAAAACACTTTAAATTGTTTCAGATCTTTCATCAGATCCTTACTCTACCTTGTTTTTTATGGTCATGGTTCATATTTCTACTGTTTTTTAAAATTAATTCTGAGAATATGATAACTGAAGAGTTAGAAACTAAAGGAATTAGTTTTAGTAGATACTACAATCATTATCCTCTATATTATGATGTAATATTCAACATTTATTTATTAACTGAGATTCTAGACCTGTCTGGTGTCTTTTGGGATTAGGGTTTTTAAGATTTTGAAGCTCAAATTGATACTTGTATGCTGTAATATCTGTTTCTCCACAAATAATTGTTTCTAATACAGCATCATTAGCAAAAGTATACTGTTCCTATGGAGATAATACATTGTGTTAGGAACAGTTCTTGATATCATAACTTACAGCTGTTTGTACCATCTTCATTCTCTGTTCTCTGAGTCTATTGATAATACCAGCAATATCTACTACTCCCTCTCTACTAGCCTGTTCTAGAGCTATGTCCACAGCAATATATGTACCAGTACGACCTACACCAGCACTACAGTGGATTAGGATAGGACCTTTAGATGGAGACCGTGTATTAGTCACTCATTTATGAAGGAGCATTAGAAGTGTAGCATAGTCAGATACTCCTTGATCAGGCCATGAGGTAAGTTGATATTGTGTTATATCATGAGTGTGATTGAATCCATCCTTTATCTATTAGCAGACAAATCTACATATATTTAACAGTTATGTTTACTTTCACTTATTTACTTTTATTGTAATAAATAACTACATCAAGTACTAGTAACTTACATCTATATAACTAGCGTTAATATATTCTCGTTGACATTGATTTAGTTCAGGATTAGGTATGAGGACAATCCTATTGTCATCATCTGTTCAATGATCATAACAAGACATTTATACCATATATGGTATTGATGTTATATGTACTACATACATGTTGTGATGTTCTTGAATTGATTGAGAAGTTTATTCTCTTTACTAAAACCTACTGTACAAGGTTTGTCTTCTCCTTTATATAGCCCCTATCAATAAATGAATGATCGTACTCTGGTTTCATTCTTTACCTTATATTGTTCACTAAAAGCTGCATCACCATCACTATGACAACTGGCTACATGAGTACCAAGATCATCAAGTGATATAGGAAGTGTAGGAGAAATCTGAGATCAAAATTAATATTGGGAGGAGGAGAGTGAACTGGAGAGGAGGAAACAACATATAATGTATCAGTTATATCACCATTTTGTGATTTATTACCAGTAGTATCAGTGGGTATAGGGAGGTCAGTAATTAGTGAATATTCTAACAATACAAACAATATTATTTGTAATATATTGACATATTGTATACCTGGTTCAGGTAATATCTCAATGTTAGCTTGTTGTTTTAAAGTCTCATAACCGGTAGTATTTGATAAAGAGGAATAACTGGACATTTTCAATTTATTAACTACAGCATACTGTTGTTCTTCTAATGAACATAAAACAATAACAATATTCTAGCTAGGTCTACTGTACCTGTTTCTGGTTCAATTGGTTTCTTTTCTGTTAGTATAAAGTTTTCATTATTATTACTAAAACTTTGTTTGGATTTCTTGTTTATTCTTCTGTGTCTATGTTAAACCATACATACTTTATCAATATATGTATGTATTACTGATCTTACCTTACAACACATACTACAATTAGTATCACTACTATTACCAATATAGTCAAGACAATAGCATTAACAATACCAACTGATGTACCTATAACTGAAATACATATGTGGTTAAAATTTACATTTGTTTGACTCTATTGTAAAAGTTAAACCATACTTCTTAAAGAATCAATTAGTGTTTGATTAGTAATTACTCTCCATACTCCGTAACCATTAACATTGTAACCGTGTACACCAAACAGATAACAGGTGTTACCTATCAGATCACTTATAATGATATTTGTACTACTTGTACTAGTTTTTATCACTGGATTAAACTTATCACTAGGAGAACAACTACCATCAAACTGATGAGTAGTGTACCCTATTTCATATGTGATAATAGGATAGTCCATAGGAATATAACTAGGTACACTCCATGAGATAACAGCCCATGTAGTAGACATTAAACTAGAGAGTGCACCAGGAACTAAGTAGAAAGCAAATTAAGCAATGAATTGACAATATACTCACCAGTTCCAATTTTTACTTCAACAGGGTCACTGAAGGAACCTCTTTCGATAGAGTTCACACCAGCTACACTCATGTTATATACATTACCAAATACTAGATCATTCACAATGATATATCTCTCAGTACTGGTGAGATTGTATGTGATACTATTGTTACTAATAATCACAATAAACTCAATGATGTACTATAGGAGATGTTGTAGTATGTTACGTAGTTCCCATCTCTGCTATTGGTACTAGTCCAGTTCACAGTAATAGTAGTAGTTGAGACATTAGTCACTAATAGACTACTTACTGGTGTAGGAAATAAACATTGAAATTACGTCAGGTTAATGTTATCCAAATATGAACTCACCATTAAACCTTAACAATGTTTGTGTACTATTAATTGAAGGAAGAAAATTTATATGAGTACACACTGATGTTATATGTACTCAATGTTAGTCCATTGATTATAACTTCATGTTCTGTAGTAGGTTATATCTTGTTGGTATCTACTCCAATAGTAGAGTTAATGACAATGACATATCCATTAGTCTGTGATGACATAGTCCAGTTGACTTTAATACTAGTCTCATTTAAAATATATACCATCACATTAGATGGAGGACCTGTGGGAACTAGAAGATGAAACCTTTGTTAATAGAGTATCATCTATTTTGGGTCCCAATGGGCTAGCAGTCACAGCTACAACTATCTGCATCTGTAATATATATAATCTGTGAAGTTTGCTGTTTGCTAATAAAATCAACTATGTGTGAGATAAAAGATTAAAATGAGATTCTAGACCTGTCTGGTGTCTTTTGGGATTAGGGTTTTTAAGATTTTGAAGCTCAAATTGATACTTGTATGCTGTGATATCTGTTTCTCCACAAATAATTGTTTCTAGTACTGCATCATGAACAAAGGCATACTGTTCCTATGGAGGTATTACATTGTATTAGGGACAGTTTTTGATATCATGACTTACAGCTGTTTGTACCATCTTCATTCTCTGTTCTCTGAGTCTATTGATAATACCAGCAATATCTACTACTCCCTCTTTACTAGCCTGTTTTAGAGCTATGTCCACAGCAATATATGTACCAGTACGACCTACACCAGCACTACAGTGGACTAGGATGGGACCTTTAGATGGAGACCATGTATTAGTCACTCGTTTGTGAAGGATCATTAGAGAAGTAGCATATTCAGGTACTCCTTGATCAGACCATGAGGTAAGATGATATTGTGTTATGTCATGAGTCTGATTGGATCCATCCTCTATCTATTAACAGACAATTCTACATGTATTTAACAGTTATGTTTATTTTCACTTTGAGACTTCGAATAGTGAAATCTGGTAAAACTTGTTCATCCAGTATTGTAACAGTGAATGGTCCAAAGGTAGTGGATTGTTTATGAGGATCTGGCCAATATTGTTCACATTTACTTTTTGATCCTTCCTTTAAATTAGTTACCATGACAATAATTTGTGGTCTCTCCTGCCAAATTAGTCTCCAAAAATCAACCAATGTTTTACTCATTGGTCCTACACAAAAATAACAACATTTATAATTCTACAGAATCTATCATGTTTACATGTCTACGTTGTGATGCTATAAACTTCTTGGAACAACTATAGCCCTAATATACATTATAGTAATAATGGTAAATAACTACATCAAGTACTAGTAACTTACATCTATATAACTAGCATTGATATATTCTCTTTGACATTGATTCAGTTCAGGATTAGGTATGAGGACAATCCTATTGTCATCATCTGTTCAATGATCATAACAAGACATTTTACCATATATGGTATTGATATATGTACTACATACATGTTGTGATGTTCTTGAATCGATTGAGAAGTTTATTCTCCTTACTAAAACCTACTGTACAAGGTTTGTCTTCTCCTTTATATAGCTCCTATCAATTAATAAATAATCATACTATAATTTCTCTCTTTACCTTATATTGTTCACTAAAAGCTGCATTACCATCACTATGACAACTGGCTACATGAGTACCAAGATCATCAAGTGATATAGGAAGAGTAGGAGGGATCTGAGGATGAAAATTAATAGTGGGAGGAGGAGAGTGAACTAGAGAGGAGGGAACAACATATAATGTATCAGTTATACCACCATTTTGTAATTTATTACCAGTAGTATCAGTGGGTATAGGGAGGTCAGTAATTACTGAATATTCTAACAATACAAACAATATTACTTGTAATATATTGACATATTGTATACCTGATTCAGGTAATGATATCTCAATGTTAGCTTGTTGTTTTACATACTCATAACCAGTAGTATTTGATAAAGAGGAATGACTGGACTTCTTCAATTTATTAATTACAGCATACTGTTGTTCTTCTAGTGAACATAAAGCAATAACAATATTCTAGCTAGATCTACTTTATCTGTTTCTGGTTCAATTGGTTTCTTTTCAGTTAGTGCAAAGTTTTCATTATAATAAAATTGTTTTGAATTCTCATTTATTTTTATTTGTCTATGTTAAAACAAAAGTAATTTATCAATATATGTATGTATTACTGATCTTACCTTACAACACATACTACAATTAGTATCACTACTATTACCAATATAGTCAAGACAATAGCACTAACAACTCCAATTGCTGTACCTAAAACTAAAAAATATAGATATATTGTTAAAATTTATATTTATATTTGTTTGGTTCTACTATATATTAAAACCATATTTCATTAACTTTCTCTTACCTCCATTAGTAACCACTGTTGTATGAGTTGATAAAGAATCAACTAATGTTAGGTTAGTAATTACTGTCCATACTTCATAACCATTAACAGTGTAACCTCACACACCAAACAGATAACAAGTGTTACTTATCAGATCACTTATAGTCACATTTGTACTACTTGTATTAGTTATAATCATTGGACTAAATTCACTTTCACTGAAAATAATTTTGGACTATAGGAGATGTTGTAGTATGTTACATAGTTCCCATCTTTACTACTGGGACTAGTCCAGTTCACTGTAATAGTAGTAGTTGAGACATTAGTCACTAATAGACTAGTTACTGGTGTAGAAACTAGACAATGAAACTAAGTCAGACTGGGTTTATTCAAATATGGGCTCACCATTAAAACTTAACTGCTACTTAAGTAGCATTGACTACATATCCACCAGCATAAGCAATAAGTAATAAAAACAACTATGTTTGTTTATTTATATTAGTTAAGATATCAGAACCAAGTTATGGAAAACCTACAACCAGTTTATAAATGAATATAATGACACACACACACATATATATATACATGATATCAAATAAATAGCTATATACCTTGTAATATCACAGTCTCACTGTAGTTCACTCCTTTATACATTGCTATACAGGTAACATTAACTGATACTCCAAGTGGATCAGGATATACTAGTAGTGTGTTGTTGTATATGAGGAGATCAGAATCAATTAATGTATTTATTGAGTTGTACTTTATCACTCCATTCACTAACCAATAAACATCAGTAGTAACATTGACAGTAGTTGTGATAAAATCAATATGATATTGAGTGTTTTGAAGTTCAGTGATTAATGAAATAAATGTCCACTTTGCAGATAAAATAACTAAATTGTAAACACAAATAAAATTAAATTTTATAACATAAATACCTGAAGATAATGTCTGTACACTAATTGTATTACTAGCAGGTCCTAGTATATCTTGATATGCTCTGACTGTGATGTTATAAGTTGTTCCTGGTATTAGTTCTTCTAGTGTCATCATATTCTGACTACCTCCCTTCACTTGTTGTGTCACAGTGTGTGTGTGTTACTAGTGGCATTGACTATATATCCATCAGCATCTGATGCAACAGGTGTCCAACTGACAGAGATAGTTGTAGCTGTCTTGTTGATCAGAGTAGGAGGAGAGGGAGTAAATCCTGGAGCTGAATGGATTATATGATATAATGTAACTATAGTAGTACTTACCAGTTACTGTAAGATAACGATTTCTTATGACATAGTCAACCTCTTCATAACACCTATATTTATGATCACCATTGTTGTTTGATTGACTAAATATTCCACTATTGATCTCCTCTGCATTCCATGTAATATTAATAGTACAAGATATTGTATTGTTATTATTGTAAATGGTATGACTTTCATTAATACAACTGTATCCAATAGTTGGTAATGAACAATTAAATTCAATACTCTGACTATTATATACATAATACCACCTGAAGTGTCTTTTAATTCCACTTAGAATACACTGAGCTGTGTATTGTTGTGGTACAACTGTCATGTCAGAAGGAAGTTCAACAACCCTGTGTGCTATGATCTCTACATGTACTACAGTAGATCAGTAACAAATGGCAATGTATAAAAGTACAATGAGATATAACTTACAGAATATATTAACATTGATCATGTTGGTATTAGGAGTAGAACAATTAGTGGGTAGACAACACTTGTAGAAATTATTATTTGGAAGAACTTCAGTAAATGTTATACCACCATTAGGTCTGTATAGACTGATACTAGCTGGATTAGTAGTTTTGTCACAATGGAGAGGATTAGTATTACAACTAAGAGCAATTCCATTAGGACTAACCCACTCTCCTCCAGACATAGTAGTATTAGGTAATGCACACTTCAGAGGAGAATAGTTAACATGGTCTTTTGTGATGTAAATATGATTGATGTGTGAGCCATTAGGATAACAATTTCCATTGAACATCAGGTAGATACCTAGAACATTATCAATAAACAATATACTACTGATTAAGTCACTTACCTGAATCTGGTGGACATTTACTAATAACTTCATTGACACATAACAAGATGATAGTAACAAGTATTAGTACTGACATTGTCTTATAATTGAAGCTCATCAATCCTTATGGACAGGTACTAACCAAACACTAGTTGTTATAACAAGGAAACACACCCCTCTAACTCTGACTGTACAAACAATCTATGTTATGAAAGTCATTATATATAAATGGTTCATTATAAACAGTATTTGTATAAACAATAAAACTGATGTATATCTACTTTGAATGAGGAGGTGTATCATCCATAATAACACAGTATACTTCAGCGTTATTATTAAAACAATTACTAACCATGTGTAGAAAATATAATAAATATGACACTTGATAATCAATCACATCCATCATATGGAAGGTAATGATTATAGTCCACTAAAACTAATTCCTCTAGTTACTAACTTTTCAGTTGTCATAAATTATATCATCTATCATAACAACAGAAAGTAGCTTGTTGACCAACACTGGCAGTAAGAATATGAAAGATGAAACAAATTGAAAATTATTGATTATTCTTAGGATAGTTTTATATCCATAATAGCAGTATCGTGAACAAGATAGTATATTCATAAATCAAAGAAGTTTGCAAAATCTCTTTGAGTTGCAATTCATCTTTTGTTTGTCTCATGTTTACATTACAAATAGTCTAATTTGTGAACTTATATATATTATTCTAATAATTATATATAGTCCACACTATGTAAATAGACTTGTATATTTTAACTGCTTATGTTTATTGTTGTAAAATCAACTTAATTATGTGGGCATGACTATGACATGACATGATAATGGTAATAATAGCACATATATTTATTGCCATGGTTCTCTTAAGACTCATAGTTTTCTCCAATAGGAATCTTAACAATTTAAAGTTGACATAAGAGAATTAAAAATGAAAATGTTAACAATAACTTATTGTACTTCACCTGATCATGGTGTTGAACTGATATATTAATTTCCTCTTGCTGCAATACAGAAATAATCTGTATTTTCCTTGTAGTCCTAATCATTTACAAATAATGCAACAATAAACCAATTACTACCTTTTTCAACATCACTTATACATATAAGCTACAGCAGAACTAGACTGGTCACAACCAGCATACACATTTTGAGGTGAGAGAGTGAAGTTATATAAAGAACAAGGAATGGAATTATCTCTCTACATATTCATAAACATTACTTTTTTCTGTTATATTCAAAGTAGTGCTTATATTGTTACTGTTTGTAATAGACAATATTAATCTGGTGTTGTCATTAACAACAGAGTCAACACTCCATGATAAAAATAGACTATTTGAAGTAATAGAAAGTACTTTAAAGTATTATAAAAATACTAGAAACATGCATATGTATAAAAGAGACTTTAATAGCTTCAAAATATAAAGAGTATACAGAACTACCTTGTATCTTCCATATTGTTAAAGGACCTGTTACATTATGAGGCAATGTATTACCCAGAATAATACAGTATACAGCAGTGTTATTATTAAGACAATTACCATGTATAAAATGTAGTAAACATGACTCCTGATAATCATGTACATCGATCATATGGAAGATAGTGATTATAGAATCCACTAAAACTAATTCCACTAGTTACTAACTTATATCTGTTCACATAGAGTAACTACATTAATAACCCGGTATAGATATGAACATCACTATAACAATAAATAGTTCTATAACAACAGAAAGTAGCTTGTTGACCAACACTGACAGTAGTAGAGTAAGGATATGAAAGCTGAACAAATTGAAAATTATTGATTATTCTTAGGATAATTTTACATCCATAATGGTAGCATAGTGAACAAGATAGTATATTCATAAAACAAAAAAGTTTGCACAGTCTATTTAAGTTGCAATTCATCTTGTTTACCTCGTGTATACATTACAAATAGTCTAATTTGTGAACTTATAAATGTTACATAATTATATATAATTATATTATACTAATACTAATTTTATATAGTCCACGCTATACAAATAGACTTGTATATTTTAACTGCTTATGTTTATTGTTGTACAATCAACTTAATTATGTGGGCATATATTTATGCCATGACATGATCAGACAAATCTCTCTCCTCAGTATATTTCTATCATACCACCTTCAAATGTATACAAACTTGAATCTTTCATTATACATGATACTAAAATTAGAAATGAGTGTTGTGTGTTACTATATTTAGGATAATTGAGACACTAAAATATGAACATTCAACAATTATATAAACTATTCAACTGAAATGTGAACCATTTTCATTCTCCTCATTAATTTTTAAATATAATTTATACTTATCTCAAACCTTACTTATAGACTAAAAATGGTATAGGTCTGGAAGAGAACACATGATGATTGCATCATCAATGTATTCATGTACTCTAAAAGCCTTCCTTACATGTGGTCAGAAATAGCAGATCGTTGTATGTCTGTGTCATCTAATAGGCTCACTTGCTTTTATATTTTTAATGGCTGAAATGTATAATGGTCATACATTATACCATGAAATTTTGATTGTTATGAATGTATATCTCATCTGAAAATTTAAATACTACCCATCAACAAAAATAACTTGACATGACATTTTAATTAATTTCACTTAAATAATTTATTGCATATAGTAAATAGCTAATAAAATATTTGGAAGCTACTAATAAAAGCTATACTTAGTTAAACATGTGTTTATAGCTACCTAGTGTAGCCACATATATTACATGTGGACATTTATAAACTAAAGTTAGCATATGTACTGTTCATTGTCAGATAGAACTGGATGACATCATAAATTGAAGTATATTGTTCCTGTACAAGACAACATGAGATATCACTCACTTATTAACAAACTACTCTATTATTACCAGTGTAGTCACAGCTCCTGGTTTGCTTCTTTTAACAGCTTTGGTCACTTGAAATACATCTATTACACCTTCTGTCTTACACTGTTCTAGAGCAATACTTATTGAACAGTATACTCCAGTACGACTAACTGTGTCACTAGAGGAAAAAAAGATGGAAGAAGGAACTATTATCATGTGTACAATCTCTCTACCTGCAGTGTACAACTATTGGTCCTCCTCCAAACTTTTGTTGTACTTTAATAACTCCATCAATAACTTGTAACAATGTCTGAGGTTGTCTGACACAACCATCATTAGGCCAGTCTAGTACTTGGAACTGAACTAAATTGTAAGTCAAGCCCTTGAAAGTATTAGTAACATCAATTTGATTTGCTCAGTGATAACTCTCTCACCTCCTTTAATAAATTCCTAACAAGAAGATTTTGCTCAATATATCCTTGTTTTTCCTCTTCTGAAATACATTTTATATAGTATTCACCATATTGAACAATGTCTGTTGTTGGCCAGTACTGATAACATATTTCCTAATTCAGTGCAACATTAACAATTATACAAAATATTAATACTAACAATTTACCTTTCCATTCTCTTGTAGTTCACATAACATAACATTAGCAGACACTTTATAATCCATTATCATCTTCCAAAAGTCTCTGGTAGTATTTCCCATAGGACTCTGAGCTATAATGAATGCTTTCTTCTCTCAATAACTCTAATGAAGAATTGATTAATAAATAACACATCAGTTTATTAACTTACATTTAAGAAAGAGACATGAATATAGCCCTTAGTACCCTGAAGTGTAACAAGAAATCTCTCAGCTATAAAAATATATTGTCAACAACATTAGCTTTATTGTACAACAGTCCTTACGAGGTAGGTACTTGTCAGAATGATTTTTAGCACTATTGGCCTCTGCTGTATTACAGTGAATATCATCAGGAGAAGGAGTTATTTGAAATAAAAGATTAAACTGAGATTCTAGACCTGTCTGCTGTGTTTTAGAATCAGGTACTTTAAGTTTTTGAAGCTCAAATTGATACTTGTATGCTGTGATATCTGATTCTCCACAAATAGTTGTTTCTAGTACAGCATCATGAGCAAAAGCATACTGTTCCTATAGAGGTAATACATTGTATTAGGGACAGTTCTTGATATCATGACTTACAGCTGTTTGTACCATCTTCATTCTTTGTTCTCTGAGTCTATTAATAATACCAGCAATATCTACTACTCCCTCTCTATTAGCCTGTTCTAAAGCTATGTCCACAGCAATATATGTACCAGTACGACCTACATTAGCACTACAGTGGACTAGGATGGGACCTTTAGATGAAGACCATGTATTAGTCACTCGTTTGTGAAGGATCATCAGAGAAGTAGCATAGTCAGGTACTCCTTGGTCAGGCCATGAGGTAAGATGATATTGTGTTATGTCATGAGTCTGATTGGATCCATCCTCTATTATCTATTAACAGACAAATCTACATGTATTTAACAGTTATAGTTACTTTAACTTTGAGACTTTGTATAGTGAAATCTGGTAAAACTTGTTCATCCAGTATTGTAACAGTGAATGGTCCAAAGGTAGTGGATTCTTTATGAGGATCCGGCCAATATTGTTCACATTTACTTTTTGATCCTTCCTTTAAATTAGTTACCATGACAATAATTTGTGGTCTCTCCTGCCAAATTAGTCTCCAGAAATCAACCAATGTTTTACTCATTGGTCCTAAACAAAAATAACAACATTTATAATTTCACATAATCTGTTATGTTTACATGTCTACCTTGTGATGCTATAAACTTCTTAGGACAACTATAGCCCTAATATACATTATGGTAATAATGATAAATAACTACATCAAGTGCTATTAACTTACATCTATATAGCTAGCATTGATATATTCTCTTTGACATTGATTCAGTTCAGAATTAGGTATGAGGACAATCCTATTGTCATCATCTGTTCAATAATCATAACAAGACATTTATACCATATATGGTATTAATATATGTACTACATACATGTTGTGATGTTCTTGAATCGATTGAGAAGTTTATTCTCCTTACTAAAACCTACTGTACAAGGTTTGTCTTCTCCTTTATACAGCTCCTATCAATTAATGAATGAATGATCGTACTGTATTTTCATTTTTACCTTATATTGTTCACTAAAAGCTGCATTACCATCACTATGACAACTGGCTACATGAGTACCAAAATCATCAAGTGATATAGGAAGAGTAGGAGGGATCTGAGGATCAAAATTAATAGTGGGAGGAGGAGAGTGAACTGGAGAGGAGGGAACAACATATAATGTATCAGTTATACCACCATTTTGTGATTTATTACCAGTAGTATCAGTGGGTATAGGGAGGTCAGTAATTACTGAATATTCTAACAATACAAACAATATTACTTGTAATATATTGACATATTGTATACCTGGTTCAGGTAATGATATCTCAATGTTAGCTTGTTGTGTTACATACTCATAACCAGTAGTATTTGATAAAGAGGAATGACTGGACTTTTTCAATTTATCAACTACAGCATACTGTTGTTCTTCTAGTGAACACAAAACAATAACAATATTCTAACTAGATCTACTGTACCTGTTTCTGGTTCAATTGGTTTCTTTTCAGTTAGTATAAAGTTTTCATTATAATAAATTTGTTTGGACTTCTTGTTTATTCTTTTGTGTCTATGTTAAACCATATATACTTTATATACTTTATCAATATATGTATGTATTACTAATCTTACCTTACAGCACATACTACAATTAGTAACACTACTATTAGCAACTAACAACTAACAAAATAGCACTGACAGCTCCACCTACTACACCTATATACATTCAATAAAATTTTTCTTTAATTGTTAGGCTCTATTACAAAAGGTAAAGCTTACTTCCATTATTAGCCACTGTTGGTTTTATTGTTGTTGAATTTAGTGTTGGGTCTGATGTTGGTGTGGCCAGTGTTAGCTCTGTTGTTAATATATATTTAGTGTAAGTGATGATGTTGATGTTGATGTACTCGGTATTGATTTTATTGTTGATGGATCAACTAATGTTTGATTAACAGTTACTGTCCATATCCCATAACCATTAACAGTGTAACCTCGTACACCAAACAGATAACAGGTGTTACCTATCAGATCACTTATAATCACATTTGTACTACTTGTATTAGTTTTAATCATTGGATTAAACTCATCACTAGGAGAACAACTACCATAAGACTGATGAGTAGTGTACCCTATCTCATATGTGATAATGGGATAGTCTATAGGAATATAACTAGGTACACTCCATGAGATAACAGCCCATGTAGTAGACATCAAACTAGTTAGTGTACCAACTGGACCAGGAACTGAGTAGAAAGTATATTTATTACCTATAATAACTGACAATGTACTTACCAGTTCCAATTTGTACTTCAACAGGATCACTGAAGGGACCTCTTCCAATAGAGTTCACACCAGCTACACTCATGCTATATACATTACCAAATATTAGATCATTCACAATGATATATCTCTCAGTACTGGTGAGGTTATATGTGATACTATTGTTACTAATGATCATAATATACTCAATAATTCTACCATTACGAAAATGACAATCAATCTCTTCCCATGTCATTTTATAGGTAGTTAGATTTACTGGAAAAACCATGATTAACTTGGGTAATTCAATAAGATCTGTAAATGGAATTGTAAATGTATAGATCACAATATATTAGTCACTTACAAGTCGCATGAGTTTTGCCAAATTTCACTTTTCCACTAGATATTCCTAATATATTACCAGCTCTCACTCTGATAGTATAGTTCATACCACTGGACAATTGTCTTAATGTATAACTGAATATTGAACTGGGCTGATGAGGAGTAACTAAACCCAATGTCATATTCACTGATGATAATTCAGAACAAGATGGACTATAAGAGATGTTGTAGTATGTTACAGCTTCACTACTTGGAGTAGACCAGTAATATAATATATAATAGTAATAATAATAGACTATAATAGTAGTATTTGAGACATCACTGAGAGACTACTTGACTTACTGGTGTAGGAACTAGACAATGAAGTAAGGTTATTTTATCCAAATATGAACTCACCATCAAACCTTAACAATGTTTGTGTACTATTAATTGAAGGAAGATCTTTATATGAGTACACACTGATATTATATGTACTCAATGTTAGTCCATTGATTATAACTTCATGTTCTGTAGTAGATAATATCATGTTGGTACCTACTTCAGTAGTAGAGTTAACGACAATGACATATCCATTAGTCTGTGATGACATAGTCCAATTGACTTTAATACTAGTCTCATTTAAAATATATGCCATCACATTAGATGGAGGACCACTGGGAACTAGAAAATGAACACTCAATTAGAAAATAAATAGCTTAATTTCACATACCTCGTAATATCACAGTGTCACTGTAGTTCACTCCTTTATACATTGCTATACAGGTAACATTAACTGACACTCCTAGTGGATCAGGATATACCAGTAGTGTGTTGTTGTATATGAGGAGATCAGAATCAATTAATGTATACATTGAGTTGTACTTCATTACTCCATTCACTAACCAGTAAACATCAGTAGTAGCATTGACAGTAGTTGTGAGACAGCTAACAGTGTTTAGAAATCCAATAATAGATAATAATGAAGTTATTGATAATATACCAATAGCTATAAGATAGTAAAATAAATTACAAAATTATATCAATACAGCTTAATACCTGTAGTTTCATTATTATTAGTTTGTACACTAGTTTCATTACTAGCAGGTCCAAGAATATCTTGATAGGCTCTGACAGTGATATTATAATTTGTTGCTGATATTAGTTCTTTGAGTGTGATCTTGTTCTGACTACTTCCCTGTATCTGTTGTGTCACAGTGTGTGTGTCACTAGTGGCATTAACTACATATCCATCAGCATCAGATGGAACAGGTATCCAACTGACAGTGATAGTGGTAGATGTCTTGTTGACAAGAAAAGGAGTAGAGGGAGTAAATCCTGGAACTGACATACAAATCTCATATAACATATAATCATAGTAATAGAAGTACTTACCAGTTACTGTAAGATACCGATGTCTATTAATCTCATTAACTCTTTCATAACACAAATGTATATGATCACCATTATTGGTTGACTGACTAAATATTCCACTACTGATCTCCTCGGCATACCAAGTAACAGTAAGATTACGAACAATTGTATTGTTAATGCTATAAAGTGTTTGATTGTCAATACTACAACTGTATCCAAAGTGTGGTGATACACAATTAAATTTGTTACTTGTACTAATGTAATACCATCCAAAATACTTTTCCAATCCACTTAAAATACACTGTAATGTGTATTGTTGTGGTATAACTGTCATATCAGAAAAAAGTTCAACAACACTGAAGTTTAAGATTGCTACATGTTCTAAAGTAGATCAGTAACAAATGACAGTGTGTACTAGTACAATATGAGATATAACTTACTAAATATATTAACAGTGATGATGTTGGTAGTAGGATCAGAACAACTACTAGGTAGACAACACTTGAATGTATTGTTATTATCATTTCCATCAGCTTCATTAAATGTTTTATCACCATTAGGTCTGTATAGACTGATACTAGCTGGATTAGTAGTTTTGTCACAATGGAGAGGATCAGTATTACAACTAAGAGCATTACCATTAGGATCAACCCACTCTCCTCCAGACAAAGTAGTATTAGGTAATGTACACTTCAGAGGAGAATAGTTAGCATGGTCTTTTGTGATGTAAATATGATTGATGTATGAGCCATTAGGATAACAATCTCCATTGAACATCAGGTAGATACCTAGAACATTGTCAATAAATGATATACTATTGATTAAGTCACATACCTGAATCTGGTGGACAGTACTAATAACTTCATTGACACATAACAAGAAGATAGTAGTCAGTAGTAGTACTGACAATGTCTTTTTATTAACAGAGACTTTCTTTTTAATCTTCAGTATATAGCCAACATTCTACGTACATTAAAGATGGGATGCTTACTGTACTAAACAAGGAAATGTACATCTTATGAGGTTGTATGTGATACTATTGTTACTAATGATCACAATATACTCAATAATTCTACCATTACGTAGATGACAATGAACATCTTCCCAAGTGATCCTGTTTACCATCAAATTTACTGAAAAAGCCAGAATTATCTTTGGTGATCCAAGTGGAACTATAAACTTCTGTAATATTTTTAACATAAAAATAACATTTTACCTGAAGTGGGTTTTGTTTCATCAAATATCATCATTGGACTAGACTCCCCTAATACATTACCAGCTCTCACTGTGATAATATAATTCATATTACTAGACAATTCTCTTAATGTATAACTAAATGTTGTAATGGACTGATGAGAAGTAACAGAGATCAATGTCACATTTACTGAAAATAACTCAGAACAAAATGGACTATAGAAGATGTTGTAGTATGTTATATAGTTCCCATCTTCACTATTGGGACTAGTCCAGTTCATTGTAATAGTAGTATCTGAGATATCAGTTACTGAGAGACTAGTTACTGGTATAGGAACTACACAATGAAATAAAGTCAGACTATCTTTATTCAAATATGAACTCACCATTAAACCTTAACAATGTTTGTGTACTATTAATTGATGGAAGATCTTTATATGAGTACACACTGATGTTATATGTACTCAATGTTAATCCATTCATTATAACTTCTTGTTGGTACCTACTTCAGTAGTAGAGTTAATGACAATGACATATCCATTAGTTTGTGATGACATAGTCCAGTTGACTTTAATATTAGTCTCATTTAAAATAAATACCAACACATTAGATGGAGGACCACTGGGAACTAGAAAAATGAACTGTTAATTAATAGACTATCATCTATTTTGTGACCATTTTGTCACTATTTGGGGTCATATGGACTAATAGTCACAGCTACAACAAAGTAATATTTTAAAGTAATTGCTACTTAAGTAAGCAGTAAATTATAAAACAAACAATGTTTTGTTAATATTAGTTAAGATATCAGAACAAAGTTATGGAAAACCTACAAATAATTCATAAATTAGTATATGATATCAGATGAATAGCTATATACCTTGTAATATATCACAGTGTCATTGTACTTCACTCCTTTATACATTGCTATACAGGTAACATTAACTGATACTCCAAGTGGATGAGGATATACCAGTAGCGTGTTGTTGTATATGAGGAGATCAGAATCAATTAATGTATACATTGAGTTGTACTTTATCACTCCATTCACTAACCAGTAAACATCAGTAGTAGCATTGACAATAGTTGTGATACAATCAATATGATATTGAGTTTTTTGAAGTTTAGTAATTGATGAGATAAATGTCCAATTTATTGATAAAATAACTAAATTATAAAGCAAAAATTAAAAAACATTCTGTATCATAAATACCTGAAAATAATGTCTGTACACTAGTTGTATTACTAGCAAGTCCTAGTATATCTTGATATGCTCTGATTGTGATGTTATAAGTTGTTGTTGGTATTAGTTCTTCTAGTGTCATCACATTCTGAGTATCTCCCTTCACCTGTTGTGTCACAATGTGTGTGTTACTAGTGGTATTGACTACATATCCATCAGCATCAGATGGAACAGGTGTCCAATTGACAGTGATAGTGGTAGATGTCTTGTTGACCAACATAGGAGGAGAAGGAGTAAATCCTGGAGCTGATGGGATTATATAAGACATATAATGTAACTATAGTAGTACTTACCAGTTACTGTTAGATAACGATTTCTTATGACATCGTCAACTTTTTCATAACACCTATATTTATGATCACCATTGTTGTTTGATTGACTAAATATTCCACTATTGATCTCCTCTGCATTCCATGTCATATTAATAGTACGAGATATTGTATTGTTATTATTGTAAATGGTATGACTTTCATTAATACAACTGTATCCAATAGTTGGTAATGAACAATCAAATTCAATACTCTGACTATTATATACATAATACCACCTGAAGTGTCTTTTAATTCCACTTAGAATACACTGAACTGTGTATTGTTGTGGTAGAACTGTCATATCAGAAGGAAGTTCAACAACACTGAAGTTTAAGATTGCTACATGTTCTAAAGTAGATAAGTAACAAATGACAGTGTGTACCAGTACAATATGAGATATAACTTACTGAATATATTAACAGTGATGATGTTGGTAGTAGGATCAGAACAACTACTAGGTAGACAACACTTGAATGTATTGTTATTATCATTTCCATCAAATTCATTAAATATTATGCCACCATTAGTTCTGTATAGACTGATACTAGCTGGATTAGTAGTTTTGTCACAATGGAGAGCAGTATTATGACAAGTAAGTGGGTTTCCTTTAGGATCAACCAACTGTCCATCAGTCAAAGTAGTATTAGGTAATGCACACTTCAGAGAGATATAGTTAACATGGTCTTTTGTGATGTAAATATGATTGATGTATGAGCCATTAGGATAACAATCTCCATTGAACATCAAGTAGATACCTAGAATATTATCAATATATGATATACTACTAATTAATTAATATAGGAGCCATTAGGATAACAATCTCTATTGGACATCAGATAGATATCTAGAACATTATTAATAAATGATATACTATACATTAAGTCACTTACTTGAGTTTGGTGGACAGTTACTATATTATAATAACTTCACTGACACATAACAAGAAGATAGTCAGCAGTAGTAGTACTGACATTGTCTTATAATCGAAGTTCATTGATCCTTCTAGACAGACATTACCAAACACTAACCAAATACTAATATTATTACAAGGAAACACGCCCTCTAACTTTGAACGTACAAAAAACTGTTATGATATTTATTATTTTATTATAATGTGTTAGGGTGACAGATTTTTTAAAAAAAAAGAATTGATCATGAAATTTATTAAATTATTCAATTGTATTTTTAGAAAGCTACAAGCAAAACAATAGGATTTGAAGTATATTATCTTGGGTTCTTGTCACTATAAGAATCCTGAGAGAGGGAGAGAGAGAGGGAGTTACAAATAACTTCGCTGACACATAACAAGAAGATAACAGTCAGTAATAGTACTGACATTGTCTTATAGACAGGTACTAACCAAACACTAAATGTTATAACAAGGAAACACACCCCTTTAACTTTGAATGTACAAACAGTCTACGTTATGATAGCTATTATATATAAATAGTTTATTATAAACAGTATTCATATAAACAACAAAACTGCTGTATATCTACTTTAAATGTGATAGGGTGACAGATTTTTAAAAAAAATAGGAAATAATCATGAACTCTATTAAAGCTTCCAATTGTATTTCAGAAAGAGCTATAAACATACTTCAAGATTCATACCTAATAAATCAGAAAAATGTAGTTTTAAGTTGTATTATTGTTAACAGTATCTGCCTCAGGCACTAGATAAAAAATGACTAATGTAATGCAGAATTGTCATAATATTTATTATATTTTCTGACTAATTCTGTGTCCATGACCAGGATTAGTGTGTGAGGTGCTTCTTCATTCAACAACATCATGGTTTTACTATTCATAGATAAACATTCTAAATTGAATCAACAACAAAACTGTTCATACTACAACAGATATAATAGATAATACATTAAATTATACATTTATTATTAGTCAACTAAACACATTTAAGTTACTAAATTAGTCCAGTTAAAAATACAACAACTAATTTGGGCTGTTATGTACAAGTGCAATGAAATATAACTTACTGAATATATTAACAGTGATGATGTTGGTAGTAGGATCAGAACAACTATTAGGTAGACAACACTTGAATGTATTCTTATTATCATTTCTATCAAATTCATTAAATATTTGTCCACTAGGTCTATATACAATGATGTTAGCTGGATCGTTAAAGAGAATACAGCGAAGAGGATCATTGACATTGTTGGTGTTACAGTTGACAGGTTGTCCATTAGGATTAATCCACTCTCCTCTAGATAAAGTGGAATTAGGCAATACACACTGAAGGTGTGATATATACTCACTTATTCCTGGTGTGAAGTAAATATGATTGATGTATGAGCCATTAGGATAACAATCTCCATTGAACATCAGATAGATACCTAGAATATTGCAAGTAAATGATATACTATATATTAGGTCTCTTACCTGAGTCTGGTGGACAGTTACTAATAACTTTAATGACACATAACAAGGAGATAGTCAGTTGTATTACTAACATTGTCCTATTTTTAACAGAACTTTTTTTTCTAATCTTCAATGTACAGTCAATGTTGTATTCACCTTAATTTGTTTTACTTCACTAAATAAGGCATGTATGGAGATCTTATAAAATGGGAATACTTTCATGTTTCCATAATCATAGCTGAGTAATAATAATCATTTAGAACAATAAACCATGTTGCCAATAAACACTACATTAAAATCTCTAAACAGATATACATACAATGTTTGATTGAGTAAACAATATAGGACTATACATGTGTTGTCCATACTACAATCAATTATATCATATTGAAATTTGAATTCTCTAAAATATAAACTAAAGAGTTGCATGCTGTTTGTTGGATATTGTATAACTTTCATTGTCAGTTTTATAACTACATATAAACAAGTGTTTACAAGAGTGATGTAATAAATATCTACTAATAGGTATCAGGTTTGATGTTAATTCATATAATAAGCATTTTTATGATTTTGACAAATCTAGTTATTTTGTAAATTGTTTCTTTGTCCCAAGTAATGGAAATAAATCGTGGTACCTATATATTTAAAATATTAAGCCTAAAATATTGCTTATGTGTAACAGCTTGACATGACAAAAAAAACATGAAATAAAATAAGTCTTTTAAAAGTAACATATGCATATAAAGTAAAGCAAAAGTCACAATTATTGACAATGTTAATATGTATTGTGAATTCATATTGACTCATAGACACTAGTACCAGTAATATCAGTTGTTGACAGTTGACACTCATAATATATCACTTTACTCTCATCAGTTGGTTTAGACTGATGAAGACTGTATGGTTCACAGACTGTCATTTCAATATCTTCATCAGGTCTATAGATAGACAGTGTATGAATTGACACAAGGCAATAAAAATATGACAACTTACCCACTCTCTTTTTGATGTTCGCTTTTAGAGGTAACAGTTTCCGTCCTATTGAGTCTGTATAAAATTAAAGTAAATTTAAACACATGAATAATAAAGATTTACTATACCATCCGTTATGTATAAACATTAGCAATAGAACAAGCTATCATTACAGATAACAATATGACAACTTACCCACTGTCTTCTTGATGTTGATCTTTAGAAGAAATGACAACTAATCTGTATCAAAGATGATATATTTTTATACATGTAGATTTTTCTTACCGTCGGATGTGTATAAATTGTATTACATTAGCAATAGAACAAACTATCACTACTGATAATAATATACCAACAAGTACACCCAGTACAGTAATAGTCATAATTGACACTGAGAGACTAGTTACTGGTGTAGGAACTACACAATGAAGTAAAGTTATTTTTATCCAAATATGAACTCACCATTAAACCTTAACAATGTTTGTGTACTATTAATTGAAGGAAGATCTTTATATGAGTACACACTGATGTTATATATACTCAATGTTAGTTCATTGATTATAACTTCATGTTTTGTAGTAGATAATATCTTGTTGGTACCTACTTCAGTAGTAGAGTTAATGACAATGACATATCCATTAGTCTGTGATGACATAGTCCAGTTGACTTTGATACTGGTCTCATTTAAAATATATGCCATCACACTAGATGGAGGACTATTGGGAACTAGAAAATGAAACCTTGTTCAATAGAACAACAACTATTTTGGGTCCTAATGGACCAATAGTCACAGCTACAACTAATAAGTATCAGTAATATATATAATCTGTGAATTTTGTTGTTTGCAACTTAAGTAAGCAGTGACCAATAGTATATATAATCTTATTAAGTTTATTGTTTGCTAGTTAAGTAAACAGTAACTAACTATGTCTTTTATGTATATTAGTTAAGATATTAGAACAAAATTATGGAAAAACTATATAGTTACATGTATCAAACTTATTATGATATAAAAGTAAACATAACACTGTTTTAATTACTAATGTACTACGAGCTACATAAACAGTAGTAATTAGTAATCGAAACAGTGTTATGTTTAGTTTTACATCATACTAGGTTTGCTATATGCAACATGTATAACAATATATTGTTTAAATCAACAAATCAATTTTACAGTGATAAATGTACTATAGTAGTATATATATATATATATATATATATATATATATATATTATATTATGAATAGCCTTATACCTTGTAATATCACAGTAGTATATATATATATATATATATATATATATATATATATATATTATATTATATTATATTATGAATAGCCTTATACCTTGTAATATCACAGTGTCACTGTAGTTCACTTCTTTATACATTGCTAAACAAGTAACACTAACTGACACTCCCATTGGATCAGGATATACCAGTAGTGTGTTGTTGTATATGAGGAGATCAGAATCAATTAATGTATACATTGAGTTGTACTTTGTCACTCCATTCACTAACCAATAAACATCAGTAGTAGCATTGACAGTAGTTGTGATACAATCAATATGATATTGAGTGTTTTGAAGTTCAATAATTGATGAGATAAATGTCCAATTTATTGATAAAATGACTAAATTAAAAAGGAAAAATTAAAATAAATTCTGTACCATAAATACCTGAAAATAATGTCTGTACACTAGTTGTATTACTAGCAGGTCCTAGTACATCTTGATATGCTCTGACTGTGATGTTATAAGTTGTTATTGGCATTAGTTCCCTCAGTGTCGTCTCATTCTGACCACCTCCCTTCACCTGTTGTGTCACAGTGTGTGTGTCACTTGTGGCATTGACAACATATCCATCAGCATCAGATGGAATGGATTTCCAACTGACAGTGATAGTAGTAGCTGTCTTGTTGACCAGAATAGGAGAAGAGGGAGTAAATCCTGGAGCTGATAGAATTACATATAACACATAATCACAAGTAATAGAAGTACTTACCAGTTACTGTAAGATAGTGATATCTATTAATCTCACTAACTCTTTCATAACACAAATGTATATGATCACCATTATAGGTTGACTGACTAAATATTCCACTACTAATCTCCTCTGCATACCAAGTAACAGTAAGATTACGAACAATTGTATTATTAATACTATAAAGTGTTTGATTCTCAATACTGCAACTGTATCCAAAGTGTGGTGATACACAATTAAATCTGTTACTTATACTAATGTAATACCATCCAAAATTCTGTTCCAGTCCACTTAGAATACACTGTAGTGTGTATTGTTGTGGTAGAACTGTCATATCAAAAGAAAGTTCAACAACACCAAAGTTTAAGATTGCTACAAATTCTACAGTAGATAAGTAACAAATGACAGTGTGTACTAGTACAATATGAGATATAACTTACTGAATATATTAACAGTGATGATGTTGGTAGTAGGATCAGAACAACTAGTAGGTAGACAACACTTGAATGTATTGTTATTATCATTTCCATCAAATTCATTAAATGTTATACCACCATTAGGTCTGTATAGACTGATACTAGCTGGATTAGTAGTTTTGTCACAATGGAGAGGATTAGTATTACAACTAAGAGGGTTTCCATTAGGATCAATCCACTCTCCTCCAGACAAAGTACTATTAGGTAATGCACACTTCAGAGGAGAATAGTTAGCATGGTCTTTTGTGATGTAAATATGATTGATGTATGAGCCATTAGGATAACAATCTCCATTGAATATCAGGTAGATTCCTAGAACATTGTCAATAAATGATATACTACTGATTAAGTCACTTACCAGAATCTGTTGGACAGCTACTCATAACTTTACTGACACACAACAAAATGATAGTCAACAGTAGTAGTACTGACATTGTCTTTTTATTAACAGGGACTTTCTCTTTAGCCTTCAGTATATAGTCAACATTCTACATATATTAAAGATGGGATGTTTACTTTACTAAACAAGGAAATGTACATCTTATGAAATATTAATAACTTCACTAGACTATTGTAAACATGGCTAGTTATTATAAGTAAAGATAACAGTAACTATGTTGACAAAAAACACTGCATTATTTACTCAACCAAACACATACTTACAGTTGTTTAACATAGTTTAATATAGTGTTTGGACTAGATATATACTGTCTATACTACAACTAACTATATCATGTTGAAAATTGGAAGTCTGTAAATATAAACTGAAGAGTACATGTTGTGCTGTTGTCTCTCACACTGTCAGTTTGACAATCACACATATAGTGTTTGATGAGAATAATGTAATAAATATCTACCAATAGATATCAGGTTTGATTTAAATTTATATTATGATTATGATTTTGAAATATTAATTAGTTATTTTAAAGTAGTTTCATCAATCCAATTAATGAAAAAGGTTATGATGTCTGTATATTTGTAACATGAAATATCAAATATTGCTTAAATGTAATATAAGTGTAGCAACAACATGACAACAACTACAATTATTGACAACATAGTCAGTTACTATGTATTATTAATTCATATTGAGTCATAGACACTAGTACCAGCAATATCTGTTGTTGACAGTTGACACTCATCATATATCACTTTACTCTCATCAGTTAGTTTAGACTGATGAAGACTGTATGGTTCACAGACTGTCATTTCAATATCTTCATCAGGTCTATAGATAGACAGTGTATGAATTGACACAAGGCAATAAAAATATGACAACTTACCCACTCTCTTTGTTTACATTTAGAGGTAACAGTTTCTGTCCTATTGAGTCTGTATAAAATTAAAGTAAGTTTAAACACATAAATAATAAAGATTTAGAATAGTGAAGATTTACAATACCATTTATTATGTATAAATTGTAACATATAACAAGATATCACTAAAGATAACAATAAAAAAACTTACCTAGTGTCTGTTTGATGATGATCTTTAGAAGAAGCAACAATTAGTCTGTATCAAAAATGATACATCTTTATACATGTAGACTTTTCTTACCGTCTGTTGTATATAAATTGTATTACATTAGCAATAGAACAAGCTATCACTACAGATAATAATATACCAACAAGTACACCTAGTCCAGTAATAGAACTAGTACCAAGATATCAATATAAACATCAATTATTAGAGACAGTACCTTTTACTACTATCAGTACACAACGTAGGATCTGTTGTTGATGGCTCAACTAATGTTTGATTAGCAATAACTGTCCATACTCCATAACCATTAATAGTGTAACCACGTACACCAAACAGATAACAGGTGTTACCTACCAAATCACTTATATTAACATTTATACTACTTTTATTAGTTTTAATCATTGGACTAAATACATCATTAGAACAACAACCATCAGATTGATGAGTAGTGTACCCTATCTCATATGTGATAATGGGATAGTCTACAGGAATATAACTAGGTACACTCCATGAGATAACAGCCCATGTAGTAGACATCAAACTGGTTAGTGTACCAACTGGACCAGAAACTGAGTAGAAAGTGTAACTATTATCTATCATAACTGAGAATGTACTTACTAGTTCCAATTTGTACTTCAACAGGATCACTGAAGGAACCTCTTCCAATAGAGTTGACACCAGCTACACTCATGTTATATACATTACCAAATACTAGATCATTCACAATGATATATCTCTCAGTACTGGTGAGGTTGTATCTGATACTATTGTTACTAATGATCACAATATACACAATAATTCTACCATTACATAGATGACAATCAATCTCTTCCCATATGATTTTGTTTGATGTCAAATTTACTGAAAGAGCCATAATTGACTTTGGTGATCCGAATGGAACTATATAATTATATTATTTAAATAATATTAATAAATATCTTTTACCTGAAGTGGGTTTGTTTCACCAAATATCATCACTGGATTAGACTCTCCTAATACATTACCAGCTCTCACTGTGATGATATAGCTTGTACCACTGAGCAATTCTCTTAATGTATAACTGAATGTTGTAGTGGACTGATAAGGGGTAACAGAGACCAATGTCACATTCAATGATAATAACTCAGAACAAAATGGACTATAGGAGATGTTGTAGTATGTTACATAGTTCCCATCTTTACTACTAGAACTAGTCCAGTTCACTGTAATAGTATTAGTTGAGACATCAGTCACTAACAGACTAGTTTCTGGTATTGGAACTACACAATGAAGTAAGGTTATTTTTATCCAAAATATGAACTCACCATTAAATCTTAACAATGTTTGTGTACTATTAATTGAAGGAAGATCTTTATATGAGTACACACTGATGTTATATGTACTCAATGTTAGTCCATTGATTATAACTTCATGTTCTGTAGTAGATAAAATCTTGTTGGTACCTACTACAGTAGTAGAGTTAATGACAATGACATATCCATTAGTCTGTGATAACATAATCCAGTTGATTTTAATACTAGTCTCATTCAAAAGATATGCCATCACATTAGATGGAAGACCTTTAGGAACTAGAAGACGAAACCTTGTTTAATAGCATAACAACTATTTTGGGTCTAATGGACCAATAGTCACAGTTACAACTAATAAATATTAGTAAGTATCAGCTACAACTAATACGTATATATTATATCTGTATTGTGTTGTCTACTACTTAAGCAGTAACTAATAAAACTAACTATGTGTGTTAAAAGTTAAGATATCAAAAACAAATTAATTATATTTTGTTTATGTATATTAGTTAAGATATTAGAACAAGTTTTGGAAAAACTTCATGTACTATATATGTATAATATATTTATGTAGTACGTATATATGATATCAGATGAATAGCTATATACCTTGTAATATCACAGTGTCACTGTACTTCACTCCTTTATACATTGCTATACAGGTAACATTAACTGACACTCCGAGTGGATCAGGATATACCAGTAGTGTGTTGTTGTATATGAGGAGATCAGAATCAATTAATGTATACATTGAGTTGTACTTCATCACTCCATTCACTAACCAGTAAACATCAGTAGTATCATTGACAATAGCTGTGATACAATGAATATGATATTGAGTGTTTTGAAGTTCAGTAATTGATGAGATAAATGTCCAATTTATTGATAAAATAACTAAATTATAAAGCAAAAATTTAAAAAAACGTCTGTACCATAAATACCTGAAAATAATGTTTGTACACTAGTTGTATTACTAGCAGGTCCCAGTATATCTTGATATGCTCTGATTGTGATGTTATAAGTTGTTGTTGACATAAGTCCCCTCAGTGTCATCACATTCTGACTACCTCCCTTTACCTGTTGTGTCACTGTGTGAGTATCACTAGTGACATTGACTACATATCCATCAGCATCAGCTAGAATAGGTGTCCAACTGACAGTGATAGTTGTAGATGTCTTGTTGACCAGAACAGGAGGAGAGGGAATAAATCCTGGAGCTGATAGAATTACATATGACACATAATCACAGTAATAGAAGTACTTACCAGTTACTGTAAGATAGCCACGTCTAATAATCTCACTAACTTTTTGATAAAACAAATGTCTAAGATCACCATTATTGGTTGACCGACTAAATATTCCACTATTGATCTCCTCTGCATACCAAGTAACAGTAAGATTACGAACAATTGTATTATTAATACTATAAAGGGTTTGATTCTCAATACTACAACTGTATCCAAAGTGTGCTGATACACAATTAAATTTGTTACTTTTACTAATGTAATACCATCCAAAATTCTTTTCCAGTCCACTTAGAATACACTGTAGTGTGTATTGTTGTGGTACAACTGTCATATCAGAAGGAAGTTCAACAACACTGAAGTTTAAGATTGCTACATGTTCTAAAGTAGATCAGTAACAAATGACAGTGTGTACCAGTACAATATGAGATATAACTTACTGAATATATTAACAGTGATGATGTTGGTAGTAGGATCAGAACAATTACTAGGTAGACAACACTTGAATGTATTGTTATTATCTTCTGAATCAGATTCACGAAATTCTTGTCCATTAGGTTTATATACAGTGATGCTAGCAGGATTATTAGAGACAATACAACGAAGAGGATCGTTGATATTATTGTTGTTACAGTTGACAGGTTGTCCACTAGGATTAATCCATTGTCCTCCAGATAAAGTAGAATTTGGCAACATACACTGAAGCTTGTTCACTGATGTGATGTACATTTTATTAATGTATGAGCCATCATGATAACAATCTCCTTTGAACATCAGGTAGATACCTAGAATATTATTAATAAATGATGTAATACACACATCAACTCGCTTACCTGAGTTTGGTGGACAATTACTAATAACTTCACTGACATATAACAAGAAGAAAGTCTTTAGTAATACTGACATTGTTTTATTCTTAACAAAGCCTCTTTCTAATTTTCAATACATTTGCTATGAAGTATACCTGATATTTTACATCGTCTCTTGTATAACAGTATTTTAATAGTTATATATGATATGATAACAATCAGAGTTGATGTTCTTGATGCACATAAACGTCCAAAAATAACAATAAGTGTCTCTGTTAACAAATGAGTGTTATTATAAAACAAACTACATAAAGTACAAGGATTGGGACTATCTTCTACATATTTATAACATTATTTTTCCTAGTTATATTCACAGTGGTAATTATATTGTTTCTGCCTGTCATTGACAATATCAACGTTGTATTCTCATCATGATAGAATAGAATACTTAAAGTCTGTGACAACTTCTGGATTAAATGTATGTATATTTTTACATTAAAAGGAAATGTCAATAAATTCAAAACATAAAGAGTATGCATGCCATAAAAATTGATTGGTTGATGTAACCAACATATTGTTATACAAGTTGCATGTGGTGAAGTTAGCATGATGTAAAAGTAAACATTAAATTACAAATCTACTATTAGCTGCGTAAACCGTAGTACATTAGTAATCAAAACAGTGTTATCATTAAGTTTACATCATACTAAGTTTGCTAGATGTAACCTGTATAAACAATATGTTGCTTAAATCAACAAATCAATTTTTACAGTTATCCAGAGTTACCTTGAACTTTTAATATTGCTGAAGAACTTGTTACGTTATAAGGAGTTGTACTACCCAGAATAACATATTATAAGGCAAATTATATTGAAAATTAGCAGTGAGACTGTAAATTTATTGAAATTTTTGTATTCAGAGTCTTAAATATAGTAGTACATAACACACATTGCTAGTTATAGTATCTATGGAGTTATATGATAACATGATGAACTAGTAATGTATGGAGGAGAGACATTTGTCTGATTATATCATGTCTTAAACTCATGTCCACATAATTAAGTCAATTGTACAGCTATAAACATAAACAGTTAAAATATACAAGTCTATTTGTATAGTGTAGACTATATATAATTATTAGTATAATATATATAAATTGACTAGTTATAATATTTGTAATACATGTATAAGACAAACAAGATTAATTGCAACTCAAAGAGACAGCAAACTTTTTTGTCTTATGATTTAGCTATTTTGTTCACTATGCTGCCAATATGGATGTAAGACTATCTGAGAACAATAAACACTTTAAATTGTTTCAGATCTTTCATCAGATCCTTACTCTATATAATGTCAGCTTGGTCAACAAGCTATCTTGTTTTGTTATGGTCATGGTTCATATCTCTACTGGTTTTTTAATGAAGTAAATTCTGAGAATATGATAACTCAAGAGTTAGAAACTAGAGGAATTAGTTTTAGTGGATACTATAATACTATAATCATTATCCTCCATATTATGATAGATGTGATATTTAACATTTATATACATGACTGATAACAACTATCTTAATAATAATACTGAATTACCTTAACTATACCATAGTGGCATGTTTGATGTAACCACAAATGTATCCTTGTACTTTCCCTTGGGTGTAGTGATAGAAGGTCCTTACATGTTTGGATCATTTTATAAACTTACTTTTATCTACATATAACTATTTGCTCAAACTCCAACATGTGATCAGACATTGTATCATGAAATTACATTATTTGTTTCATGAATTTTAAATAATCACAATCAAAAAACTATGAAAATAATATAACCTCACATGATATTTTAATTAAATTAAAATGTAAAGTATTAACATATATTGAAATATTGACTTATAACATAAATATTAGAACTTCTTTCCACTCTAATATCTATACTTAAAATAGTTTATTGTACTTCGTAATTAGCTAATGAAATAACAAATTACAGCAACTATTATCACAAGCTATACATAATTCAGTGTGTGTGTAATGTAAACTACTTGAACTATTATTAGTAGTTACCATATTGGTGTTATCTATATCCAGTATATTGTGTTGACCTCTCATGTATGAATATCTTTATCAGTTGTTATATAAAGAGAAGTAGTTGAGGCAAACAGTTAGTTCTGTCCAGACAATATTTGGAGTCAGAGATAGTTGTAGGTTGAATAACCTACACTACATGTGTTTATAGCTACCTAGTGTAGCCATAAATATATTATATGTGTTTATTTATGAACTAAAGTTAGCATATGTACTGTTCATTGCCAGATAGAACTGGATGACATCATAAATAGAAGTATATTGTTCCTGTACAAGACAACATGAGATATCAATGTCTTATTAACAAACTACTCTATTACTACCAGTGTAGTCACAGCTCCTGGTTTGCTTCTTTTAACAGCTTTAGTCACTTGAAATACATCTATTACACCTTCTGTCTTACACTGTTCTAGAGCAATACTTATTGAACAGTATACTCCAGAACGACTCACTGTGTCACTAGAGGAAAAGGAGATGGAAGAAGGAACTATTGTCATGTGTACAATCTCTCTACCTGCAGTGTACAACTATTGGTCCTCCTCTAATTTTTGCTTTATTTTAATAACTCCATCAATAACTTGTAACAATGTCTGAGGTTGTTTGACACAACCATTAGTAGGCCAGTCCAGTACTTGGAACTGAACTAAATTGTAAGTCAAGCCCTTAATAAATAATGGTACCACTAATTTCATATCTTTTGTGATAGCTATGTCACTTTATTAGATAAATTGCTTACAAGAAAATTTCTCTCAATATATACTTGCTTCTCCTCTTCTGAAGTACATTTTATATAGTATTCACCATATTGAACAATGTCTGTTGTTGGCCAGTACTGATAACATGTTTCCTAATTCGGTGCAACATAAACAAATATGCAAATGTTAATACTAACAATTTAACTTTCATTCTCTTCTAGTTCACATAACATAACAATAGCAGACACTTTATAATCCATTATTATCTTCCAAAAGTCTCTGGTAGTGTTCTCCATTGGACTCTGTGCTATAATGAATTTCTTCTCACATTAACCCTAATGAAGAATTGATTAATAAAAATCAATTTATTAACTCACATTTAAGAAAGAGGACAATTACTAATACCTTTACTACTGACTCATAATAAAAAGATAATACAATTGTCATTATCTTATTACTAACAGAGACTTTCTCATTAATCTTCAGTATATATCCAATATTCCGCATAATATTATAATATTACATATGATTATTAAAGATAGGATGCTTACTGCACTAAACAAGGAAATGTAGAAATGACAAAGTATCAATAACAGTAACTATGTTGTCAATAAACACTGTATCATTTACTCAACCAAACATTTCGATTATTATTAGTATAGTTTAATAAAGTGTTTAAACTAGATATGTACTGTCTATACTACAACTAACTATATCATGTTGAAAACTGGAAGTCTGTAAATATAAACTGAAGAGTACATTGTATGCTGTTGTCTTTCACACTGTCAGTTTGACAATCACATGTACAGTGTTTGATGAGAGTAATGTAATAAATATCTACCAATAGATATCAGGTTTGATGTCAATTTACCTTATGATTTTTATTTTGGCAAATTAATTAGTTATTTGAAGTTATCTCATTGGTCTAACTAATGTAAATATATCATCATGCATATTTGAAACATGACATAAAAATAAGTCTTTTAAAAATAGCATATGAATATAAAGTACAGCAATAACATGACAACACCTACAATTATTGACAACATAGTCAGTTAATATGTATTATGAATTCATATTGACTCATAGACACTGGTATTAGCAATATCTATTGTTGACAGTTGACACTCATCATATATCACTTTATTATCATCAGTTGGTTTAGACTGATGAAGACAGTATGGCTCACAGACTTGCATTTCAATATCTTCATTAGGTCTATAGATAGACAGTGTAAGAATTAACACAAAGTAACAGAAATATGACAACTTATATACCCACTCTCTTTTAGATATTCTCTTTTAAAGGTAACAGTTTCTGCCCTATTGAGTCAGTATAAATTAAAACAGATTTACGAATAAGAAAGATTTACTATACTGTCTGCTGTATATAAATTGCATGGTTTTAGCAATAGATCACTACAGAATACATTATGACAACATACCCATTGTCTGTTTGATTTTGATCTTTAGAAGAAGTGACAATTAATCTGCATCGAAGACAATACATCTTTATACATGTAGACTTTTCTTACCGTCTGTTGTGTATAAATTGTATTACATTAGCAATAGAACAAGCTATCACTACTGATAATAATATGCCAACAAGTACACCCAGTCCAGTAATAGAACTAGTACAAGATATCAATATTAATATCAAACAGTAGACACAGTACCTTTTACAACCATTGGTACACAATGTAGGATCTGTCATTGATGGATCAACTAATGTTTGATTAGCAATAACTGTCCACACTCCATAACCATTAACAGTGTAACCACGTACACCAAACAGATAACAGGTGTTACCTATCAGATCACTTATATTAACATTTGTACTACTTGTATTAGTTTTAATCATTGGAGTAAACTCATCACTAGGAGAACAACCACAATCAGACTGATGAGTAGTGTACCCTATCTCATATGTGATAATGGGATAGTCTACAGGAATATAACTAGGTACACTCCATGAGATAACAGCCCATGTAGTAGACATCAAACTAGTCGTTGTACCAACTGGACCAGTAGCTGTGTAAAAAGTATATTTATTACCTATAATAACTGACAATGTACTTACTAGTTCCAATCTGTACTTCAACAGGATCACTGAAGGGGCCTCTTCCAATAGAGTTCACACCAGCTACACTCATGTTATATACATTACCTAATACTAGATCATTCACAACGATATATCTCTTAGTACTAGTGAGGTTGTATGTGATACTATTGTTACTAATAATCACAATATATTCAATAATTCTACCATTACGTAGATGACAATCAATCTCTTCCCATATGATTTTGTTTGCTGTCAAATTTACTGAAAGAGCTATAATTGACTTTGGTGATCCAAATGGAGCTATAAATTATATTATTAAAATAATATTAATAAATATATTTTACCTGAAGTGGGTTTTGTTTCACCAAATATCATCACTGGACTAGACTCTCCTAATACATTACCAGCTTTTACTGTGACGATATAGTTTATACCACTGAGCAATTCTCTTAATGTAATTGTAATTGTAGTGAATGTGGGAGAACTAACAAAGACCAATGCCACTTTCACTGAAAAGAATTCAGAACAGAATGGACTATATGAGATGTTGTAGTATGTTACATAGTTCCCATTCTTACTAATAGGACTAGTCCAGTTCACTGAAATAGTAGTAGTTGAGACATCAGTCACTAATAGACTAGTTACTGGTGTGGGAACTACACAATAAAGTAAGGTTTTTTTATCCAAATATGAACTCACCATCAAATCTTAACAATAATTGTGTACTATTAATTGAAGGAAGATCTTTATATGAGTACACACTGATGTTATATGTACTCAATGTTAGTCCATTGATTATAATTTCATGTACTGTAGTAGATAATATTTTGTTGGTACCTACTCCAGTAGTAGAGTTAATGACAATGACATATCCATTAGTCTGTGATGACATAGTCCAGTTGACTTTGATACTAGTCTCATTTAAAATATATGCCATCACATTAGATGGAGGACCAGTGGGAGCTATAAAATTAAATTTTTTTTAATAGAGCAATAACTATTTGTGTCCCAATAGACCTATAGTCACAATAATATAATGCATATAATAATAAATAAATTTATTGTTTGCTAATTAAATAAGCAGTAAATAATAAATGAACTATGTTTTGTTTAAGTATATTAGTTAAGATATCAGAACAAAATTATAGAAATCCTACAAATAGTTTATAAATTTGTTAAAACAAACAAAGTTAAAGCAAAGTTATGGTACTATAGTAGTATAGTATAGTAGATTATATATGTGATATCAGATGAAGAGCTATATACCTTGTAATATCACAGTGTTACTGTAGTTCACTCCTTTATACATTGCTATACAGATAACATTAACTGACACTCCCAGTGGATCAGGATATTCCAGTAGTGTGTTGTTGTATATGAGGAGATCAGAATTAATTAATGTATACATTGAGTTGTACTTTATCACTCCATTCACTAACCAGTAAACATCAGTACTAGCATTGACAGTAGTTGTAATACAATCAATATGATATTGAGTGTTTTGAAGTTTAATAATTGATGAGATAAATGCCCAACTTACTGATAAAATAACTAAATTATAAAGCAAAAATTTAAAAAACTACTGTACCATAAATACCTGAAAATAATGTTTGTACACTAGTTGTATTACTAGCAGGTCCCAATATATCTTGATATGCTCTGATTGTGATGTTATAAGTTGTTCCTGGTATTAGTTCTTCTAGTGTCATCATATTCTGACTACCTCCCTTCACCTGTTGTGTCACAGTGTGAGTATCACTAGTGGCATTGACTACATATCCATCAGCATCAGATGGAACAGGTATCCAACTGACAGTGATAGTGGTAGATGTCTTATTGACCAAAATAGGAGGTGAGAAAATAAATCCTGGAGCTGATAGGATTACGTATGACACATAATCACAGTAATAGAAGTACTTACCAGTTACTGTAAGATAGCCATGTCTAATAATCTCACTAACTTTTTGATAAAACAAATGTCTATGATCACCATTAATGGTTGACTGACTAAATATTCCACTATTGATCTCCTCTGCATACCAAGTAACAGTTAGATTATGAACTATTGTATTATTAATACTATAAAGGGTTTGATTCTCAATACTACAACTGTATCCAAAGTGTGCTGATACACAATTAAATTTGTTACTTGTACTAATGTAATACCATCCAAAATTCTTTTGCAGTCCACTTAGAATACACTGTAGTGTGTATTGTTGTGGTACAACTGTCATATCAAAAGGAAGTTCAACAACACTGAAGTTTAAGATTACTACATGTTCTAAAGTAGATCAGTAACAAATGACAGTGTGTACTAGTACAATATGAGATATAACTTACTGAATATATTAACAGTGATGATGTTGGTAGTAGGATCAGAACAGTTACTAGGTAGACAACACTTGAATGTATTGTTATTATCTTCTGAATCAAATTCACGAAATTCTTGTCCATTAGGTTTATATACACTGATGCTAGCAGGATTATTAGAGACAATACAACGAAGAGGATCGTTGATATTATTGTTGTTACAGTTGACAGGTTGTCCACTAGGATTAATCCATTGTCCTCCAGATAAAGTAGAATTCGGTAACACACACTGAATCTTGCTTGTTGGTGTGATGTATCTTTCATTGATGAATGAGCCATTAGGATAACAATCTCCTTTGAACATCAGGTAGATACCTAGAATATTATCAAGAAATGATGTAATACATACATCAACTCACTTACCTGAGTTTGGTGGACAGTTACTAATAGCTTCACTGACATATAATAAGAAGAAAGTCTTCAGTAATACTGACATTGTCTTATTCTTAACAAAGCCTCTTTCTAATCTTCAATACATTTGCTATGAAGTATATCTGATATTCTACAATGTCTCTTGTATAATAGTATTTTAATAGTCATACATGATATGATAACAATCAGAGTTAATGTTGTTAATGTAAATAAACATCCAAAAATAACAGTAAGTGTCTTTATAACCAAATGAGTGTTTTTATAAAACAAATTACACAGAATACAAGGATTGGAATTATCTTCTACATATTTATAACATTATTTTTCTAGTTATATTCACTGTTGTGGTTATATTGTTTCTGCCTGTCATTGACAATATCAATATTGATTCTCATCATGATAGAATAGAATACTTTAAAGTCTGTGATAACTTCTGGATTAAATATATGTATATTTTTACATTAAAAAGAAACTTTAATAAATTCAAAACATGAAGAGTTACCTGAACTTGTAATATTGCTAAAGAATTTGTTGCATTATAAGGAGTTGTATTACTCAGAATAACACAGTATACTTCAGTATTATTATTAAGACAGTTACCAGTCATGTATAAATATAAATGTTGAATATCACATCCATCATAATATGGAGGATAATGATTGTAGTATTTACTAAAACTAATTTCTTCTAGTTTCTAACTCTTCAGTTGTCATATTCTGATAATTAATTTAAAAAAAACAGTAGAAATATGAACCATAACAAAACAAGGTAGCTTGTTGACCAAGCTGACATTATATAGAGTAAGGATCTAATGAAAGATCTGAAACAATGTAAAGTGTTTATTGTTCTCAGATAGTCTTATATTCATAATGGCAGCATAGTGAACAAAATAACTAACTCATAAGACAAAGAAGTTTGCTGTCTCTTTGAGTTGCAATTCATCTTGTTTATCTTATACATGTATTACAAATAGTCTAATTAGTCAATTTATATATATTATACTAATAATCAAAATATAGTCTACACTATACAAATAGACTCGTATGTTTTAACTGTTTATGTTTATAGCTGTACAATCAACTTAATTATGTAGGCACAAGTTTAAGACATGATGAAATCAGACAAATGCCTCACCTCCATATATTACCAGTTCATCATTTTATCATATACCTCCATATATACTATAACTAGCAATATATGTTAAGTATTACTACATTTAGGACTCTGAATTATAAAAATAAATCTACAGTTTCACTGCTAATTTTCAATATAATAATTATTTGCCTTTACCTCAATGCTACAATAGTGGCAGGTTTGGATGTAACCACAAATGTGTCCTTATACATTTCTTGGGTGTTTTATGTTTAGATTATTTTATAAACTTGCTTTTATCTATAAATAGATATTTGCTAAACTCCAACATATGGTCAGACATTATATTATGAATTTATATTATTTTGTTTCATAAATTTTAAATAATCACCATCAAAAGAAATATGAAAATAATATAACTTTACATGATATTTTATTTAATATTGACTTATAACATAGAGTAAACTATTGGTATTCGGACACCATGTATATTCGGACGTCTTCCCTCTTTAGTAGAATATAGAAGTAGTGAAATTGGTACATATAAATGTAGCTCATAGATAGGTAAAACACTAGATGTGGAGAGCCGCCGTTTTCAACTTTGCTCTTAGCCACAATGATCAGAAAACGAAGAATGTCGGACACGTCTAAGTTCGGATAAAAAATTCTATTGTCGTACACTTGGCTCTTTTTGTTGAAGGTGAAACAAAACTGTTGGCAACTAATAGTAAACAAATGTCCTACTAAACCTCTACAGATTCTGCTACAGAACGTTTGAATTTATTAGTGGCTTTCGCAGTGTTCCGTGATCCAAAAGTAGGAGGCGTGGCATGTATATTCGTGCTAAAACAAATACTATGAAAGTCAACACAATTGAAAAATTTGACGTCAAAGGTCGCTCGGTCTCTATTAAAAATTGTTCAGATGAGAATAAATTAGTTTTTACCATTATTATATTTAAATGAAAGTCAGTTCTTTAAGCATCAAAATAATTTATTTTCATGCACAAACACCAGTACCACCCATTACAGTAAGGACACTGTAATTACTTATAAGCTCTTGGGTTAGAACATAAATGACTCATGCAAGCTGTTTCTAGATAAATTGATACAATCTAATCATCATACTGGTAACTTGTTCTTACTTCCAGTAGTTGTATCATTCATCTCACAAATGGACTGGGCAGACACATTTTGTTTACCTATATATAATAATTATAAATTAATCAATATACATTTATTTACCAGTAGTAGAACTGGTTCCAGAATCACTAATAGAGGGATGAGCTACGCTATATTCACCTACTTACAGTAATTATAGATATAATTATTTTAAATAAAATTAATATACAAGGATATTTAGACAAATTGGACATTATCTTTACAACGTACAAACAATATCTATAACACCATTTAATATATATTTAAGTTTGTTACTAACATAGAACTTAAACTGTTGTAATAGCATTCATTTTTAAATAGGAACTGTATATTCATTTACTGGTAGTAGATCTGGCTCTAGTCTTTTTAACAGAGGGACAAGATACACTTTGTTTACCTTACAAAAAATATAAAAAATACATTGTAATTGAATGTATATTTATTTACTAGTAGCAGCTTTAGAGTCAACAACAGAGGGACGAGATATACTTTGTTTACCTAAACTAATTATAAAAACATAATAAAAAATATATTCATTTACCAGTAGCAGCTGTAGATTCACTAACAAAGGGACAAGATGCACTTTGTTTACCTAAAAATAATTATTTATGCATTATATTGAAACCAGTATTTATTCATTTACGAGTAGTAGATCTGGTTCTAGTCTCTCTAACAGAGAGATGTGATACACTTTGTTTATTTAATATAATTATAAATACATCATTATATATATATATATATTCATCTATCAATAGAAGCTATATAGCACTAACACAGGAACAGAGTTCATTTTGTTTACCTAAAATAATTATAGTGCATTGTAAACAAATATTTATTTATCTATCTGTAACAGATCTGGTTCTAGTCTCTCTAACAGAGGGGCAAGATACACTTTGCTTATTTAATATACTTATAAATACATCATTAAAATTTGTTTCTTTACCAATAGTAGATCTGGCTCTAGTCTCTCTAACAGAGGGGCAAGATAGAGTTTGTTTATCTAATATACTTATAAATAGATCATAAAAATATATTTTTTCTTTACCAATAGTAGATCTGGCTCTAGTCTCTCTAACATAGGAAGAAAATACACTTTGTTTACCTAATATAATTATAAATACATCATAAAAATGTGTTTCTTTACCAGTAGTAGATCTGGCTCTAGTCTTTCTAACAGAGGGACAACATAAACTTTGTTTACCTAAAAATAATATCAATGTATTGTAAACAAATATTTATTTATTTACCAGTAATAGAGCTGGCTCCAGAGTCACTAACGTTAACAGAGAGATTAGATACACTTCGTTTACCTAGAATAAGTGCCTGTAGTAAATACTTACTTATACAAAGTGTATTAATTGATTATGTGTTCATTATATTAATTGGAATTACTTTTTGATCTTTCTCTTGCAAGTCTTTTAGGTTCAGCTTCTTTTTTCTTCCTATTTCTTTCTTCTAGAGCACATTTTTTTTCTTTTCCTTTTCTTCCAAAGTTTCCTTTTCCTTCCTCTCTTTTTTTTCAACCATCTTACGATTTTCGTCACTTGTCAAAACACGAGCAGATGTCTTTGCTTCTTTTCTTGGAAGCTTTGTATTTGGCATTTCATTTAAAAAATTGGAACGAGTGGTGACCGAGGTAAGTTGACAAACTTGAGATCCATGACATTTTTCTACTTCAGGTCTAGAAATATCAGGTGAACATGAAACGGATAAAGGAAAAACCTCCCCAACATGTGGTGATAAAAATTGTGGTGTACCTTGAGGATGATACATTTCAACCCACTTGTTGTATCGTACATCTGTCTCTAAATTATAGCCTTCCTCATAACGTTGTTAAAAGCATAATATCTCTTCAGTAGTGAAGGAAGTATTATGTACTGGAGATGTATGTGTTGATGGGCTATAAAGGGGAAGGTAATGGATTTTTTTGTCTTCTAAATCTGCCATCCTAGATTTTACTGGTGTTTTAATAGAAACAGCTGCTCTGTTAATAGGGTAAATTCCAGTGGTACGAAAACCACTTACAACATTTTCCATTGTCATGCTTCGAGTCCATGCACATCGAAAAACCTGACAAAATGTAAACCTTTTGATAACCTTTCCAGGGTTTGAGCTTAAGTAATTATGGCACTCCTCTCATCAATATCTGTTTAAAATGGAAAAACATCCCTTATCAAGGGGCTGAGTCAAGTGTGTAGAATGGGGTGGTAAACAAAACATAATTATTCCTTCCTCTGCAGCTTTATTAATAACAGATGGAGTATAATGAGAGGAATGTTCATCTAACAATAAAAGCAATGGATGAAGTGGTGGAGTATGAGACAGAAAATGATGCCTGAACCACAGATCAAACAGTTCACCATCAATCCAGTCACTCTCTGACAAGCCATACATTGACCCTGGCACCTCTCCTACAGTCTTTTCAGCCTTTAATGTCTTTCTGTCAAACACTATCATTGGTGGCAAGACATGGCCACTTGCACTACAACAAGACAACACAGTAATTTGAGTTTTGTTACCAGTAGTAATGGATTGAGTGTGTTTTTGCCCTTTCCGAGCAATGACTTTAGGAGGTGCTGGGTCTAGTGGTATACCAATTTCATCACAGTTATATATTTGGCAAGGTTTACTAGACAAGTCATTTTGATCTAATGTTTTTTCAAGAATATCAAAATAATGATCAAGAACTTCAGGTGAGGTACACGTGGCTCTAACATGGGAGAGTTGTTCAGGATTTCTAAGAGACAATGATGGATGCCTTTTTCTAAAAGAATCCCACCAGCCATTTGTAACGATAACATTTATGCCTTTTTGGTGGACAACACTTTGAACGATTGCTAAAATTTGCTTCCGAGACTTAGCAAATCCTATAGATGAACAACCAAGAAGAAACTGCACAAGTTCTTCCTCTTCAACATCACTGAGGTATTTTGTTGGTCCACTGACAGATCCAAACATCACTTTTCCACTGAGGCGATCATGTAAAGTACTTTTTGGTATATTGTATTCTTCAGCTGCTTTTCGGACAGACATACCACCCAATACTGCTTCATAAGCTTTAAGTAATTTATCCTTCTCATAAAGCTTGTATTGTGAGGGGCGCACAGATGTGCTTGATAAAGGCCTATGGCTACTGTGTGATCGAAAAGTTCTGTCAGCTATAAGCAGATGATGAGATGACAGCTGAATTAGAAAAAATATTTTATTAATAAATAGCAACAGATAAATTGGTTATACACAAATAATTTCAATTGGCTTAACTTGTGTTTAACAAGTTGTCACTTCATTTATACCATTATGAAATCCGGCCCACCTTACATCATTATGCTTTGAAATAACCACAAGTTCACAGTATCTTCAGACAGCAATTAAATAGCATTTTTAGTTCTTTGACAAACAAGCATATGTTCATTCACCACATGATTACAAACATACAGACATACCACCCAATACTCCTTCATTACAAATTATTTCACTTTACATTCAGTTTAAAGATTTAGCATTAACAGTTAAAAACTAAAAGAATTCTTTATTGTATTAACACAGACAACAGTAGTGAATAAATCAAGATCATCATAAAAAACACACTATCTGATGTAGAGATCATTTTAATTTATAACTTAGAAAAAACAGATTGACTTACCATAACAAATTGTGATAAAAAGTCAGAATAATTGCAGTTCTAATCTGTGGTCGTAGCAAAATATCCAATTCAAACTCTTCACTATGACAAAAAAACAGTAGGAGTAGTTGAATAGTTGTGAAATTTATTGATTTCGTACTGAAAGTAGAAATAGACAACTCTAAACACACGACTGAGCCAACCCTACCTTGACGCTTTCACTTAGCATGTGACAACACGTATTTAATACAGGACGAATATACATGCCACGCCTTCTACTTTTGGATCACGGAACACTGCGAAAGCCACTAATAAATTCAAACGTTCTGTAGCAGAATCTGTAGAGGTTTAGTAGGACATTTGTTTACTATTAGTTGCCAACAGTTTTGTTTCACCTTCAACGAAAAGAGCCAAGTGTACGACAATAGAATTTTTTATTCGAACTTAGACGTGTCCGACATTCTTCGTTTTCTGATCTTTGTGGCTAAGAGCAAAGTTGAAAACGGCGGCTCTCCATATCTAGTGTTTTACCTATCTATGAGCTACATTTATATGTACCAATTTCACTACTTCTATATTCTACTAAAGAGGGAAGACGTCCGAATATACATGGTGTCCGAATATCAATAGTTTACTCTACATGATTACGCAATAAGTACTAATAGGTATTATGTTTGATGCCAATCTATATAATTATCATTTTTTTGATTTTAACAAAATAATTAGTTATTTTGTAAGCTCTTTCTTTGTCAAATTGAACCAAACAATGAAAAAAGATCAATATAAATCATAATGCCTATATATTTAAACATGAAATACTAATTATTGCTTAAAGGTAACATTAGAAAGCAACAGCTTCAAATCAACTACAATTATTGACAACACAGTCAGTTAATATGTATTATGAATTCATATTGACTCATAGACACTAGTACCAGTAATATCTGTTGTTGACAGTTGACACTCATCATATATCACTTTACTCTCATCAGTTGGTTTAGACTGATGAAGACTGTATGGTTCACAGACTTGCATTTCAATATCTTCATCAGGTCTATAGAGAGACAGTGTATGAGTTAACACAAAGTAACAGAAATATGACAACTTACCCACTCTCTTTTTGATGTTCACTTTTAGAGGTAACAGTTTCTGTCCTATTGAGTCTGTATAAAATTAAAGTAAATTTAAACACATGAATAATAAAGATTTACTATACCACCTATTATGTATAAACATTAGCAATAGAACAAGCTATCATTACAGATAACAATATGACAACTTACCCACTGTCTGTTTGATGTTGATCATTAGAAGAAATGACAACTAGTCTGTATCAAATATGATACATCTTTATACATGTAGACTTTTCTTACCGTCTGTTGTGTATAAATTGTATTACATTAGGAATAGAACAAGCTATCACTACAGATAACAATATACCAACAAGTACACCCAGTCCAGTAATAGAACTAGTACAAGATATCAATATTAATATCAAATATTAGAGACAGTACCTGTTACAATCATCAGTACACAATGAAGGATCTATCATTGATAGATCAACTAATGTTTGATTAGCAATAATTGTCCATACTTCATAACCATTAACAGTGTAACCACGTATACCAAACAAATAACAAGTGTTACCTATCAGATCACTTATAATGATATTTGTACTACTTGTATTAGTTTTAATCATTGGACTAAACTCATCACTAGGAGAACAACTACCATTAGACTGATGAGTAGTGTGCCCTATCTCATATGTAATAATGGGATAGTCTACAGGAATATAACTAGGTATACTCCATGAGATAACAGCCCATGTAGTAGTCATCAAACTGGTTAGTGTACCAACTGGACCAGGAACTGTAGTATAAGATATAAATGTAGCTCACTAGAATGGACAATGTACTTACTAGTTCCAATCTGTACTTCAACGAGATCACTGAAGGGACCTCTTCCAATAGAGTTTACACCTGCTACACTCATGTTATATACATTACCAAATACTAGATCATTCACAATAATATATCTCTCAGTACTGGTGAGGTTGTATGTGATACTATTGTTACTAATGATCACAATATACTCAATAATTCTATCATTACGTAGGTGACAGTCAATCTCTTCCCATTTGATTTTGTTTGCTATCAAATTTACTGAAAGAGCCATAATTGACTTTGGTGATCCAAATGGAACTATATGATAATATTATTAAAATAATATTAATAAATATTATTTACTTGAAGTGGGTTTTGTTTCACCAAATGTCATGACTGGACTAGACACTCCTATTACATTACCAGCTCTCACTGTAATGATATAGTTTGTACCACTGAGCAACTCTCTTAATATATATGTAAATGTTGTAATGAACTGATGAGAAGTAACAGAGACCAATGTCACATTCACTAAAATAACTCAGAACAAAATGGACTATAGGAGATGTTGTAGTATGTTACATAGTTCCCATCATCACTATTGGGACTAGTCCAGTTCATTGTAATAGTAGAAGTTGAGACATTAGTCACTGAGAGACTAGTTACTGGTGTAGGAACTAGATAATAAAATAATGTCAGATAACTTTTTATCCAAATATGAACTCACTATTAAATCTTAAAAATCTTTGTGTACTATTAATTGTAGGAAGATTTTTATATGAGTACACACTGATGTTATATGTACTCAATGTTAGTCCATTGATTATAACTTCATGTTCTGTAGTAGGTAATGTCTTGTTAGTACCTACTCCTGTAGTAGAGTTAATGACAATAACATATCCATTAGTCTGTGATGACATAGTCCAGTTGACTTTGATACTAGTCTCATTTAAAATATATGCCATCACATTAGATGGGGACCACTGGGAACTAGAAGATAAAACATAAAATAAATAGAGCAACAACTGTTTTTGATCCAATGGACCTACCAGTCACAGCTACAACTAATGAATAACTGTAATATATATAATCTGTGAAATTTGTTGTTTGTTAATTAAGGAAGCAGCAGCTAATAAAACTAACTATATTTATTTATGTATATTAGTAATATATCAGAAAAAGTTACAGAGATAGGAGATCCTTACATGTTTTGGGTCATTTTACTAATGAGCCATTAGGATAACAATCTCCATTGAACATCAAGTAGATACCTAGAACATTATCAATAAATGATGTATTACACACATCAATTCACTTACCTGAGTTTGGTGGACAGTTACAAATAGCTTTACTGACATATAACAAGAAGAAAGTCTTTAGTAATACTGACATTGTCTTATTTTTAACAAAACCTCTTTCTAATCTTCAATACATCAGCTATAAGGTATTCCTGATATTCTACAATGTCACTTGTATAATAGTATATAATATAATAACAATCAAAGTTGATGTTGTTAATGGAAATAAACATCCAAAAATAACAATAAGTGTCTCTGTAAACAAATGAATGTTATTTCAAAACATGTTATATGAAGTACAAGGATTGGGATTATCTTCCACATATTTATAACATTATTTTTCCTAGTTATATTCACAGTTGTGATTATACTGTTTCTACCTGTCATTGACAATATCAATGTTGTGTTCTCATCATGATAGAATAGAATACTTTAAAATCTGTGACAACTTCTAGATTAAATATATGTATATTTTTACATTAAAAGGAAATGTCAATAAATTCAAAACATGAAGAGTATATATGCAGTAAAAATTGATATTGATATATATTGTTATATGTTGCATGTAGCAAACTTAGTATGATGTAAAAGTAAACATTAAATTACAAATGTACTATTTGCTACATAAGCGGTAGTACATTAGTAACCAAAACAGTGTTATGATTACTTTTACATCATACTAAGTTTGCTACATGTAACTTGTATAAACAATATATTGCTTAAATCAACAAATCAATTTTTACAGTGTATAGAGTTACCTTGAACTTTTAATATTGCTAAAGAACTTGTTGCATTATAAGTTGTATTACCCAGAATAACACAGTATACTTCAGTATTGTTATTAAGACAGTTGTTACCAGTAATATCTACACTATACAAATAGACTTGTATATTTTGCCTGTTTATATTTATAGCTGTACAGTCAACTTAATTATGTGGACATGAGTTAAGACATGATTTAATCAGACAAATGTCTCTCCTCTATATATTACTAGTTCATCATTTTATCATATAACTCTATAGATACTATAACTAGCAATGTGTGTTACATATTACTATATTTAGGACTTTGAATTATAAAAATTCAATAAATTTACAGTATCACTGCTAATTTTCAATATAATTATTTGTCTTTACCTCAACACTACCCTAGTGGCAGGTTTGGATGTAACCACAATTGTATCCTTGTACATTCCTTGGGTTGTAGAAATAGAAGATCCTTACATGTTTGGATCATTTTATAAACTTGCCTTTATCTACATAAAAATATTTGCTCAAAGTTCATCATATGGTCAGACATTATATCATGAATTTACATCATTTTATTTCATATATTTTAAATAATCACCATCAAAGGAAATATGAAAATAATATAACTTTACATGATATTTTATTTAATATTTACTAACAACATAGATATTAGAGTTCTTTTCACTCTAATATCTATATATGCTTAGATTAATTTATTACATCATGTAATTAGCAAATAAACGCCAAACTACAGCAATAAAATATTTAACTGCTACTAATACAAACTATACTTAATTCAACATGTGTTTATAACTACCTAGTGTAGCTACATATATTATATGTGGTTTAGCATATGTACTGTTCATTGCCAGATAGAACTGGATGACATATTAAATGGAAGTATTTTGTCTTACACTGTTCTAGAACAATATATATTGAAAAGTATACTCCAGAATGACTAACACTGTCACTAGAGAAAAGAAGATGTCCTCCAATCTTTTGTTGTACTTTAATAACTCCATCAATAACTTGTAACAATGTCTGAGGTTGTCTGACACAACCATCATTAGGCCAGTCTAGTACTTGGAACTGAACTAAATTGTAAGTCAAGCCCTTAATAAATAATGGTACCATTAACTTCATTTATGTTTTGATAATTATCTCACCTCATTAGATAAAATGTTAACAAAAAGTTTTCTCACAATATATCCTTGCTTCTCCTCTTCTGAAGTACACCTTATACAGTACTCACCATATGTACAATCTGTTGTTGGCCAGTACTGATAACATGTTTCCTAATTCAGTGCAACATTAACAATTATACAAAATATTAATACTAACAATTTACCTTTCCATTCTCTTCTAGTTCACATAACATAACAATAGCAGATAGTTTATAATCCATTATCATCTTCCAAAAGTCTCTAGTAGTGTTTTCTATTGGACTCTGAGCTATAATGAATGCTTTCTTCTCATGATAACCCTAATGAAGAATTGATTAATAAATAATACATCAGTTTATTAACTCACATTTAAGAAAGAGGCATGAATATAACCTTTAGTCTCTTGAAGTGTAACAAGAAATCTCTCTGCTAAAAATATATTGTCAATAATATTAGATTTATTGTACAACAGTCCTTACGTGGTAGGTACTTGTCAGAACGATTTTTAGCACTATTGACCTCTGCTGTATTACAGTGAATATCATTATGAGCAGGAGTTATTTGAGATAAAAGATTAAACTGAGACTCAAGACCTGTCTGGTGTGTTTTGGGAATAGGGTTTTTAAGTTTTTGAAGCTCAAATTGGTACTTGTATGCTGTGATATCTGTCTCTCCACAAATAATTGTTTCTAGTACAGCATCATGAGCAAAAGCACACTGTTCCTATGGAGGTAATATATTGTATTAGGGACAGTTCTTGATATCATAACACTGTACAAAATACTTTTCCAATCCACTTAGAATACACTGTAATGTGTATTGTTGTGGTACAACTGTCATATCAGAAGGAAGTTCAACAACACTGAAGTTTAAGATTGCTACATGTTCTAAAGTAGATCAGTAACAAATGACAGTGTGTACTAGTACAATATGAGATATAACTTACTGAATATATTAACAGTGATGATGTTGGTAGTAGGATCAGAACAACTACTAGGTAGACAACACTTGAATGTATTGTTATTATCACTTCCATTAGCTTCATCAAAAGTTATACCACCATTAAGTCTGTATAGACTGATACTAGCTGGATTAGTAGTTTTGTTACAATGGAGAGGATTATTATTACATCTACCATTAAGATCAACCCACTCTCCTCCAGACAAAGTAGTATTAGGTAATGCACACTTCAGAGGAGAATAGTTAGCATGATCTTTTGTGATGTAAATATGATTGATGTAGGAGCCATTAGTATAACAATCTCTATTGAACATCAGGTAGATACCTAGAACATTGTCAATAAAAGATGTACTACTGATTAAATCACTTACCTGATATTGGTGGACAGTTACTAATAACTTCATTGACATATAACAAGAAGAAAATCTTTAGTAATACTGACATTGTCTTATTCTTAACAAAGCCTCTTTCTAATCTTCAATACGTATGCTATGAAGTATACCTGATATTCTACAACATCTCTTGTATAATAGTATTTTAATAGTTGTACATGATACAATAACAATCAGAGTTGATGTTGTTAATGTAAATATACATCAAAAAATTAACAGTAAGTGTCTCTATAAACAAATGACTATTTTTACAAAACAAGTTATATAAACTTCGGATTACATGTATATAAATTTTACATTAAATGAAAACTTTGATAACTTCAAAATATAAAAAGCATATAGAGCTACTTTATACTCTCAATATTACTGAAAACCTTGTTATATTATAAAGAGTTGTATTACACAGAATAACACAGTATACTTTAGTATTATTATTAAGACAATTACCAGTTATGTATAAATGTGAATGTTGAATATCACATCCATCATAATATGGAGGATTATGATTATAGCACCAACTAAAACTAATTTCTCTAGTATCTAACTCTTCAAGATGTCATATTCTCGTAATTAACTCCATCAATAAACCAGTAGATATATGAACCATGAGCATAACAATAAAAGGTAGCTTGATTACCAAGACTGCATGACAATAGTAGAGTAAGGATATGACCAAATAGCTGAAACAAGTAAAAATAGTTGTTATTCTTAGGTTAGTCTTACATTTATAATATCAGCATAGTGAACAAGATAGTATATTCATAAGACAAAGAAATTGGCAGAATTCCTTTGAGTTGCAAATTCATCATGTTTGTCTTATACAAATAGTCTAACTATATAGTCAATTTATATATATTATACTAATAATCAAAATATAGTCTACACTATACAAATAGACTTGTATATTTTAACTGTTTATGTTCATAGTTGTACAATTGACTTAATTATGTGGGGATGAGTTTAAAACATGACAGGATCAGATAAATTCCTAAAGTTTCTAACTCTTAAGTTATCATATTCTGATAATTAAATTTAACAAAACTGTAGAGATATGAACCATCACCATTGCAAAACAAGGTAGTTTGTTGACCAAAGCTGACATAAACAGAGTAAGGTTGTGATGAAAGATCTGACAAAATTAAAAATGTTTGTTTTGTGTTTTAATAATAGTGAAGAAAATAGTCTAACTAGTCAATTTATATATATTATATTAATAATCAAAGTATAGTCTACATTATGCAAATAGACTTGTATATTTTAACTGTTTATGTTCATAGTTGTACAATCAATTTTAATTATGTGGACATGACTTTAAGACATGATGAAATCAGACAAATGTCTCTCCTCCATACATTACTAGTTCATCATGTTATCATATAACTCCATAGATTTTATAACTACCGATGTGTGTTATGTATTACTATATTTAGGACTCTGATTTATAAAAATTCAATAAATTTACAGTCTCACTGCTAATTTTCAATATAAAAATTATTTGTCTTTACCTCAACACTACCATAGTGGTAGATTTGGATGTAACCACAAATGTGTCCTTGTACATTTCTTGGGTGAAGAAACAGAAGATACTTACATGTTTGGGTCATTTTATAAACTTGGTTTTATCTAAATATTTGCTAACTCCAACAGACATTATATCATATTATGAATTCACATTATTTGTTCATAAATTTAAAATAATCACCATCAAAACAAATATAAAAAATAATATAACTTTACATGATATTTTAATTAATATTGACTTATAACATAGATATTAAAGTTTTCTTCACTCTAATATATATATTTATTATTAGACTAGTTGAGTATTGAAAAAATACTCAAATCTGATTGGTCAATTAGCTGGCAATATTCTCCCATATTGACAAAAGGTTATTGCCCTTCTCTTATCTTATCTAATCTTTCAATCTACAAGTTGTCTACATACAGCTCAAACTTGCAGAGGCATGCCTTTTGCACAATTTATTTGTGTACATGAATTTAATTGGTTAGTTTAGATAGCAACCATCTGCGTCTATAGCAACCACTTAACCAAAGCAGCTGGAAAGCTAGCTCATCCTCAGTAACTGTGTTCAGTGTATTGTGTAGGATGCTTTCTGAGAGTGATGAGTTCTATTATCCCCAAGACTTAGTTAGGGGTACAAAGGAATGGGTTAATGTAACCTATAAGCCAATTGAAGAAGAAAGCAACCTACGTCAATTCATAGAAAATCAAGCAAACCTGAACACTCGAAAAAAGACAGTTTCGGATATGAAAATATGGGAACAATTCTGTTTGAGTCGAGGAGAAAATAAGAGTATGGCTGAAATTCCAACTAAGGAATTGGACTGTTTGCTCAGAGTTTTTTCAAGGAAATTGTCAAAAAATGTGGAGAACCATACGAGCCCAATTCCCTAACTTCATTTCATCGAAGTTTCAACCAACATCTAAGCCAGAATGGTGCTCAATTCAATTACTGACAAAGATGATGATGACAGTGACTCAGGTTGATCAAATTATATTATCTTTAATTATAATTCAGTGATGAATCATTAATAATAATTTTTAGTCTAAATAATAAATAAATTATTGCATTCGTTTTAGTCGGGCAATACTGGATAATATTCAGCTCTCGACTTCTGTATTGGTCCTCCCTTCGGTCAGGCCAATACTCCCAGTCTCGAGCTTAATATTTTCCCGTATTGCCCTCCTACTCATGCAATAATATATATATATATGCTTAAAATAATTTATTGCATCATGTAATTAATAACTGTATATCAGACTACAGCAATAAAAATTTGGCTGCTACAAATAAAGTTATACTTAATTCAACATGTATTTATAGCTACCTAGTGTAGCCATAAATATTTATTATATGTGTTTGTTTATAAACTAAAATTAGCATATGTACTGTTCATTGCCAGATAGAACTGGATGACATCATAAATGGAAGTATATTGTTCCTGTGCAAGACAAAATGAGATATAACTAACTTTCTTATTAACCAACTACTCTATTATTACCAGTGTAGTCACAGCTCCTGGTTTGCTTCTTTTAACAGCTTTGGTCACTTGAAATACATCTATTACACCTTCTGTCTTACACTGTTCTAGAGCAATATTTAGTGAACAATATACTCCAGAACGACTCACTGTGTCACTAGAAAAAAAAGGGTGGAAAAAGAAATTATTATCATGAGTACAATCTCTCTACCTGCAGTGTACAACTATTGGTCCTCCTCCAATCTTTTGTTGTACTTTAATAACTCCGTCAATAACTTGTAACAATGTCTGAGGTTGTCTGACACAACCATCATTAGGCCAGTTTAGTACTTGGAACTGAATTAAATTGCTAGTTGAACCCTTTCGATATACAAAATCAATACATTTTTTGTTTAATAATAAAAATCTGACCTCATGAGATAGATTATTAACATGAAAACATCTCTCAATATATCCTTGCTTCTTCTCCTTAGAAATACATCTTATACAGTATTCACCAGGTTGAATAATATCTGTTATTGGCCAGTACTGATAACATGTTTCCTAATTAATAGCAATAAAAATTATATAAAGCAAAATAGATTTACCATTCCATTCTCTTCTAGTCCACATAACATAACAATAGCAGCCACTTTATAATCCATTATCATCTTCCAAAAGTCTCTGGTAGTGTTTTCCATTGGACTCTGAGCTATAATGAATGCTTTCTTCTCACGATAACCCTAATGAAGAATTGATTAATAAATAACACATCAGTTTATTAACTCACATTTAAGAAAGAGGCATGAATATATCCTTTAGTCTCCTGAAGTGTAACAAGAAATCTTTCAGCTAAAATGATATTATCAATAGTATTAGCTCCATTATCCAACAGTTCTTACGTGGTAGGTACTTGTCAGAACGATTTTTAGCACTATTGGCCTCTGCTGTATTACAGTGAATATCATCAGGATCAGGAGTTATTTTAGATAAAAGATTAAACTGAGATTCAAGACCTGTCTGGTGTGTTTTAGAATTGAGTTCTTTAAGTTTTTGAAGCTCAAATTGATACTTGTATGCTGTGATATCTGTTTCTCCACAAATAATTGTTTCTAATACAGCATCATGAGCAAAAGCATACTGTTCCTATGGAAGTAATATATTATATTTAGGACGGTTCTTGATATCATGACTTACAGCTGTTTGTACCATCTTCATTCTCTGTTCTCTGAGTCTATTGATAATACCAGCAATATCTACTACTCCCTCTCTACTAGCCTGTTCTAGAGCTATGTCCACAACAATATATGTACCAGTACGACCTACACCAGCACTACAGTGGACTAGGATGGGACCTTTAGATGGAGACCATGTATTAGTCACTCGTTTGTGAAGAATCATCAGAGGAGTAACATAATCAGGTACTCCTTGATCAGGCCATGAGGTAAGATGATATTGTGTTATGTCGTGAGTGTGATTGGATCCATCCTCTATCTATTAACAGACAATTCTACATATATTTAACAGTTATGTTTACTTTAACTTTGAGACTTCTAATAGTGAAATCTGGTAAAACTTGTTCATCCAATATTGTAACAGTGAATGGTCCAAAGGTAGTGGATTCTTTATGAGGATCCGGCCAATATTGTTCACATTTACTTTTTGATCCTTCCTTTAAATTAGTTACCATGACAATAATTTGTGGTCTCTCCTGCCAAATTAGATGCCAGAAATCAACCAATGTTTTACTTATTGGTCCTAAACAAAAAATGAGAACATTTATAATTACAAATAATCTCTTACATTTACATGTTTACCTTGTGATGCTATAAACTTCTTGGGACAACTATAGCCCTAATATACATTATAGTAATAATGGTAAATAACTACATCAAGTACTAGTAACTTACATCTATATAACTAGCATTGATATATTCTCTTTGACATTGATTCAGTTCAGGATTAGGTATGAGGACAATCCTATTGTCATCATCTGTTCAATGATCATAACAAGACAATTATACCATATATGGTATTGATATTACATGTACTACATACATGTTGTGATGTTCTTGAATCGATTGAGAAGTTTATTCTCCTTACTAAAACCTACTGTACAAGGTTTGTCTTCTCCTTTATACAGCCCCTATCAATTAATGATATGATCATACTATAGTTTCATTTTTACCTTGTATTGTTTACTAAAATCTGCATTATCATCACTATGACAACTGGCTACATGAGTACCAAGATCATCAAGTGATATAGGGAGAGTAGGAGGGATCTGAGGATCAAAATTAATATTGGGAGGAGGAGAGTGAACTGGAGAGGAGGAAACAACATATAATGTATCAGTTATACCACCATTTTGTGATTTATTACCAGTAGTATCAGTGGATATAGGGAGGTCAGTAATTACTGAATATTCTAACAATACAAACAATATTACTTGTAATATATTGACATATTGTATACCTGGTTCAGGTAATGATACCTCAATGTTAGCTTGTTGTGTTACATACTCATAACCAGTAGTATTTGATAAAGAGGAATGACTGGACCTTTTCAATTTATCAACTACAGCATACTGTTGTTCTTCTAGTGAACACAAAAAATAACAATATTCTAACTAGATCTACTGTACCTGTTTCTGGTTCAATTGGTTTCTTTTCAGTTAGTGTAAAGTTTTCATTATAATAAATTTGTTTGGACTTCTTGTTTATTCTTCTGTGTCTGTGTTAAACCATACATACATTATCAATATATTTATGTATTACTGATCTTACCTTACAACACATATTACAATTAGTGTCACTACTATTAGCAATACAACTAAGAAAATAGCACCAACAACTCCACCTGCTATACCTATATACGTTCAATAAAATTTTTCTTTAATTGTTAGGCTCTATTACAAAAGGTAAAGCTTACCTCCATTATTAGCCACTGTTGGTTTTATTGTTGTTGAATTTAGTGTTGGGTCTGATGTTGGTGTAGCCAGTGTTAGTTCTGTTGTTAATGAATTTAGTGGTAATGAATCAAGTGATGATGTTGATGTACTCGGTATTAATTTTATTGTTGATGGATCAACTAATGTTTGATTAACAGTTACTGTCCATATCCCATAACCAATAACAGTGTAACCACGTACACCAAACAGATAACAGGTGTTACCTATCAGATCACTTATGATCACATTTGTACTACTTGTATTAGTTTTAATCATTGGATTAAACTCATCATTAGGAGAACATCTACTCTCAGACTGATGAATAGTGTACCCTATCTCATATGTGATAATGGGATAGTCTACAGGAATATAACTAGGTACACTCCATGAGATAACAGCCCATGTAGTAGACATAAAACTGGTTAGTGTACTAACTGGACCAGGAACTGAGTAGAAAGTATATTTATTACCTATAATAACTGATAATGTACTTACTAGTTCCAATCTGTACTTCAACAGGATCACTGAAGGGACCTCTTCCAATAGAGTTCACACCAGCTACACTCATGTTATATACATTACCAAATACTAGATCATTCACAATGACATATTTCTCAGTACTGGTGAGGTTGTATGTGATACTATTGTTACTAATAATCACAATATACTCAATGATTCTACCATTACGTAGATGACAATCAATCTCTTGCCATGTCATTTTATAGGTAGTTAGATTTACTGGAAAAACCATGATTAACTTGGGTGATTCAATAGGATCTGTAAATGGAATTTGTAAAGATTGCAATACATTAGTCACTCACAAGTCGCATGAGTTTTTCCAAATTTCACTTTTCCACTAGATATTCCTAATATATTACCAGCTCTCACTCTGATGGTATAGTTCATACCACTGGACAATTGTCTTAATGTATAACTAAAGATTGTACTGGGCTGATGAGGAGTTACTAAACCCAATGTCATATTCACTAATGATAATTCAGAACAAGATGGACTATAAGAGATGTTGTAGTATGTTACTTCTTCACTACTTGGAGTAGTCCAGTTCACTGTAATAGTAGTATTTGAGACATCAGTCACTGAGAGACTAGTTACTGGTGTAGGAACTATACAATGAAGTAAGGTTATTTTATCCAAATATGAACTCACCATCAAACCTTAACAATGTTTGTGTACTATTAATTGAAGGAAGATCTTTATATGAGTACACACTGATATTATATGTACTCAATGTTAGTCCATTGATTATAACTTCATGTTCTGTAGTAAATAATATCTTGTTGATACCTACTTCAGTAGTAGAGTTAATAACAATGACATATCCATTAGTCTGTGATGACATAGTCCAATTGACTTTAATACTAGTCTCATTTAAAATATACTCCATCACATCAAATGAAGGATCACTGGGAACTAGAGTATGGACACTCAATTAGAAAAAAAATAGCTTAATTTCACATACCTTGTAATATCACAGTGTCACTGTACTTCACTCCTTTATACATTGCTATACAGGTAACATTAACTGACACTCCCAGTGGATCAGGATATACCAGTAGTGTGTTGTTGTATATGAGGAGATCAGAATCGATTAATGTATACATTGAGTTGTACTTTATTACTCCATTCACTAACCAGTAAACATCAGTAGTAGTATTGACAGTAGTTGTGAGACAGCTAACAGTGTTTAGAAATCCAATAATAGATAATAATGAAGTTATTGAAAATATACCAATAGCTATAAGATAGTAAAATAAAGTACAAAATTATATCAATATAGCTTAATACCTGTAGTTTCATTATTATTAGTTTGTACACTAGTTTCATTACTAGCAGGTCCAAGGATATCTTGATAGGCTCTGACAGTGATGTTATAATTTGTCGCTGGTATTAGTTCTTTAAGTGTGATCTTGTTCTGACTACTTCCCTGTATCTGTTGTGTCACAGTGTGCATGTCACTAGTGGCATTAACTACATATCCATCAGCATCAAATGGAACAAGTGTCCAACTGACAGTAATAGTCGTAGATGTCTTGTTGACAAGAAAAGGAGTAGAGGGAGTAAATCCTGGAACTGATAGGATTACAAATTTTATATAACCACAGTAATAGAAGTACTTACCAGTTACTGTAAGATACCGATGTCTATCAATCTCACTAACTCTTTCATAACACAAATGTATATGATCACCATTATTGGTTGACTGACTAAATATTCCACTACTGATCTCCTCTGCATACCAGGTAACAGTGAGATTACGAACAATTGTATTATTAATACTAAAAAGGGTTTGATTCTTAATACTGCAACTGTATCCAAAGTGTGGTGATACACAATTAAATTTGTTACTTGTACTAATGTAATACCATCCAAAATTCTTTTCCAGTCCACTTAAAACACACTGTAGTGTGTATTGTTGTGGTAGAACTGTCATATTAGAAGGAAGTTCAACAACACTGAAGTTTAAGATTGCTACATGTTCTAAAGTAGATCAGTAACAAATGACAGTGTGTACTAGTACAATATGAGATATAACTTACTGAAAATATTAACAGTGATGATGTTGGTAGTAGGATCAGAACAACTAGTGGGTAGACAACACTTGTAGTAATTATCATTTGAATCAACTTCATTAAATAATATACCACCATTAGGTCTGTATAGACTGATACTAGCTGGATTAGTAATTTTGTCACAATGAAGAGGATTAGTATTACAACTAAGAGAGTTTCCATTAGGATCAACCCACTCTCCTCCAGACAAAGTAGTATTAGGTAATGCACACTTCAGAGGGGAATAGTTAGCATGGTCTTTTGTGATGTAAATATGATTGATATAGGAGCCATTAGGATAACAATCTCCATTGAACATCAGGTAGATACCTAGAACATTGACAATAAATGATATATTACTGATTAAGTCACCTGAATCTGGTGGACAGCTACTAATAACTTCATTGACACATAACAAGATGATAGTCAGCAGTAATAGTACTGACATTGTCTTATAATTGAAGCTCATCGATCCTTATAGAGAGATACTAACCAAACACTAAAACTATGTTAAACCAGGAAACACGCCCTCTAACTTTGAATGTACAAACAATCTATGTTATGATAGCTATTATATATATATAAATAGTTTATTATAAATAGCATTTGAATAAACAACAAAACTGCTGTATATCTACTTTGAATGTGATAGCGTGAAAGAATTTAAAAAAAAGAACTGATCATGAACTCTATTAAAGTATCCAATTGTATTAAAGCATAGATAATAGAGAGGGAGGAGGGATTGGTAACGGGAATGTTTAAGCGGCGAAGCCGTGTCACGGTCACGTGATGTTCAAAATGCCGACTGGTGTTGTCCGAGCTACAATTTGTTCTTTCCTTACTGATAGCGATCACCTTCAACGTGTGGATCGTAGCAAGATGGCGAAAGAGCAAGTCCGACACTTTTTACAAGCTATTACGGAAAACGACTCTTGTCTCAGTGTTTTTGATACATTTGCCTCTAGCCTTTTGAAAGTATTGGAGAAATGTTTATATTCGTCTATTTCTACTGAGGTCTCTTGTCGTTCAAAGAGTGTAAAGAGAGAAAAAATGTGGACTGCATTCCAACTCATTAGATTTCGTGACCTTGATAAAATGTGGCGTGATCTTTTTGGACATGCAGGAATTCCACCATTAACCCCATTAGTGTACCAGTAAGTTAATCAAGTGCTCTATTCAAATATGATCATGAGTCATCTCAATGATGAATCAGGCAACCATTCAAATGAAGTATCTCCTCTATCAGCAGACGAAGAAAACATACTGAGGTATGCTGCCGGATATGTACCATTTAAATTACTAAAGCAGTATGAAAGAACCCTTTATCCTGAATCAGTTAGCATGATTGAGTGTCTATCAGTAATGGCTGTTAATGGAGATGAAAGCAATTTTTTGGAATATACTACTAAGTGGATAGGAATAGTTAATCGAGGAGGACTTTTTGAAATCAATGATACAACTTACATGTTTTTCAAAAAAATTGAGCTCAAGGTTTGCCGACATTTACTTATTGCTTTGGAAAGAAGTAGCTGTTTGTCTGGATCCTGTAACCAGTAGGAAACAATTATATGTACTGTGTCAAGTGATGAACTTGTGCAATTTTACTGGACACTACTTTCTGTTGATATTGAGAGTGAAGAAGAAGCAGTCAAGTTACTGAAAGAATTGGACTCTGGTTAACTATTAGGGGGTTTTCAATAGCTGGTACGTTAATGGAATAGTATAGGGAAGCCAACAAGAGTGTTTCTATCAAATCAAAGGATCTTAGAAAAGAACTAAAGAAGCTACATAATGAATCAAAATGAACCATAATTTTTTGTTACTAATTAACAATTATAGTAAAGTATAAGAGTTTAATCATTTTGATTTCCGAGGCCTTTTTGGCAGGGGTATTTCCAAGTCTTTAACATTAGAAATTGTACTGCACTGTCTTTTTCCACAGTTACCAAGAATAGGTTCTAATGGAGCAGAGCGTTGCACTCATAGTGAAACAGTATTTAAACAAAATTAATTTACAGAGGGGTTATGAGAACGACCTCCAGCAGCCCTCTTGCTTTCCAAAAAATCCTTCAATGGGGTCTTGAGTGAGTTTCTCTGATAGCACAAACTCTACACCTGATACAGAAAGAAGCTGCTTGGTCAATTCAACAAATGAATGAACTATCATTACAAAAAACATACATAATCATATCAGCAATATGAACTTTGGATAATTACATGTACCTGTTATTTTTAATCCAGTTAATGTTTGTGAGGATAATAGCATTTTGGCCTTTTCAGCAGAGGTAAAGCACTTCCTTTCTTTCACAGATATTTTCCAGTCATCAAGGAATCCATCTTTAAGCCACTAAAAGATATCCAAATCATACAATTCAATATAATTAACTCAATGTACCACAAGTCTTGGGTCATTTGGATCTTTATAAGGACAAAGATCTGGCTTTCGCTTTAAAACACTTTCAGAGATACAGCGAACATTTAAACAGTCAAAAAACGATCAAAAAGTCTGATGAATGCCCTTGTTTCCACAGTCTCATCTTCACCACAATATTCAAGGGCATTTGCCACAGATGAACTCAAGACCTTAATATACACATAGTACCATTGGTCACTAGAAGGATACTGACTTACTTATACAGCCAAATTAACTTTCATCTTTGAATATGAAGTAAGATAGACATGATCTTTACGCAATTTTGGGACAATACTAAGACCTGAGGCAAGGTGATTACACTTCAACAGTTTCATGACATGAGGCCAAGCAATATAACTACCATCCTTCTATATATAAATTGTTAGATTTATACAATTGTATAATCATGATGAAACTTACCCATAGTGCCCGTGATTCCTTGTTGGCAAATGAGTTAGACCAGCAGTTTCTGGTGGTTTTCATAAGGTGAGGAACATCACATATGAAAAAATCTCACGATCTTCACAAAATGGGTTAGGTGTCTTGTATACAAGCCTTGTTGAAGTACGATGCATGTTATAAAACTTCCTATTCAGAGATGCTCCATCACAACAAAAGGCCATCACATTAAACCTACAGTATTCTAAATGTTGTACTGCTTCCCAAACAATGGGATACAGACGATCAGCAGTAATCCGTCTTGTAGCAAAATGAGCATAAGGAAACTCGAGGTTGGACAATAAACCTCTAACCATAAATAGGAGCATATGGGTGGCTATACTGGAATGTGATACACATTCATTTGTACACAGCTGTTCAACTTTATCTAAATGATTGTTGACTTCGCCAACATTAGTAAAGCCCACTAATTCACAAGTATGTTTGTCAAATATTAGATCATCCTTAATTTTCATCTCATCCCATATGAGAACCAAAAACCTATCTTTCTCTTCAGTAATATTAGCTTCTTTAACAAGTTGTGTATCCACCTCTGGTATGAATCCAATAACAGCACGCATCCAAGTGAGTATAGTCATGTGAAGTTCTTTCAGATGGTAGGGTAATTACTCCAGCATTACGTAAAGCATGGTATGATCCTGAAGAAATAAATTTAAGGTACAAGCACCATTTAATTATTGCTGGATGCCATCAGATTTGCCGAGTGTTTTTGGCCTTGAAGGCTTGCAACTGTTGGTCCCAAAAAACTCGCTTAAATGATCCCTCTGGACAATCCTGGTGTACTTTAGAAGTCATTTCATCCATCATTCCTTTGAAATCTGCTTGAAGGGTGGAGTCTAAAATTACATGGTTTTTATCCATGATAACAGCTATCTTTTCTTTCAATCGTTTAACTATTTTTAACTTTGCATCTAGTATGTTCCTAAGTTTGGAATATCGTTTAGTCTTATCTGATGTACTGAGCCAACGAATGTTTGTCTTACTTTCTGTAGATTGTCGGTGTGATGGAGAAAGAGATTTCTGTTTTTTCCACCTATGGTATATAGGTCTGAGAGAATCATGATAGGACACACAGGAAACACACTTTCCACCATGGACCAACATCTCACAAGTAGAAATTCAAAGTTTTGTTATACCTTTCTCCATTGAGAGTGACAAGTGAAAATTTGTTGACTCGTGCAACAACATCTAGTCCATTCTTAGCCATAAGTCGTTCTTTCTTCGATTCAACCATTTGGATAAACTTTTGATCAGGATGACCAGGACAGACAGTACATATATCTAGCAGAGATACAAGTTGCTGCAAGGAGGAACTACACATCTTCCTTGGCATATTTGATAATACACCACATTTCTGCACATTAGCATTTGAACCATGAACCAAGAGACTCCATGACATGTCATCTCTGATAATGATACAATGGGTTACTACTATTGACTGTGTTGAGCAGGGTTGATCTGACACTTTACAAACAGCAATATAGTCTCTATCCTGACCTTGAACAATCCATTGTGAACTAGGTAAGTTAATATCCCCTGAAGTCAGTCTAGATTGGGAAGGTTTTCTAGCACCAAATTGAGTAGTCTCATTACCGGATTGAGAAGTATTGCCATCACCAAATGGAGAAGTTCCACTGCCAGATTGAGAAGTTTCACTACCAGATTGAGAAGTTTCACTACCAGATTGAAAAGTCTCACCATCACCAAATTGATAGGTATCGTTACCAGATTGAAAACTCCTACCATGACTAAGCTCACTACTAGATCAAGAAGTCTCACCATCACCATATTGAGACACGTCATCACTACTGGATCGAGAAGTATCATCACTACCAGATCGAGAAGTCTCGCAACCACCATAGAGAAAAGTATCTGATTCAAAAGTCTCACTACCATTAGTTTGAATAGTCTCTCTATCGTCAAATGTACTTGCTTTTTTTATTTTAGAAGGTCTTCCAACACATCTTTGACCTTTTCGTTTTCTTTCATAATTCTTTGGCAAAAGACCCAATCTGAGTTTACGACCCATTTTGATAACCTACAAGTATTAGACAAATCTAAATTCAATTGAAGCACTTTATGTTAGTAAACAAATAGGTGATATCAACCCTAAGTACTCATGCCATACGTAAGTCAAGTAAAAAATCCAAATATTTTAGTGAACCTCTAGAGGACTCCCTCCAAATATTAAACACAAACATCAACCAAACTTAATCTAATCTTTAAAAACACTATAACTGTAAACCACTATGTTCTTTTTTCTGACATCTCTATTCCGTAGGCCACGTTAAATCCCACACACAGCAGGATCGAGCTCTTTCAGTTGTGTTTTTGTAAATTATACTAAAAACCTTTAATCTAGACATCTTAGAATACTTACAATAACTTCACTTCTTCTCTTTAACCATAGAAAATGCTGAGCTTCACAAATCTTTCACGTGTATTCCCAAAGCACTGACCTCAGCAAACAATCAGACTATAATTTGTGGATCACGTGACCGTGTCAAGCATCTGCCGTGTACTTTATATTACGTATGTATTGCGTTTCCAATCCCTCCTCCCTCTCTATTATCTATGATTAAAGAAAAAGCTATAGACAAAAACTGACAAGATTCGTGCCTAAAATATACTTTTAAGTTGTATTATTATCAACAGCATTTTTCTCAGGCACAGGATAAAAGTAACTCTATACTAATATAGTATAGAATTGATCCAATATTTATTCTATTTTCTGATAATTGTCATTGATGCTGTGTCCATGACCAGGATCAGTGTATGAGGTACCTCTTCAGTCAACTACATCAAGGTTTTACTATTCATAGATAAACATTCTAGATTGAATCAACAACAACTGTTCATACTACAACAGATATACACACAAATAGAAAATACATTAAATTATACATTTATTATTAGTCAACTAAACACATTTAAGTCACTAAATTAGTCCAATTGAAAATACAACAAATAATTTAGTTGTTACTCTTCTAATTTGCAGAAAGCTTCTTGCATATCTTCATTGAGTTTAGCATATTCTGACTTTATCTTGGGTTCTCCATCACTATAAGGATCCTGTGCGTGCATGTATGCGTGTGTGTGTGTGTGTGTGTGTGTGTGTGTGTGTGAGAGAGAGAGAGAGAGAGAGAGAGAGAGAGAGAGAGAGAGAGAGAGAGAGAGAGAGAGAGAGAGAGAGAGAGAGAGAGAGAGAGAGAGAGAGAGAGAGAGAGAGAGAGAGAGAGAGAGAGAGAGAGAGAGAGAGAGAGAGAGACTCATTAACACTACATCACTACTTACAATATACATACCATAAATTTCATTCTATATAGTCAATTGATGTATAATATCACTGCACTATTCTCTAATTATAGCCCATGTAATCTTATTATCAGATTGAGCAGTGTTCTCCACAGAACGTTGTGCCAGATTATAAAATGCTACAATATTCTGTAACATACCCACTGTCTTATAGAATGGACAATAACGGTCATATGGAGTGTATGAATTTTGCTGTAGGAAATCATCTTTGATCAACTTGGCCACCTCAAGTGTGATCTTATCAGATTCAGCAAGTGATCTCTTGAGACAAGAAAGATCATGACACAATGTACAATGTTGCTAAGCTCATTAATTAGAGCTCAATGAATATATAATAAGCCTTTGGCTCTTACCTTTCCTACCAGCTGTACAATCTCAGACAAGTCCTCTTCCTCTTGTAAGATCTCTAACCTGTATAATAATCACATGACAGTCACATGATCATGTACAAATTGTACCGTTGTTCTCAGTTGAACAAATTCTGAATAGTTCTTGTCATAGAAGTCATCCAATACTCTCATATATTTGCTGTAACTTAGCAACCAGTTAATGGATGGAAAATGCTTTCTCTGAGCCAACTTCTTATCCAGTCCTCAAAACACCTAGAAACAGATAGACATATATCAGTTATCAAGGATTTAAACTTCATTTGTTATTATTACCTGTACAATGTTAAGTGTTTGTGCAGTTACAGGATCAGAGAAATCTCCTCCAGGAGGACTTACAGCTCCTACAATAGTGACACTGCCTTCTCTGGCTGGGTTACCAGTACATACAACACGACCAGCTCTCTCATAGAAAGAGGCTAGACAAGCACCTAAATATGCTGGGAAACCATTCTCTAAGGAGGGAAGGGGAGACAAACACATGTAGCTGAGTTTCTTATTACTTGATGTCATTGCTTACCAGCTGGCATTTCAGCTAGACAACCAGATATCTCACGAAAAGCTTCAGCCCAACAGGAGGTGGAGTCAGCCATCATACTGACATTGTAACCCATATCACAGAAATACTCAGACAATGTGATACCTACATACCAAGATATAAATAACAGGCTAAAAATACATACTAAACCTCTATCAATAAGACATCAAATAATAAAAGTGGGTGTGTCCTTTATTAGGGGTTAATTATTAATACTAAGATCCTCAGGACATGCTGGTATTATAAACAGTAATATAATGGAGTCTCTACAAAACAGAGAATTAACCTCTAAAACTAAAAACTTCTATATTCTACTAACAAAAAGGGAGTACTTAGTTTTGTTTACCTGTATAGATGGAAGCTTCTCTAGCTGCTACAGGCATATTGGATGTGTTAGCAACAAGAGCTGTTCGTTTCATAATGGCTCCTCAACACCTTTGATCTCAACTTTAAGCTAAAGAATGTACACAATTAAGTACATAGATGTATAGATATATAAATGGATGTATAGATAGGTAAATGGATACATAGATAAGTAGATGGATGCATAATTAAGTAGATGGACACATGAAGGCATATATAGATAAATGGAGTAATGTCAAATAAATGGATGATCTTTACCTCAGGGAAATCTCGAAGTACTTCAGACATTTCATTACCTCTCTCTCCACATCCCACATATATAATGACTTCAGAATTAGAGTATTTGGATAAAGCTTGTGAAATAACTGTTTTACCACAACCAAAAGCACCAGGAATAGCTGTAGTATCTCCTTGAACACAACTGAGAGAGAGAGAGAGAGAGGTAAGAGAGAAAGTAACAATAATCAAAGGGAGACAGAGAACAGAGAGAGAGAGAGAGAGAGAGAGAGAGAGAGAGAGGGATAAGACTCATGGAAAGAGAGAATCAAGTACTCTTTGACCAGTTAGCAGAGGATAATTGGTTGCTAATTTCTCATTTACTGGACGCATCTGTCGTACAGGCCACACCTACATAGAAAATGGAAGAACATAAGCTTTAGTACAATGTCTATATAGTTAATACATTACTTCATACCTGGACCATTGTGTACTTGGTTCTCTCTCCATCAAACTCAGTCTCTAAAATTATATCCTACATCATAAAATATAATACAATAATGTTATATATCCAAAGTAATTATTATGTGCCCATAACTAGCTCACATTGATAGTGTAATCTCCAGGTGGTGCAATGTAAGTGATAGTACCAGCTGCTTTAGGAGGGAGGGCAATGTGATGATCAATAAGAGTATTCTCCTTCACAGTTCCATACAAATCACCACCAGATATGTGACTTCCAATCTAATGAGAGATAGAGAGAGGTAGAGAAAGAGAGAGATTAAAAATGCATCTGTAAACCCTTTCTTTACCTTAAATTGTTTTGTAGGCACAAATTGCCAGTTGTTCTCTCAACTTAAACTATAAACATTGACACCATGAGGAATATAGATACTCTCAGTCATATCAGAAATATCCTTAATAAAGGAATTAAGTAGTTGTAGCTAATATACAGACCTATCACTCACTTTTAATGGACGCTGAATTCCATCAAAGATATTACCCATGATACCTTAAAATAATAATGGATATTAAAACCACAAAGGGTCATGACATTTTCAACTTACCAGGACCCAATTCCACTGACAAAGGCTTACCAGTTCGTAGTACAGGATCACCAATAGTAACACCAGCTAAACAATAAGTCAAGTCATGTGATAACTATGCCTATAATATTATATATTATGTTATTGTCACATGATTTATAGGATACAGGTCTCTTCGTAGACTTGAATGGTAGCCAGATCTCCTTCTAACCTAATGATCTCTCCTACCAGTTCACTGTGACCTACACGTACTAACTCGTACATAGCAGCTCCACTCATCTGTTGAGCAATGACCACTATAGAAATATGGATAATTGAATAATTGATAAATTAATACACAAATAAATGAATACAAAGTAACTCAAGAAAATTACATTTATTAAACATTTGGTGGATAATTAAGTAAATAAATTAAGCAAAAATAACAAATATAATTAACAAAAAAATAACAATAGATAATAAGAAACAGAGGAATCATACCAATCAGACATACATACATAGACTATCAAATTACTCATTACATTGTCATGTTCTCTATTAAACATTAGCTACAACTTGTGATACAAGTTATTCATTGAGTGTCTATTGCTTTAAAAGTGTCACATACAATGACTCCATTCATTCCTCTATTTGTAACACTTAACTTGCTCCTTGTACTCTCCATCATAGCAACAATAGCTATATATATCATGTAAAACTATGTTGTTTAAATCAATCAGTTAAAACAACTATTTGTTACCAGTTCTATTAACAATTATATACCAACAGAGACTGATAATAGTTTGGACTATGTCAATATATAAATAAATCATTGGTTTTATTTCACTCAGTATATTATAACACAATAATATAAACAACCATCATTAGTCATATTTATATTACATCATGTCAACATGGTTGTAACTATAGCTCATATTTTTATTAGAGAAGTGTAAGTTACAATAATTTAAAACATCTACCCTACAACACAAGTTGACTTATAACATGCCCCTCCCATTTACTGCCCACAGGAGAGGTTGTCTCTCTTTCTCTTACTTACCAGGTCCTGATACACCAAATACATAGACATAGAAGCTCTCTTTCTCTGCATCTGAAACTTTAGGAAGTTCTCTTTTCGTGTGTTGTTGTATATGAGGAGATCAGAATCAATTAACCCATTATCCATCAGACAAAGTAGTATTAGGTAATGCACACTTCAAAGGAGAATAGTTGGTCTGGCCTTTTGTGATGTAAATATGATTGATGTATGATCCATTAGGATAACAATCTCCATTGAACATCAAGTAGATACCTAGAACATTATTAATAAATGATATACTATACATTAAGTCACTTACTTGAGTTTGGTGGACAGTTACTATATTATAATAAATTCATTGACGCACAACAAGAAGATAGTCAGCTGTAGTAGTACTGACGTTGTCTTATAATCGAAGTTCATTGATCCTTCTAGACAGACATTACCAAACACTAACCAAATACTAATATTATTACAAGGAAACACGCCCTCTAACTTTGAATGTACAAACAATCTGTTATGATATTTATTATTTTATTATAATGTGTTAGGGTGACAGATTTTTTAAAAAATAGAATTGATCATGAAGTCTATTAAATTATCCAATTGTATTTTTAGAACACTACAAGCAAAACAATAGGATTCGAAGTATATTATCTTGGGTTCTTGTCACTATAAGAATCCTGAGAGAGAGAGAGACTTACTAATAACATAGCTGACACATAACAAGAAGATAGTCAGCAGTAATAGTACTGACATTGTCTTATAATTGAAGTTCATTGATCCTTATAGACAGGTACTAACAAACACAGGTTAGTACTTGGGCTGTTATCTCATGGGTACAGGTTAGTACCTGTACTAACCTGTGTTTGGTACTAACCAAACACTAAATATTTTTTATTGTACTAAATAAGGCATGTACGGAGATCTTATGAAATGTGAATAATTTTTCATGTTTCCATAATCATAGATGAGTAATAATAATCATTTGGAACAATAAACCATCTGTAAAATATAAACTAAAGAGTTGCATTCTGTTTGTTGGCTATTGTATAACTTCCATTGTCAGTTTTATAATTACATGTAAACAAGTGTTTATGAGAGTGATGTAATAAATATCTACTAATAGGTATCAGGTTTGATGTTAATTCATATATGATATAATATAATATGGAAATAAATCATGGCACCTATATATTTAAAACATTAAGTCTAAAATATTGCTTAAAGGTAATATAAGTGTAGCAACCACTTGGCATGATAACAAAAGCACAAAATAAAAATATGTCTTTTAAAAATAACATATGTAAAGCAATAACATGAAAACAACTACAATTATTGACAATGTTAATATGTATTATGAATTCATGTTGACTCATAAACACTGGTACCAGCAATATCTGTTGTTGACAGTTGACACTCATCATATATCACTTTACTATCATCAGTTGGTTTAGACTGATGAAGACTGTATGGCTCACAGACTTGCATTTTGATATCTTCGTCAGGTCTTTAGATAGATAGTGTATGAGTTAACACAAAGTAACAGAAATATGAGGGCTTACCCACTCTTTTTTCGATGTTCACTTTTAGAGGTAACAGTTTCTGTCTTATTGAGTCTGTATAAAATTAAAGTAAATTTAAACACATGAATAATAAAGTTTTGTTATACAATATGTTATGTATAAATTGTAAGATATAACAAGATATTATTACAGATAATAATATGACAACTTACCCACTCTCTTCTTGATGTTGATCTTTAGAAGAAATAACAACTAATCTGTATCAAAGATGATACATCTTTATACATGTAGACTTTTCTTACCGTCTGTTGTGTATAAATTGTATTACATTAGCAATAGAACAAGCTATCACTACAGATAACAATATACCAACAAGTACACCTAGTCCAGTAATAGAACTAATACAAGATATCAATATAAAGATCAAATATTAGACACAGTACCTTTTACAACCATTGGTACACAATGTAGGATCTGTCATTGATGGATCAACTAATGTTTGATTAGGAACAACTGTCCATAGTCCATAACCATTAACAGTGTAACCACGTACACCAAACAGATAACAGGTGTTACCTATCAGATCACTTGTAATCACATTTGTATTACTTGTATTAGTTTTTATCATTGGACTAAACTCATCACTAGGAGAACAACTACCATTAGACTGATGAGTAGTGTACCCTATCTCATATGTGATAATCGAATAGTCTACAGGAATATAACTAGGTACACTCCATGAGATAACAGCCCATGTAGTAGACATAAAACTGGATAGTGTACTAACTGGACCAGGAACTGAGTAGAAAGTATATTTATTACCTATTATAACCGATAATGTACTTACCAGTTCCAATCTGTACTTCAACAGGATCACTGAAGGGACCTCTTCCAATAGAGTTCACACCAGCTACACTCATGTTATATACATTACCAAATACTAGATCATTCACAATGATATATCTCTCAGTACTGGTGAGGTTGTATGTGATACTATTGTTACTAATGATCACAATATACTCAATGATTCTACCATTACGTAGATGACAATCAATCTCTTCCCATATGATTTTGCTTGCTGTCAAATTTACTGAAAGAGTCATAATTGACTTTGGCGACCCTAATGGAACTAGAAGAATTTATTTAATAAATAATATTAATAAATATCTTTTACCTGAAGTTGGTTTTGTTTCATCAAATATCATCACTGGACTAGACTGTCCAAATACATTACCAGCTCTCACTGTGATGATATAGCTTGTACCACTGAGCAAATCACTTAATGTATAACTGAATATTGTAGTGGGAGGAGTAATAAAGATCAATGTCACATTCACTGATGTTAATAGAGGACACAATGGACTATAGAAGATGTTGTAGTATGTTACATAGTTTCCATTCTTATTACTGGGACTAGTCCAGTTTACTGTAATAGTGGTATTTGAGAGATGAGTTACTGAAAGACTAGTTACTGGTATAGGAACTAGATGATGAAATAAAATCAGACTATCTTTATTCAAATATGAACTCACTATTAAACCTTAACAATGTTTGTGTACTATTAATTGAAGGAAGATCTTTATATGAGTACACACTGATGTTATATGTATTCAATGTTAGTCCATTGATTATAACTTCATGTTCTGTAGTAGATAATATCTTGTTGGTACCTACTCCAGTAGTAGAGTTAATGACAATGACATATCCATTAGTCTGTGATGACATAGTCCAGTTGACTTTGATACTAGTTTCATTTAAGATAGATGCCATCACATTAGATGGAGGACCACTGGGAACTAGAAAAATGAACTGTTAATTAATAGACTATCATCTATTTTGGGACCACTTTGTCACTATTTTGGGGTCATATGGACTAATAGTCACAGCTACAACAAAGTAATATTTAAAAGTAATTGCTATTTAAGTAAGCAGTAAATTATTAAACAAATAATGTTAAATATTTGTAATATATATAAATAGTTTATTGTTTGCAAATTAAGTATGAAGTAACTAATAAAATGAACTATGTTTTGTTTATGTATATTAGTTAAGATTTCAGAAAAAAGTTATGGAAAAACTACAAGTAGTTTATAAATTAGTCTATGATATCAGATGAATAGCTATATACCTTGTAATCTCAATACTACAACTGTATCCAAAGTGTGGTGATACACAATTAAATCTGTTACTTGTACTAATGTAATACTATCCAAAATTCTGTTCCAGTCCACTTAGAATACACTGTAATGTGTATTGTTGTGGTACAACTGTCATATTAGAAGGAAGTTCAACAACACTGAAGTTTAAGATTGCTACATGTTCTAAAGTAGATCAGTAACAAATGACAGTGTGTACTAGTACAATATGAGATATAACTTACTGAATATGTTTACAGTGATGATGTTGGTAGTATGATCAGAACAACTACTATGTAGATAACACTTGAATGTATTGTTATTATCATTTCCATCAGCTTCATTAAATGTTATACCACTATTAGGTCTGTATAGACTGATACTAGCTGGATTGGTAGTTTTGTTACAATGGAGAGGATTAGTATTACAACTAAGAGAGTTTCCATTAAGATCAACCCACTCTCCTCCAGACAAAGTAGTATTAGGTAATGCACACTTCAGAGGAGAATAGTTAGCATTGTCTTTTGTGATGTAAAGATGATTGATGTATGAGCCATTAGGATAACAATCTCCATTGAACATAATGTAGATACCTAAAACATTGTCAATAAATGATATACTACTGACTAAGTCACATACCTGAATCTGGTGGACAGTTACTAATACCTTCACTAAAACATAACAAGATGATAGCCAGAAATACAACTGACATTGTCTTATTATTAACAAAGCCTTCCTCTTTAATCTTCAGTATATAGCCAACATTCTACATATATCAAAGATTGAATGCTTACTGTACTAAATTACAAGGAAATCTTATGAATTATGAATAATCTAACTAAGTTATTGTAAACAACAATAACATAAGTAATAGTAACAGTAAAGTTAGTTAATTTACTGTCTGCTAATTACATGTACATATATATTACATGTATATATATCTATTTATAAATATTGGATTATGCCAATTCATCTAAATTTTTGTAATAATAGTTTTTGTAAGTTTTTTCTTTTGTCCAACTAGTGGAAATATATTATAGTGGCAGTATATTTAAAACATGAAATAACAAATATTTCTTAAATACAACAATAAGTACAGCAATAACATTAAAACAATCACAATTATTGACAATATTAATATGTATTATGAATTCATATTGACTCATAGACACTGGTATTACAATAGACATCTTCCCCAAGTGATCCTGTTTACCATCACATTTACTGAAAAGTCATAATTATCTTTGGTGATCCAAGTGGAACTATAAACTTATGTAATATTTTCAATATTAATAATAACATTTTACATGAAGTGGATTTTGTTTCATCAAATATCATCACTGGACTAGACTCTCCTAATACATTACCAGCTCTCACTGTGATGATATAATTCATACCACTTGACAATTGTCTTAATATATAACTGAATGTTGTAGTGAACTTATAAGTGGTAATAAAAATCAATGTCACATTTGGTGTTGTTAACAGAGGACAAAGTGGTCTATAGGAGATGTTGTAACATCTTACATAGTTCCCATTTCTACTACTGGGACTAGTCCAATTCACTGTAATAGTATTAGTTGAGACATCAGTCACTAATAAACTAGTTACTGGTGTAGGAACTAGACAATATAATAAAGTTAGATTATTTTTATCCAAATATGAACTCACCATTAAACCAATGTTTGTGTACTACTAATTGAATGTTAGTCCATTCATTATAACTTCATGTTCTGTAGTAGATAATATCTTGTTGGTACCTACTCCAGTAGTAGAGTTAATGACAATGACATATCCATTAGTTTGTGATGAAATAGTCCAGTTGACTTTAATAAAATTTTCATCCAAAAGATGAAACCATTGTTAATAGAGCAACAACCATCTGGGTTCCAATGGATCAATAACCACAATTACAACTAATTAATATCTGTAATATATATAATCTATGAAGTTTGTTGTTTGCTAATTAAGTAAGAAGTAGCTAATAAAATCAACTAAAACTTGTTTATGATATCAGAAAAGATTATGAAACCCATCTAATTTCAGGTCCAATGGACAGATATGACAGTTTGTGATATCAGATGAATAGCTATATACCTTGTAATATCACAGTATCAATGTACTTCACTCCTTTATACATTGCTATACAGGTAACATTAACTGACACTCCCAGTGGATCAGGATATACCAGTAGTGTGTTGTTGTATATGAGGAGATCAGAATCAATTAATGTATACATTGAGTTGTACTTTATCACTCTATTCACTAACCAGTAAACATCAGTAGTACCATTGACAGTAGTTGTGATACAATCAATATGATATTGAGTGCTTTGAAGTTCAGTAATTGATGAGATAAATGTTCAATTTACTGATAAAATAACTAAATTATAAAGCAAAAATTAAAATAAACTTCTGTAATATAAATACCTGAAAATAATATCTGTACACTAGTTATATTAATTACACTAATTGTATTACTAACAGGTCTTAATATATCTTGGTACACTCTGATTATGATGTTATATGCTGTTATCTGCATTAGTCCCCTCAGTGTCATCTCGTTTTTTGAGTTTGATCTTGTTCTGACTACTTCCCTTTACCTGTTGTGTCACAGTGTGTGTGTCACTAGTGGTATTGACTACATATCCATCAGCATCAGATGGAACAGGTGTCCAACTGACAATGATAGTGGTAGCTGTTTCTTGACCAAAATAGGAGGAGAAGGAGTAAATCCTGGAGCTGAGAGAATTATAAATAACATCATGTAACTATAGTTGTACTTACCAGTTACTGTAAGATAATGATTTCTTATGACATTATCAATTTTTTCACAACACCTATATTTATGATCACCATTGTTGTTTGATTGACTAAATATTCTACTATTGATCTCCTCTGCATTCCATGTCATATTAATAGTACGAGATATTGTATTGTTATTATTGTAAATGGTATGACTTTCATTAATATAACTGTATCCAATAGTTGGTAATGAACAATCAAATTCAATACTCTGACTATTATATACATAATACCACCTAAAGTGTCTTTTAATTCCACTTAAAATACACTGAACTGTGTATTGTTGTGGTACAACTGTCATATCAGAAGGAAGTTCAACAACATTGTGTGATATGATCTCTACATGTTCTATAGTAGATCATTAACAAATGACAGTGTGTACTAGTACAATGAAATATAACTTACTAAATATATTAACAGTGATGATGTTGGTATTAGGATCAGAGCAATTACTGGATAGAAAACACTTGTAGAAATTATTATTTGGAGCACCTTTATTGAATGTTATACTTCCATTAGGTCTGTATAGACTGATACTAGCTGGATTAGTAGTTTTCTCACAATGGAGAGGATTAGTATTACAACTAAGAGGGTTTCCTTAAGGATCAACCCACTCTCCTCCAGACAAAGTAGTATTAGGTAATGTACACTTCAGAGGGAAATAGTTAACATTGTCTTTTGTGATGTAAATATGATTGATGTAGGAGCCATTAGGATAACAATCTCCACTGAACATCAAGTAGATACCTAGAATATTATCAATAAATGAAGTACTATATATTAAGATACTTACCTGAGTCTGGTGGACAGTTACTAATAACTTCACTGACACACAACAAGACGATAGCTAGTAGTAGTACTGACATTGTATTATTATTAACAGAGCTTTTCTTTCTAATTTTCACTGCATTCCCTAATAAGTATACCTGACATTATCCTTGTATAATAGTATTTTAATAGTCATATATGATATAATAACAATCAGAGTTGATGTTGTTAATGTAAATAAACATGCAAAAATAACAGTTAGTGTCTCTGTAAACAAATGAGTATTATTATAAATACATCAAATATAATAGTCTAACCTGTTGACATCTTAACAGATGGATGTATATTACTGAATGATAAACTAGATATGACACTTGATGATTGAGTGATTTCTGTATAAGGTAACAATAGCACATATTTTTTGCCATGGTTACCTGAAGACTCATAAATTTTTTATCCAACAATCATAAGATGCCATACTGAGAATTAAATTGATTAAAAATGTTTACAATAACATATTGTACTTTATCTGATATTGAACTGTAATATTTTCCTTACATGATGTAAATATGATTGATGTATCAGCCATTAGGATAACAATCTCCATTGAACATCATGTACGAGCCATTGAATATCAGTATATCAGGTAGGTACATAAATCATTAATATATGATGTAATGCTCATCAACTCACTTACCTGAAATTGGTGGACACCTACTAATAACTTCATTGGCACATAACAAGAAGATAATCTGTAGTAGTGCTGAGTCAACATTGTCTTATTCTTAATAGAGTCTTTCTTTCTAATCTTAAATACATTCAATATTAAATATACCTGATTTCCTACATTTTCTCTTGCATAAAGCATTTTAATAGACATATATGGTATGATAACAATCAGAGTTGATGTTGTTAGTGCAAATAAACACGTAGAAATAACAATAAAAGTCTCTATAAAACAATGAGTATTATTATAAACATATCAAGTATAATAGTCTAACCTATTAAAGTCTTGTCATTATTAGTTAATTGAATTGCTTGTAAATAAGGTATTAATTAACATTTTTATTGCCATGGTTATCTGGTGACTCATATATTGATGAATGAAGTAGAAATAATAGCATCCAGTTTGCCACAAATTTCTCAACATCGCATTTTAAACTTCTCTCCATTTTCTCTCTTATCATATCCATATAATATGTATCATATAATCCCATAGATGCTGTAGTTAGCTTCATAAATTTTAAAAATTGGGTGCTTCTTGGTGTAACTTGACTGACGATGTACATGTCCTATGATGTCATCACTAAGTGTCATAGAGTTAATAATGTCAGGTTTGGTTTATGCTTTAGGTGATGTCATCAAGATGATGACATCATTATGTGTCATTTTATTATGATGTCATCATAGTCAAGTTACACCAAGAACCACCCTAAAAATCACCATCAACAGAAATATGAAACTATTATAAGTTAATATGACATTTTAATTAATATTCACCATAGACAAAAGAGTAACTAAAACATAAGATTCATTCCACTCTAATATCAATGTTTAAAATAGTTTTTTGTACCATGAAATTAGCAAATGAAATATCAAATTATAGCAACTACTAACACAAACTATACTTAATTCAACATGTGTTTATAGCTACCTAGTGTAGCTACATATATTATATGTGGACATTTATAAAGTAAAGTTAGCATATGTACTGTTCATTGTCAGATAGAACTGGATGACATCATAAATGGAAGTATATTGTTCCTGTACAAGAGAGAACATGAGATATCACTCTCTTATTAATAAACTACTCTATTATTACCAGTGTAGTCACAGCTCCTGGTTTGCTTCTTTTAACAGCTTTGGTCACTTGAAATACATCTATCACACCTTCTGTCTTACACTGTTCTAGAGCAATACTTACTGAACAGTATACTCCAGAACGACTCACTGTGTCACTAGAGGAAAAGGAGATGGAAGAAGGAAATATTGTCATGTGTACAATCTCTCTACCTGCAGTGTACAACTATTGGTCCTCCTCCAATCTTTTGTTGTATTTTAATAACTCCATCAATAACTTGTAACAATGTCTGAGGTTGTCTGACACAACCATCATTAGGCCAGTCCAGTACTTGGAACTGAACTAAATTATAAGTCAAGCCCTTAAAAGTATTGCTACCATTAACTTCATTTATTTTTGATAACTATCTAACCTCATTAGATAAATTGTTAACAAGAAGATTTCTCTCAATATATCCTTGTTTCTTCTCTTCAGAACTACATCTTATACAGTATTCACCATATGTACAATCTGTTGTTGGCCAATACTGATAACATGTTTCCTAATTAATAGCAATAAAAATTATATAAAGCACAAAAGACTTACCTTTCCATTCTCTTTTAGACCACATAACATAACAATAGCAGACACTTTATAATCCATTATCATCTTCCAAAAGTCTCTGGTAGTGTTCTCCATTGGACTCTGAGCTATAATGAATGCTTTCTTCTCATGATAACCCTAATGAAGAATTGATTAATAAATAACACATCAGTTTATTAACTCACATTTAAGAAAGAGGCATGAATATAGCCCTTACTCTTCTGAAGTGTAACAAGAAATCTCTCAACTAGAAATATTTTGTCAATAATATTAGGTTTATTGTACAACAGTCCTTACGTGGTAGGTACTTGTCAGAACGATTTTTAGCACTATTGACCTCTGCTGTATTACAGTGAATATCATCAGGATCAGGAGTTATTTGAGATAAAAGATTAAACTGAGATTCTAGACCTGTCTGGTGTGTTTTAGGGTTAGGGTTTTTAAGTTTTTGAAGCTTAAATTGATACTTGTATGCTGTGATATCTGTTTCTCCACAAATAATTGTTTCTAGTACAGCATCATGAGCAAAAGCATACTGTTCCTATAGAGGTAATACATTGCATTAGGAACAGTTCTTGATATCATGACTTACAGCTGTTTGTACCATCTTCATTCTCTGTTCTCTGAGTCTATTGATAATACCAGCAATATCTACTACTCCCTCTCTACTAGCCTGTTCTAGAGCTATGTCCACAGCAATATATGTACCAGTACGACCTACACCAGCACTACAGTGGACTAGGATGGGACCTTTAGATGGAGACCACGTATTAGTCACTCGTTTGTGAAGGATCATCAGAGGAGTAGCATAGTCAGGTACTCCTTGATCAGGCCATGAGGTAAGATGATATTGTGTTATGTCATGAGTGTCATTGGATCCATCCTCTATCTATTAACAGACAAATCTACATATATTTAACAGTTATATTTACTTTCACTTTGAGACTTCTAATAGTGAAATCTGGTAAAACTTGTTCATCCAGTATTGTAACAGTGAATGGTCCAAAGGTAGTGGATTCTTTATGAGGATCCGACCAATATTGTTCACATTTACTTTTTGATCCTTCCTTTAAATTAGTTACCATGACAATAATTTGTGGTCTCTCCTGCCAAATTAGTCTCCAGAAATCAACCAATGTTTTACTCATTGGTCCTAAACAAAAATAACAACATTTATAATTCTACAGAATCTATTATGTTTCCATGTCTACCTTGTGATGCTATAAACTTCTTTGGACAACTATAGCCCTAATATACATTATAGTAATAATGGTAAACAATTACATCAAGTACTAGTAACTTACATCTATATAACTAGCATTGATATATTCTCTTTGACATTGATTGAGTTCAGGATTAGGTATGAGGACAATCCTATTGTCATCATCTGTTCAATGAGCATAACAAGACATTTATACCATATATGGTATTGACATCATATGTACTACATACATGTTGTGATGTTCTTGAATCGATTGAGAAGTTTATTTTCATTACTAAAACCTACTGTACAAGGTTTGTCTTCACTGTACAGCCCCTATCAATTAATGACAATGACAAAAAGTAAATAAAAACAATGAATATTTGTGTATATACATTGTTTATCTATCTTACTGAAGTAAATAAAACATGACATCTTAAAACTAAATACAATATGTTGCTGACACACTGATATCATCATATTGTGGTTTCTCTCTTTACCTTATATTGTTCACTAAAAGCTGCATTACCATCACTATGACAACTGGCTACATGAGTACCAAGATCATCAAGTGATATAGGAAGAGTAGGAGGGATCTGAGGATCAAAATTAATAGTGGGAGGAGGAGAGTGAACTGGAAAGGAGGAAACAACATATAATGTATCACTTATACCACCATTTTGTGATTTATTACCAGTAGTATCAGTGGATATAAAGAGGTCAGTAATTGTTGAATATTCTAACAATACAAACAATATTACTTGTAATATATTGACCTATTGTATACCTGGTTCAGTTAATGATATCTCAATGTTAGCTTGTTGTTTTACATACTCATAACCAGTAGTATTTGATAAAGAGGAATAACTGGACTTTTTCAATTTATCAACTACAGTATACTGATGTTCTTCTAGTGAACACAAAACAATAACAATATTCTTTCTAGGTCTACCGTACCTGTTTCTGGTTCAATTGGTTTCTTTTCAGTTAGTATAAAGTTTTCATTATTATAAGTTTGTTTGAAATTCTTGTTTATTCTTCTGTGTCTATGTTAAACTATACATACATTATCAATATATGTATGTATTACTGATCTTACCTTACAACACATACTACAATTAGTATCACTACTATTAGCAATATAGTTAAAACAATAGCACTAACAACTGCAATTGATATACCTACAACTGAAACATGTGTGTGCAGTTAAAATTTATATTAATATTTGTTTGGCTCTATTATAAAAGTAAAACCATATTTCATAAAGTTTATCTTACCTCCATTAGAAATCACTGTTGACTGTGTTGTTGATGTACTCAGTGTTGGGTCTGTTGTTGGTGTAACTAGTGTTGATTCTGTTGTTACTGTATTTAGCATATGGTCTGATGTTGATGATGTAATTAGTGTTGGTTGTGTTGTTGAAAAATCAAATAGTGTTTGGTTAGCAATAACTGTCCATACTCCATAACCTTTAACAGTGTAACCACGTACACCAAACAGATAACAGGTGTTACTTTTGAGATTACTTATAGTGACATTTGTACTACTTGTATTAGTTTTAATCAATGGATTAAACTCATCACTAGGAGAACAACTACCATTAGAATGATAAGTAGTGAACCCTATCTCATATGTGATAATGGGATAATCTACAGGAATATAACTAGGTACACTCCATGAGATAACAGCCCATGTAGTAGACATCAAACTGGTTAATGTACCAACTGGACCAGGAACTAAGTAGAAAGTATATTTATTACTTATAATAACTGACAATGTACTTACTAGTTCCAATCTGTACTTCAACAGGATCACTGAAGGGACCTCTTCCAATAGAGTTCACACCAGCTACACTCATGTTATATACATTACCAAATACTAGATCATTCACAATGATATATCTCTCAGTACTGGTGAGGTTGTATGTGATACTATTGTTACTAATGATCACAATATACTCAATGATTCTACCATTACGTAGATGACAATCAATCTCTTCCCATTTGATTTTGTTTGCTGTCAAATTTACTGAAAGAGCCATAATTGACTTTGGTGATCCAAATGGAACTATATGATTATATTATTTAAATAATATTAATAAATATCTTTTACCTGAAGTGGGTTTTGTTTCATCAAATATTATCACTGGACTAGACTCTCCTAGTACATTACCAGTTTTCACTGTGATGGTATAGTTCATACCACTGGACAATTCTCTTAATGTATAACTAAATATTGTACTGGACTGATGAGTAACAGAGACCAATGTCACATTAACTGATGATACATTATGACAAGATGGACTATAGGAGATGTTGTAGTATGTAACATAGTTTCCATCTTCACTACTGGGAGTAGTCCAGTTCACTGCAATAGTAGTAGTTGAGACATCAGTCACTGAGAAATTAGTTACTGGTGTAGGAACTAGACAATAAAATTAAATCAGATTATTTTTATCCAAATATCAACTCACCACTAAACCTTAACAATGTTTGTGTACTATTAATTGAAGGAAGATGTTTATATGAGTACACACTGATGTTATATGTACTCAATGTTAGTCCATTCATTATAACTTCATGTTCTGTAGTAGATAATATCTTGTTGGTACCTACTTCAGTAGTAGAGTTAATAACAATGACATATCCATTAGTCTGTGATGACATAGTCCAGTTGAGTTTAATACTGGTCTCATTTAAGATATATCCCATCACATTAGATGGAGGATGACTGGGTCCTACAAAATGAAATGTTAGCTAATAGATCATAGCAGAACTACTTTGGAGCCCATGGGATTAACAGTCACAACTGTTAAGTTTGGTGTTTGCTACTTAAGTAGCATTGACTACATATCCATTAGCATAAGTAGTAACTAATAAAAACAACTACGTTTTGTTTATTTATATTAGTTAAGATATCAGAACCTAGTTATGGGAAACCTACAACCAGTTTATAAATGAATATAATGACACACACACATATATATACATGATATCAGATAAATAGCTATATACCTTGTAACATCACAGTGTCACTGTAGTTCACTCCTTTATACATTGCTATACAGGTAACATTAACTGATACTCCCAGTGGATCAGGATATACCAGTAGTGTGTTGTTGTATATGAGGAGATCAGAATCAATTAATGTATACATTGAGTTGTTCTTCATCACTCCATTCACTAACCAGTAAACATCAGTAGTAACATTGACAGTAGTTGTGATACAATCAATATGATATTGAGTGTTTTGAAGTTCAATAATTGATAAGGTAAGTGTCCAATTTACTGATAAAATAACTAAATTGTAAACAAAACTAAAATTAAATTTTATATCATAAATACCTGAAGATAATGTCTGTATACTAGCTGTATTACTAGCAGGTCCCAGTATATCTTGATATGCTCTGACTGTGATGTTATAAGTTGTTCCTGGTATTAGTTCTTCTAATGTCATCACATTCTGACTACCTCCCTTCACTTGTTGTGTCACAGTGTGTGTGTCACTAGTGGCATTGACTACATATCCATTAGCATCAGATGGAACAGGTATCCAACTGACAGTGATAGTGATAGATGTCTTATTGACCAAAATAGGAGGAGAAGGAGTAAATCCTGGAGCTGATAGGACTACATATGACATCATATAACTATAGTAGGTACTTACCAGTTACTGTAAAATAGTGATTTCTTGTGACATCACTGTCAACTTTTTCATAACATCTATATTTATGATCACCATTGTTGTTTGATTGACTAAATATTCCACTATTGATCTCCTCTGCATTCCATGTCATATTAATAGTACGAGATATTGTATTGTTAATATTGTAAATGATATAACTTTCATTAATACAACTGTATCCAATGGTTGATAATGAACAATTAAATTCAATACTCTGACTATTATTATATACATAATACCACCTGAAGTGTCTTTTAATTCCACTTAGAATACACTGAACTATGTATTGTTGTGGTACAACTGTCATATCAGAAGGAAGTTCAACAACATTGTGTGATATGATCTCTACATGTTCTATAGTAGATCATTAACAAATGACAGTGTGTACTAGTACAATATGAGATATAACTTACTGAATAAATTAACAGTGATCATATTGGTAGTAGAATTAGAACAATTAGTGGGTAGACAACATTTGTAGAAATTATTATTTGGAACAACTTCATTAAATAATATACTACCATTAGGTCTGTATAGACTGATACTAGCTGGATTAGTAATTTTGTCACAATGGAGAGGATTAGTATTACAACTAAGAGAGTTTCCATTAGGATCAACCCACTCTCCTCCAGACAAAGTAGTATTAGGTAATGCACACTTCAGAGGAGAATAGTTAACATGGTCTTTTGTGATGTAAAGATGATTGATGTAGGAGCCATTAGGATAACAATCTCCATTGAACATCAGGTAGATACCTAGAATATTATCAATAAATGATGTACTACTGATTAAGATAGTTACCTGAATCTGGTGGACAGTTACTAATAACTTCATTGACACATAACAAGAAGATAGTCAGCAGTAGTAGTACTGACATTGTCTTATTATTATTAACAGAGCCTTTCTTTCTAATCTTCAATAGATTTATTTATTTTTAAATATATCTTTTGTATAATGGTATTTTAATAGTCGTAAATGATATAATAACAATCAGAGTTGATGTTTGTAATGTAAATAAACATGTAAAATAACTGTAAGTGTCTCTGCAAACAAATAAGTATTATAAATACATTAAATATAATAGTCTAATCTGTTGACATCTTAACATTATTAGATGGATGTATATTACTGAATGTTGGACTAGATATGACACATGATGATTGAGTGGTTCCTATATAAGGTAATAATAGCATATATATTTATTGCCATGGTTCTTTTAAGACTCATAGCTTTCTCCAATAGGAATTTTAACAATTTTAAGTTGAGATAAAGAGAATTAAAAATGAAAATGTTAACAATAACTTATTGTACTTCACCTGATCATGGTGTTGAACTGATATATTAATTTCCTTCTGCTGCAATATAGAAATAATTTGTATTCTCCTTGTACTCCTATTCATTTACAAATAATGCAACAATAAACCAATTACTACCTTTTTCAACATCACTTATACATATAAGCTACAGCAGAACTAGACTGGTCACAACCAGCATACACATTTTGAGGTGAGAGAGTGAAGTTGTATAAAGAACAAGGAATGGAATTATCTCTCTACATATTCATAAACATTACTTTTTCCTTTTATATTCACAGTAGTGCTTATACTGTTACTGTTTGTAGTAGACAATATTAATGTGGTTTTGTCATTAACAACAGAGTCAACACTCCATGATAAAAATAGACTATTTGAAGTAATAGAAAGTACTTTAAAGTATTATACAACTACTGGAATACATGCATATGTATAAAAGAGACTTCAATAGCTTCAAAATATAAAGAGTATACAGAACTACTTTGTATCTTCAATATTGTTAAAGGACCTGTTACATTATGAGGCAGTGTATAACCCAGAATAATACAGTATACAGCAGTGTTATTATTAAGACAATTACCAACCATATATAAAAACATAGTAAACATGACTCCTGATAATCATGTACATCCATCATATGGAAAATAGTCATTATAGAGTCCAATAAAACTAATTCCATTAGTTACTAACTTTTCTGTTCACATAGAGTAGCTATATTAATAAATCAGTAGAGATATGAACCATCACTATAACAACAGAAAGTAGCTTGTTGACCAACACTGACAGTAGTAGAGTAAGGATATGAAAGCTGAAACAAATTGAAAATATTGATTATTCTTAGGATAGTTTTACATCCATAATGGTAGCATAGTGAATATGATTATTCTTAAGAATAATCGATATTATCAGCATAATGAACAAGATAGTGTATTAATAAAACAAAGCATTTGCACAGTCTATTTAAGTTGTAATTCATCTTGTCTGCCTCATGTATACATTACAAATAGTCTAACTTGTGAACTTATATATATTATACTAATAATCAAAATAGAATTAAATGTAACTTACAGAATATATTAACAGTGATGATGTTGGTAGTAGGATCAGAGCAATTAGTGGGTAGACAACACTTGTAGAAATTATTATTTGGAACAGATTCAGTAAATATTACATTAATTGGTCTGTATAGACTGATGCTAGCTGGATTAGTAGTTTTGTCACAATGGAGAGGATTGGTACTACAATTAAGAGAGTTTCCATCAGGTGAAAGCCACTGTCCAAAGCAGTATTAGCTAAAGCACACTTCAGAGGAGAATAGTTAGCATGGTCTTTTGTTATGTAAATACGATTGATGTATAAGCCATTAGGATAACAATCTCCATTGAACATCAGGTAGATACCTAGAACATTATCAACAAATGAGATACTACTGATTAAGTCACTTACCTGAATCTGGTGGACACTTACTAATAACTTCATTGACACATAATAAGATGATAGTCAACAGTAGTAGTACTGACATTGTCTTATTATTAACAATGTATTTCTCTTTAATCTTCAGAAGATATCCAAACTGAGAACAGTCAAAACACCAGAGAACATCAGACAACAGTCTAAAACATCAGACAACAGTCAACAACATCAGAGAACATCAGACAACAGTCTAAAACATCAGACAACAGTCAATAGCATCAGAGAACATCAGAGAACAGTCAACAACATCAGAGAACATCAGAGAACTCGTAGTAACTTCCAATTGAGTCCTGTAGAAACGAAGAGAAAAGTCAATTAGCGAACTGATTGATATAAACAAAAATAAAAAGATAAAAATTAAATATAAAAAACAGAAAATAAATAAACTAATAATTAAATAAAAAAGAACACAAAAGAAAATGAAAAGGATGATCCAGCGAAGAGGAGGGATGTACATATATCAAAGATAGGATCCTTACTGCACTAAACAAGGAAATGTTGGTTTTAAGAAATATGAATAACAAAATAAAAACAAAATAACTTATTATTATAATAATAACAGTAAACATGTTGACAATAAACACTATATTATTTATTCAACCAAATATTTAGTTTCACTTGTTTAGCATTGTTTAATATAGTGTAGATATGTGCTCTCCATATTGTTACTAATTATATGCAAATATAAATTGAAAAATTGCATGTTATCTTTCACACTGTCAGTTTCATAATTACATGTAAACAAAAGTTTTAATCAGAGTAGTGTAATAAGTATTACTAATAGATATCATGTTTGATACCAATTCATCTATTTATCATTTCTTTGATTTTGAAAAATTAATTAATTATTTTGTAAGTTGTTTCTTTGATCCAACTAATGAAAAAAAATATAAATATATATATATAATCTGTATATGTAAACATTAAATATCAAATATTGCTTAAAAGTAACATAAGTATAACAACAACATAACAACACCTACAATTATTGACAACACAGTCAGTTAATGTGTATTATGAATTCATATTGACTCATAGACACTGGTACCAGTAATATCTGTTGGTGACAGTTGACACTCATCATATATCACTTTACTCTCATCAGTTGGTTTAGACTGATGAAGACTGTATGGCTCACAGACTGTCATTTCAATATCTTCATCAAGTCTATAGATAGACAGTGTATGTGTTAGCACAAAGTAACAGAAATATTACAACTTACCCACTCTCTTTTTGATGTTCACTTTTAGAGGTAACAGTTTCTGTCCTATTGAGTCTGTATAAAATTAAAGTAAATTTAAACACATGAATAATGAAGATTTACTATACCATCTGTTATGTATAAATATTAGCAATATAACAAGATATCATTACAGATAATAATATGACAACTTACCCACTGTCTTCTTGATGTTGATCTTTAGAAGAAATAACAACTAATCTGTATCAAAGATGATACATTTTTATACATGCAGACTTTTCTTACTTTTCTTACCGTCTGTTGTGTATAAATTGTATTACATTAGCAATAGAACAAGCTATCACTACAGATAACAATATACCAACAAGTACACCCAGTCCAGTAATAGAACTAATACAAGTTATCGATATAAACATCAAATATTAGACACAGTACCTTTTACAACCATCGGTACACAATGTAGGATCTGTCATTGATGGATCAACTAATGTTTGATTAGCAATAATTGTCCATACTCCGTAACCATTAACAGTGTAACCACATACATAAAACAGATAACAAGTGTTACCTATCAGATCACTTATAATCACATTTATACTACTGGTATTAGTTTTTATCATTGGACTAAACTCATCACTAGGAGAACAACTATCATCAGACTGATGAGTAGTGTACACTATCTCATATGTAATAATGGGATAGTCTATAGGAATATAACTAGGTACACTCCATGAGATAACAGCCCATGTAGTAGACATTAAACTGGATAGTATACTAACTGGACCAGGAACTGAGTAGAAAGTATATTTATTACTTATAATAACTGATAATGTACTTACTAGTTCCAATCTGTACTTCAACAATATCACTGAAGGGTCCTCTTCCAATAGAGTTCACACCAGCTACAATCATATTATATACATTACCAAATACTAGATCATTCACAATGATATATTTCTCAGTACTGGTGAGGTTGTATGTTATACTATTGTTACTAATGATCACAATATACTCAATGATTCTACCATTATGTAGATGACAATCAATCTCCTCCCATATGATTTTGTTTACTGTCCAATTTACTGAAAGAGCCATAATTGATTTTGGTGATCCAAATGGAACTAGAAGAATTTATTTAATAAATAATATTAATAAATATGTTTTACCTGAAGTGGGTTTTGTTTCATCAAATATCATCACCAGACTAGACTCTCCTAATACATTACCAGCTCTCACTGTGATGATATAGCTTGTACCACTGAGCAAATCACTTAATGTATAACTGAATATTGTAGTGGGAGGAGTAATAAAGATCAATGTCACATTCACTGATGTTAATAGAGGACATAATGGACTATAGAAGATGTTGTAGTATGTTACATAGTTCCCATTCTTATTACTGGGACTAGTCCAGTTTACTGTAATAGTGGTATTTGAGAGATCAGTTACTGAGAGACTAGTCACTGGTATAGGAACTAGACAATGAAATAAGGTCAGGCTATTTTTATCCAAATATGAACTCACCATTAAACCTTAACATTGTTTGTGTACTATTAATTGAAGGAAGATCTTTATATGAGTACACACTGATGTTATATGTACTCAATGTTACTCCTTTGATTATAACTTCATGTTCTGTAGTAGATAATATCTTGTTGGTACCTACTTCAGTAGTAGAGTTAATGACAATGATATATCCATTAGTTTGTGATGACATAGTCCAGTTGACTTTAATACTAGTCTCATTTAAAATATATGCCATCACATTAGATGGAGGACCACTAGGAACTAGAAAAATGAACTGTTAATTAATAGAGTATCATCTATTTTGGGGCCCAATTGATTAATAGTCACAGCTACAACAATGTAATATTTAAAAGTAATTGCTACTTAAGTAAGCAGTAAATTATTAAACAAATAATGTTAAATAAATATGTGTAACAACTAATAAATATTTGTAATATATATAATCTATATAAATAGTTTATTGTTTGCAAATTAAGTAACTAATAAAATGAACTATGTTTTGTTTATGTATATTAGTTAAGATATCGGAACAAAGTTATGGAAAACCTACAAGTAGTTTATAAATTAGTCTATGATATCAGATGAATAGCTATATACCTTGTAATATCACAGTGTCACTGTAGTTCACTCCTTTATACATTGCTATACAGGTAACATTAACTGACACTCCAAATGGATCAGGATATACCAGTAGTGTGTTGTTGTATATGAGGAGATCAGAATCAATTAATGTATACATTGAATTGTACTTTATCACTCCATTCGCTAACCAGTAAATATCAGTAGTAGCATTGACAGTAGTTGTGATACAATCAATATGATATTGAGTGTTTTGAAGTTCAACAATTGATGAAATAAACACCCAATTTACTGATAAAATAACTAAATTGCAAAGAGTATAATGTAATGAAGTTCTACAACATAAATACCTGATAATGTCTGTACACTAATTGTATTACTAGATGGTCCCAGTATATCTTGATATGCTCTGATTGTGATGTTATAAGTTGTTCCTGGTATTAGTCCTTTGAGTGTCATCACATTCTGACTACCTCACTTCACCTGTTGTGTCACAGTGTGTGTGTCACTAGTGGCATTAACTACATATCCATCAGCATCAGATGGAACATGTGTTCAACTGACAGTGATAGTGGTAAATGTCTTATTGACCAGAATAGGAGAAGAGAGAGTAAATCCTGGAGCTGATAGAATTACATATAACACATAATCACAAGTAATAGAAGTACTTACCAGTTACTGTAAGATAGCAATATCTATTAATCTCACTAACTCTTTCATAACACAAATGTATATGATCACCATTATTGGTTGACTGACTAAATATTCCACTACTGATCTCCTCTGCATACCAAGTAACAGTAAGATTACGAACAATTGTATTATTATTGCTATAAAGTGTTTGATTCTCAATACTGCAACTGTATCCAAAGTGTGGTGATACACAATTAAGTCTGTTACTTGTACTATTGTAATACCAACCAAAGTTCTGTTCCAGTCCACTTAGAATACACTGTAGTGTGTATTGTTGTGGTACAACTGTCATATCAGAAGGAAGTTCAACAACACTGAAGTTTAAGATTGCTACATGTTCTAAAGTAGATAAGTAACAAATGACAATGTGTACTAGTACAATATGAGATATAACTTACTGAATATATTAACAATGATGATGTTGGTAGTAGGATCAGAACAATTACTAGGTAGACAACACTTGAATGCATTGTTATTATCATTTCCATCAACTTCATTAAATGTTATACTACCATTAAGTCTGTATAGACTGATACTAGCTGGATTAGTAGTTTTGTCACAATGGAGAGGATTAGTATTACAACTAAGAGAGTTTCCATTAGGATCAACCCACTCTCCCCCAGAATAAGTAGTATTAGGCAATGCACACTTCAGAGAAGAATAGTTAGCATGGTCTTTTGTGATGTAAATATGATTGATATAGGAGCCATTAGGATAACAATCTCCATTGAACATAATGTAGATACCTAGAACATTATCAATAAATGATATACTACTGACTAAATAACATACCTGAATCTGGTGGACAGTTACTAATAACTTCACTGACACATAATAAGATGATAGCCAGAAATACAACTGACATTGTCTTATTATTAACAAAACCTTTCTCTTTACTCTTCAGTATATAGTCAACATTCTACATATATCAAAAATCTTATGAAATATGAATAATCTAACTAAGTTATTGTAAACAACAATAACATAAGTAATAGTAACAGTAAAGTCAGTTAATTTACTGTCTGCTAATTACATGTACATATATATTACATGTATATATATATACTTATAGATATTGGATTATGCCAATTCATCTAAATTTTCCTAATAATAGTTTTTGTAAGTTTTTTTTTTGTCCAACTAGCAGTATGTGGCAGTATATTTAAAGCATGAAATAACAAATATTTCTTAAATACAACAATAAGTACAGCAATAACATTAAAACAATCACAATTATTGACAATGTTAATATGTATTATGAATTCATATTGACTCATAGACACTGGTATCAGTAATATCTGTTGTTGACAGTTGACACTCATCATATATCACTTTACTCTCATCAGTTGCTGTTGACCATTACATATATTACAATAGACATCTTCCCCAAGTGATCCTGTTTACCATCACATTTACTGAAAAAGTCATAATTATCTTTGGTGATCCAAATGGAACTATAAACTTAAGTAATATTTTCAACATTAATAATAACATTTTACATGAAGTGGGTTTTGTTTCATCAAATATCATCACTGGACTAGACTCTCCTAATACATTACCAGCTTTCACTGTGATGGTATAGTTCATACCACTGGACAATTCTCTTAATGTATAACTAAATGTTGTAGCGAACTGATAAGGAGTAACATAGACCAATGTCACATTCACTGATTAATAGAGGATGAAATGGACTATAGGAGATGTTATAGTATGCTACATAGTTCCCATCTTCAATATTGAGACTAGTCCAGTTCACTGTAATAGTAGTATTTGAGACATCAGTTACTAAGAGACTAGTCACTGGTATAAGAACTAGACAACGAAATAAATTCACACTATGTTAATCCAAATATCAACTTACCATCAAACCTTATCAATGTTTGTGTACTATTAATTGAAGGAAGATCTCTATATGAGTACACACTGATGTTATACATACTGAATGTTAGTCCATTGATCATAACTACATGTTCTGTAGTAGATAATATCTTGTTGATACCTACTCCAGTAGTAGAGTTAATGACAATGACATATCCATTAGTTTGTGATGACATAGTCCAGTTGACTTTAATACAATTTTCATCCAAAAGATGAAACCACTGTTAACAGAGCAACAATCATCTTGGTTCCAATGGATCAATAGCCACAATTACAACTAATTGATATCTGTAATATATATAATCTATGAAGTTTGTTGTTTGCTAATTAAGTAAGAAGTAGCTAATAAAATCAACTAAAACTTGTTTATGATATCAGAAAAAATTATGAAACCCATCTAATTTCAGGTCCAATGGACAGCTACAATTAATATGTATTTGTAATATATGTAATGTGAAATGTGTATTAGTTAAGATATTGGAACAAAGTTATAAAAAATCTACAACCAGTTTATAAATGTTTATGACAGTTTGTGATATCAGATGAATAGCTATATACCTTGTAATATCACAGTGTCACTGTACTTCACTCCTTTATACATTGCTATACAGGTAACATTAACTGATACTCCAAATGGATCAGGATATACCAGTAGTGTGTTGTTGTATATGAGGAGATCAGAATCAAGTAATGTATACATTGAGTTGTACTTTATCACTCCATTCACTAACCAGTAAACATCAGTAGTAACATTGACAGTAGTTGTGATACAATCAATATGATATTGAGTGTTTTCAACTTCAATAATTGATGAGGCAAATTCCCAATTTACTGATAAAATAATTAATTATAAAACAAAAATTAAAATAAACTAAAAATAAAAATAAATAATATCTGTACACTAGTTATATTAATTACACTAATTGTATTACTAACAGGTCCTAATATATCTTGATACAATATCAGATCTTATTAGTTCTTTGAGTGTCATCTTGTTCTGACTACCTCCCTTTACCTGTTGTGTCACAGTGTGTGTGTTACTAGTGGCATTGACTACATATCCATCAGCATCAGATGAAATAGGTATCCAACTGACAGTGATAGTGGTAGCTGTTTCTTGACCAAAATAGGAGGAGAAGGAGTAAATCTTGGAGCTGAGAGAATTATAAATAACATCATGTAACTATATTAATACTTACCAGTTACTGTAAGATATTGATTTCTTATGACATTGTCAATATTTTCATAACACCTATATTTATGATCACCATTGTTATTTGATTGACTAAATATTCCACTATTGATCTCCTCTGCATTCCATGTCATATTAATAGTACGAGATATTGTATTGTTATTATTGTAAATGGTATGACTTTCATTAATACAACTGTATCCAATGGTTGGTAATGAGCAATCAAATTCAATACTTTGACTATTATATACATAATACCACCTGAAGTTTCTTTTAATTCCACTTAGAATACACTGAAGTGTGTATTGTTGTGGTACAACTGTCATATCAGAAGGAAGTTCAATAATGCTGTAGTCTATGATCTCTACATGTTCTATAGTAGATCAGTAACAAATAACAGTGTGTACTAGTACAATATGAGATATAACTTATTAAATATATTAACAGTGATGATGTTGGTAGTAGGATCAGAGCAATTACTGGAATCAGAACAACTAGTGGGTAGACAACACTTGTAGAAATTATTATTTGGAAATGTTTCAGTAAATGTTATACTACCATTAGGTCTGTATAGACTGATACTAGCTGGACTAGTAGTTTTGTTACAAGGGAGAGGATTTCCATTAGGGTCAACCCAATCTCCTCCAGACGAGGTAGTATTAGGTAATGCACACTTCAGAGGAGAATAGTTAACATGGTCTTTTGTGATATGAATATGATTGATGTATGAGCCATTAGGATAACAATCTCCATTGAACATCAGGTAGATACTTAGAACATTGTCAATAAATGATGTACTATATATTAAGACACTTACCTGAGTCTGGTGGACAAGTTACTAATAACTTCACTGATACACAACAAGACGATAGCTAGTAGTAGTACTGACATTATATTATTATTAACAGAGCTTTTCTTTCTAATTTTCAATGCATTCCATAATAAGTATACCTGACATTATCCTTGTATAATAGTATTTTAATAGTCGTAAATGATATAATAACAATCAGAGTTGATGTTTGTAATGTAAATAAACATGCAAAAATAATAGTAAGTGTCTCTATAAACAAATGAGTATTATTATAAATAGATTAAATACAATAGTTTAACCTGTTGACATCTTAGCATTATTAGATGGATGTATATTACTGAATGATAAACTAGATATGACACTTGATGATTGAGTGATTTCTATATAAGGTAATATTAGCACATATTTTTTGCCAAGATTAGCTGAAGATTCATAAATTTCAACAATCATAAGATGCCATACAGAGAATTAAACTGATTTAAAATGTTTACAATAACATATTGTACTTTATCTGATATTGAACTGTAATATTTTCCTTATGTGATGTAAATATGATTGATTTATGAGCCATTGAATATCAGGTAGGTACATAAATCATTAATATATGATGTAATGCTCATCAACTCACTTATCTGAAATTGGTGGACACCTACTAATGACTTCATTGGCACATAACAAGAAGATTATCTGTAGTAGTGCTGAGTTAACATTGTCTTATTCTCAATAGAATCTTTCTATCTTCAATACATTCAATATTAAATATACCTGATTTAAAACATCTTCTCTTGCATAAAGCATTTTAATAGTCATATATGATATAATAACAATCAGAATTGATGTTGTTAATGCAAATAAACACTTAGAAATAACAATAAAAGTCTCTATAAAACAATGAGTATTATTATAAACATATCAAGTATAATAGTCTAACCTATTGACACCTTAACATTACTAGTTAATTGAATTGTTTGTAAATAAGGTATTAATTAACATTTTTATTGGATGGGTATCTGGTGACTCATATATTGATGAATGAAGTAGAAATAATAAATAATGGCATTCAGTCTGCTACAAATTTTTCAACATCACATTTTAAACTTCTCTCCATTTTCTCTCTTATCATATCCATATAATATGTATCATGTAACCCCATAGATGCTATACTTAGCTTTATAAATTTTAAAATCACCATCAACAGAAATATGAAACTATTATAAGTTAATATGACATTTTAATTAATATTCACCTAAAACATAAGAGTTCATTCCACTCTAATATCGGTGTTTAAAATATTTTTTGTACCATGATATTAGCAAATGAAATATCAAATTATAGCAACTACTAACACAAACTATACTTAATTCAACATGTGTTTATAGCTACCTAGTGTAGCCACATATATTATATGTGGTCATTTATAAAGTAAAGTTAGCATATGTACTATTCATTGCCAGATAGAACTGGATGACATCATAAATGGAAGTATATTGTTCCTGTACAAGACAACATGAGATATCACTCTCTTATTAGCAAACTACTCTATTATTACCAGTGTAGTCACAGCTCCTGGTTTGCTTCTTTTAACAGCTTTGGTCACTTGAAATACATCTATTACACTTTCTGTTTTACACTGTTCTAGAGCAATACTTATTGAACAGTATACTCCAGAACGACTCACTGTGTCACTAGAGGAAAAAAGATGGAAGAAGAAACTATTGTCATGTGTACAATCTCTCTACCTGCAATGTACAACTATTGGTCCTCCTCCAATCTTTTGTTGTACTTTAATAACTCCATCAATAACTTGTAACAATGTCTGAGGTTGTCTGACACAACCATCATTAGCCCAGTCCAGTACTTGGAACTGAACTAAATTACAAATCAAGCCCTTAAAAAACATTGCTACCATTAACTTCCTTTATTTGTGATAATTATCTCACCTCACTAGATAAAATGTTAACAAGAAGATTTCTCTCAATATATCCTTGCTTCTCCTCTTCTGAAGTACATCTTATACAGTACTCACCATATGTACAATCTGTTGTTGGCCAATACTGATAACATGTTTCCTAATTAATAGCAATAAAAATTATATAAATCATAAAAGACTTACCATTCCATTCTCTTCTAGTTCACATAACATAACAATAGCACATACTTTATAATCCATTATCATCTTCCAAAAGTCTCTGGTAGTATTCTCCATTGGACTCTGTGCTATAATGAATGCTTTCTTCTCACGATAACCCTAATGAGGTATTGATTAATAAATAACACATCAGTTTATTAACTCACATTTAAGAAAGAGGCATGAATATAGCCTTTAGTCTCCTGAAGTGTAACAAGAAATCTCTCTGCTAAAAATATATTGTCAATAATATTAGCTTTATTGTCCAACAGTCCTTACGTGGTAAGTACTTGTTAGAACGATTTTTAGCACTATTGACCTTTGCTGTATTACAGTGAATATCATCAGGATCAGGAGTTATTTGAGATAAAAGATTAAACTGAGATTCTAGACCTGACTGGTGTCTTTTTAAATCAGGTTCTTTAAGTTTTTGAAGCTCAAATTGGTACTTGTATGCTGTGATATCTGTTTCTCCACAAATAATTGTTTCTAGTACAGCATCATGAGCGAAAGCATACTGTTCCTATAGAGGTAATACATTGAGTTAGGGACAGTTCTTGATATCATGACTTACAGCTGTTTGTACCATCTTCATTCTCTGTTCTCTGAGTCTATTGATAATACCAGCAATATCTACTACTCCCTCTTTACTAGCCTGTTCTAGAGCTATATCCACAGCAATATATGTACCAGTACGACCTACACCAGCACTACAGTGGACTAGGATGGGACCTTTAGATGGAGACCATGTATTAGTCACTCGTTTGTGAAGGATCATCAGAGGTGTAACATAGTCAGGTACTCCTTGATCAGGCCATGAGGTAAGATGATATTGTGTTATGTCATGAGTGTCATTGGATCCATCCTCTATCTATTAACAGACAATCTACATGTATTTAACAGTTATATTTACTTTAACTTTGAGACTTCTAATAGTGAAATCTGGTAAAACTTGTTCATCCAGTATTGTAACAGTGAATGGTCCAAAGGTAGTAGATTCATTATGAGGATCCGGCCAATATTGTTCACATTTACTTTTTGATCCTTCCTTTAAATTAGTTACCATGACAATAATTTGTGGTCTCTCTTGCCAAATTAGTCTCCAGAAATCAACCAATGTTTTAGTCATTGGTCCTAAACAAAAATAACAACATTTATAATTTCACATAATCTGTTATGTTTACATGTCTACCTTGTGATGCTATAAACTTCTTGGGACAACTATAGCCCTAATATACATTATAGTAATAATGGTAAATAACTACATCAAGTACTAGTAACTTACATCTATATAACTAGCATTGATATATTCTCTTTGACATTGATTCAGTTCAGGATTAGGTATGAGGACAATCCTATTATCATCATCTGTTCAATGATCATAACAAGACATTTATACCATATATGGTATTGATATATATACTACATACATGTTGTGATGTTCTTGAATCGATTGAGAAGTTTATTCTCCTTACTAAAACCTACTGTACAAGGTTTGTCTTCTCCTTTATACAGCTCCTATCAATTAATAAATGATCATACTGTGGTTTTATTTTTTACCTTGTATTGTTCACTAAAAGCTGCATTATCATCACTATGACAACTGGCTACATGAGTACCAAGATCATCAAGTGATATAGGGAGAGTAGGAGGGATCTGAGGATCAAAATTAATAGTGGGAGGAGGAGAGTGAACTGGAGAGGAGGGAACAACATATAATGTATCAGTTATACCACCATTTTGTGATTTATTACCAGTAGTATCAGTGGATATAAGGAGGTCAGTAATTGTTGAATATTCTGACAATACAAACAATATTACTTGTAATATATTGACATATTGTATACCTGGTTCAGGTAATGATATCTCAATGTTAGCTTGTTGTTTTACATACTCATAACTAGTAGTATTTGTTAAAGAGGAATGACTGGACATTTTCAATTTATCAACTACAGCATACTGTTGTTCTTCTAGTGAACACAAAACAATAACAATATTCTAGCTAGTTCTACCGTGCCTGTTTCTGGTTCAACTGGTTTCTTTTCAGTTAGTGTAAAGTTTTCATTATAATAAATTTGTTTGGAATTCTTGTATATTCTTCTATGTCTATGTCAAACCATACATACTTAATCAATATATGTATGTATTACTGATCTTACCTTACAAAACATACTACAATTAATATCACTACTATTAGCAATATAGTTAAAACAATAGCACTAACAACTCCAATTGCTGTACCTACAACTGAAATATATATGTGGTTAAAATTTACATTAATATTTATTTGGCTCTAATTAGAAAGTACAACATTAATCTTATCTTGCCTCCATTAGTTGTATGTGTTGTTGAAGAATCAACTAGTGTTTGGTTAGAAAGTACTGTCCACACTCCATAACCATTAACAGTGTAACCACGTACACCAAACAGATAACACATATTAGGTATCAGATTACTTATAGTCACATTTGTTGTAGTATTTGTACTTGCATTAGTTTTTATTGATGGACCAAACTCATTGCTAGGAGAGCAACTACCATTAGAATGATGAGTAGTATACCCTATCTCATATGTCAAAATGCGATTGTCTATAGGAATATAACTAGGTACACTCCATGAGATAACAGCCCATGTGGTAGACATTAAACTAGAGAGTGTACCAACTGGACCAGGATCTAAATAGAAAGTATATTTATTACCTATAATAACTGATAATGTACTTACTAGTTCCAATCTGTACTTCAACAGGATCACTGAACAAACCTCTTCCAATTGAGTTCACACCAGCTACACTCATGTTATATACATTACCAAATACTAGATCATTCACAATGATATATCTCTTAGTACTGGTGAGGTTGTATGTGATACTATTGTTGCTAATTATCACAATATACTCAATAATTCTACCATTACGTAGGTGACAATCAATCTCTTCCCATATGATTTTGTTTACAGTCAAATTTACTGAAAGAGTCATAATTGACTTTGGTGATCCAAATGGTACTATAAAATTATATAATTTAAATAAAATTAATAATTATGTTTTACCTGAAATGGGTTTTGTTTCACCAAATGTCATCACTGGACTAGACTCTCCTAGTACATTACCAGCTCTTACTGTGATGATATAGCGTGTACCACTGAGCAAATCTCTTAAAATATAACTAAATGTTGTAATGGACTGATGAGTAGTAACAGAAACCAATGTCACATTTACTGAAAATAACTCAGAACAAAATGAACTATAAGAGATGTTGTAGTATGTTACATTGTTCTCATTCCTACGACTGGAAGTAGTCCAGTTCATTGTAATAGTAGTATTTGAGACATCAGTTACTAATAGACTAGTTAGTGGTGTAGGAACTACACAATGAAGTAAGGTTATTTTTAACCAAATATGAACTCACCATTAAACCTTAACAATATTTGTGTACTATTAATTGAAGGAAGATCTTTATATGAGTACACACTGATGTTATATGTACTCAATGTTAGTCCATTGATTATAACTTCATGTCTTGTAGTAGATAATATCTTGTTGGTACCTACTCCAGTAGTAGAATTAATGACAATGACATATCCATTAGTCTGTGATGACATAGTCCAGTTGACTTTAATACTAGTCTCATTTAAAATATATGTCATAGCATTAAATGGAGGACAATTGGGAACTAGAAAAAAAAGAACTTTGTCAATAAAGCAACAGTTTTTTTTAGGTCACAATAATCCCAAATAAATCCACTAATAAATAATTGTAATAATAATTATAATCTGTAAATTTTGTTGTTTGCTACTTAAGTAAGCAGTGAGCAATACAAATAACAATGTTTTGTTTATATATATTAGATTAGATATCAGAACAAAGTTATGGAAATCCTACAAATAATTTATAAATTAGTGTATGTAAGTTTTTAATATCAGATGAATAGCTATATACCTTGTAATATCACAGTGTCACTGTACTTCACTCCTTTATACATTGCTATACAGGTAACATTAACTGACACTCCCAGTGGATCAGGATATACCAGTAGTGTGTTGTTGTATATGAGGAGATCAGAATCAATTAATGTATACATTGTGTTGTACTTTATCACTCCATTCACTAACCAGTAAACATCAGTAGTAGCATTGACAATAGTTGTGATACAATCAATATGATGTTGAGTGTTTTGAAGTTCAGTAACGGATGAGGCAAATGTCCAATTTGCTGATAAAATAACTAAATTATAAAGCAAAAAATTAAAAAAAATCTGTAACATAAATACCTGAAGATAATGTCTGTACACTAGTTTTATTACTAGCAGGTCCCAGTATATCTTGATATGCTCTAATTGTGATGTTATAAGTTGTTCCTGGTATTAGTCTTTTAAGTGTCATCACATTCTGACTACCTCCCTTCACTTGTTGTGTCACAGTGTGTGTGTTACTAGTGGCATTGACTACATATCCATCAGCATCTGATGGAACAGGTGTCCAACTGATAGTGATAGTGGTAGCTGTCTTGTTGACCAGAATAGAAGGAGAAGGAGTAAATTCTGGAGCTGAGAGAATTATATATGACATCATGTAACTATAGTAATACTTACCAGTTACTGTAAGATACCGATTTCTTATTACATTGTCAATATTTTCATAACATCTATATTTATGATCACCATTGTTATTTGATTGACTAAATATTCCACTATTGATCTCCTCTGCATTCCATGTCATATTAATAGTACGAGATATTGTATTGTTATTATTGTAAATGGTATGACTTTCATTAATACAACTGTATCCAATGGTTGGTAATGAACAATCAAATTCAATACTCTGACTATTATATACATAATACCACCTGAAGTGTCTTTTAATTCCACTTAGAATACACTGAAGTATGTATTGTTGTGGTACAACTGTCAAATCAGAAGGAAGTTCAACAACATTATGTGCTATGATCTGTGTGTGTTCTATAGTAATTCAGTAACAAATGATATTATGTATTAGTACAATATGAGATATAACTTACTAAATATATTAACAGTGATGACATTGGTAGTAGGATCAGAACAAGAAGTAGGTAGACAACATTTGAATGTATTATCACTTCCATCAAATTCATTTAACATTTGTCCACTAGGTCTATATACAGTGATGTTAGCTGGATTATTAGAGACAATACAACGAAGGGGATCATTGATATTATTGGTGTTACAGTTAACAGGTTGTCCATTAGGATTAATTCACTGTCCTCCAGACAAAGTGGAATTAGGCAATAAACACTGAAGATGTGATATATACTCACTTATTCCTGGTGTGAAGTAAACATGATTGATGCATGAGCCATTAGGATAACAATCTTCATTGAACATCAGGTAGATACCTAGAATATTGTAAGTAAATGATATACTATATATCAAGTCTCTTACCTGAGTCTGGTGGACAGTTACTAATAACTTTAATGACACATAACAAGGAGATAGTCAGTTGTATTACTAACATTGTCCTATTTTTAACAGAACCTTTCTTCTAATCTTCAATGTACAGTCAACATTGTATTCACCTTAATATGTTTTACTTCACTAAATAAGTCATGTATGGAGATCTTATGAAATGTGAATAATTTTGCATGTTTTCATAATCATAGTTGAGTAATAATAATCATTTAGAACAATAAACCATGTTGCCAATAAACACTACATTAAAATCTCTAAACAGATATACATACAATGTTTGATTGAGTAAACAATATAGGACTAGACATGTGCTGTCCATACTACAATCAACTATATCATATTGAAATTTGAAGTCTGTAAAATATAAACTAAAGAGTTACATGCTGTTTGTTGGATATTGTATAACTTTTATTGTCAGTTTTATAATTACATGTAAACAAGTGTTTATGAGAGTGATGTAATATATATCTACTAATAGGTATCAGATTTGATGTTAATTCATCTAATTATCATTTCTATGATTTTGACAAATTAATTAATTATTTTGTAATTGTTTTTTGGTCTAACTAATAGAAATAACATAAGTGCTTGTATATTTTAAACATGAAATAGCAAATAATAAAAGTTTAAAAGTAACATAAACATAGAAACAACATGACGACAACTGCAATTATTGATAACATAATCAGTTATTATGTATTATGAATTTATATTGACTCATAGACACTGGTATCAGCAATATCTGTTGTTGACAGTTAACACTTATCATATATTATCACTTTACTCTCATCATTTGGTTTAGACTGATGAAGACTGTATGGTTCACAGACTTGCATTTCAATATCTTCATCAGGTCTATAGATAGACAGTGTATGAGTTAACACAAAGTAACAGAAATATGACAACTTACCCACTCTCTTTTTGATGTTCACTTTTAGAGGTAACAGTTTCTGTCCTATTGAGTCTGTATAAAATTAAAGTAAATTTAAACACATGAAAACTAAAGATTTACTATACCATCTGTTACATTAGCAATAGAACAAGTTATCATTACAGATAACAATATGACAACTTACCCACTGTCTTCTTGATGTTGATCTTTAGAAGAAATAACAACTAATCTGTATCAAAGATGATACATTTTTATACATGCAGACTTTTCTTACTTTTCTTACCGTCTGTTGTGTATAAATTGTATTACATTAGCAATAGAACAAGCTATCACTACAGATAACAATATACCAACAAGTACACCTAGTCCAGTAATAGAACTAGTACAAGATATCAATATAAACATCAAATATTAGAGACAGTACCTTTTACTACTATCAGTATACAGTGTAGGATCTATCATTGATGGCTTAACTGTCGATGATGGATCAACTAATGTTTGATTAGGAATAACTGTCCATACTCCATAACCATTAACAGTGTAACCACGTACACCAAACAGATAACAGGTGTTACTTATCAGATCACTTATAGTCACATTTGTACTACTTGTATTCGTTTTTATCGATGGACTAAACTCATCACTAGGAGAACAACAACAATCAGACTGAAGAGTACTGTACCCTATCTCATATGTGATAATGGGATAGTCTACAGGAATATAACTAGGTACACTCCATGAGATAACAGCCCATGTAGTAGACATCAAACTGGATAGTGTACTAACTGGACCAGGAACTGAGTAGAAAGTATATTTATTACCTATTATGACTGATAATCTACTTACTAGTTCCAATCTGTATTTCAACAGGATCACTGAAGGGACCTCTTCCAATAGAGTTCACACCAGCTACACTCATGTTATATACATTACCAAATACTAGATCATTCACAATGATATATCTCTCAGTACTGGTGAGGTTGTATATGATATTATTATTACTTATGATCACAACATATTTAATGATTCTACCATTACGTAGGTGACAATCAATCTCTTCCCATATAATTTTGCTTGCTGTCAAATTTACTGAAAGAGCCATAATTGACTTTGATGATCCAAATGGAACTAGAAGAATTTATTTAATAAATAATATTACTAAATATCTTTTACCTGAAGTGGGTTTTGTTTCGGCATATATCATCACTGGACTAGACTCTCCTAATACATTACCAGCTATCACTGTGATGATATAGTTCATACCAATGAGCAATTCTCTTAATGTATAACTAAATGTTGTAATGAACTGATGAGAAGTAACAGAAACCAATGTCACATTCAACGATTTTAACTCAGAACAAAATGGACTATAAGAGATGTTGTAGTATGTTACGTAGTTCCCATCTTCACTATTGGTACTAGTCCAGTTCACTGTAATAGTAGTAGTTGAGACATCAGTCACTGAGAGACTAGTTACTGGTATAGGAACTAGACAATGAAATAAAGTCAGGCTATCTTTATTCAAATATGAACTTACCATTAAACCTTAACAATGTTTGTGTACTATTAATTGAAGAAAGATCTTTATATGAGTACACACTGATGTTATATGTACTCAATGTTAGTCCATTGATTATAACTTCATGTTCTATAGTAGATAAAATCTTGTTGGTACCTACTTCAGTAGTAGAGTTAATGACAATGACATATCCATTAGTCTGTGATGACATAGTCCAATTGACTTTAATACTGGTCTCATTTAAGATATATCCCATCACATTAGACGGAGGATGACTGGGTCCTACAAAATGAAATGTTTGCTAATAGATCATAGCAGAACTACTTTGGAGCCCATGGAATTAATAAGTTTGGTGTTTGCTACTTAAGTAGCATTGACTACATATCCATCAGCATAAGCAGTAACTAATAAAAACAACTATATTTTGTTTATGTATATTAATTAAGATATCAGAACAAAGTTATGGAAAACCTACAAATAGTTTATAAATGAATATAATGACACATACACACATATATACATGATATCAGATAAATAGCTATATACCTTGTAATATCACAGTGTCATTGTACTTCACTCCTTTATACATTGCTATACAGGTAACATTAACTGACACTCCCAGTGGATCAGCATATACCAGTAGTGTGTTGTTGTATATGAGGAGATCAGAATTAATTAATGTATACATTGAGTTGTACTTCATTACTCCATTCACTAACCAGTAAACATCAGTAGTATCATTGACAATAGTTGTAATACAATTAATAAGATATTGAGTGTTTTGAAGTTCAGTAATTGATGAGATAAATGTCCACTTTGCAGATAAAATAACTAAATTGTAAACACAAATAAAATTAAATTTTATAACATAAATACCTGAAAATAATGTCTGTACACTAATTGTATTACTAGCAGGTCCCAGTATATCTTGATATGCTCTGATTGTGATGTGATAAGTTGTTCCTGGTATTAGTTCTTTTAGTGTCATCACATTCTGACTACCTCCCTTCACTTGTTGTGTTACAGTGTGTGTGTCACTAGTGGCATTGACTACATATCCATCAGCATCAGATAGAACAGGTATCCAACTGACGGTGATAGTGGTAGCTGTCTTATTGACCAAAATAGGAGGAAAAGGAGTAAATCCTGGAGCTGATAGGACTACATATGACATCATATAACTATAGTAGGTACTTACCAGTTACTGTAAGATAACGATTTCTTATGATGTCACTGTCAACTTTTTCATAACATCTATATTTATGATCACCATTGTTGTTTGATTGACTAAATATTCCACTATTGATCTCCTCTGCATTCCATGTCATATTAATAGTACGAGATATTGTATTGTTATTATTGTAAATGGTATGACTTTCATTAATACAACTGTATCCAATAGTTGATAATGAACAATCAAATTCAATACTCTGACTATTATATACATAATACCACCTGAAGTGTCTTTTAATTCCACTTAGAATACATTGAACTGTGTATTGTTGTGGTACAACTGTCATATCAGAAGGAAGTTCAACAACACTGTGTGATATGATCTCTACATGTTCTATAGTAGATCATTAACAAATGACAGTGTGTTCTAGTACAATGAAATATAACTTACTAAATATATTAACAGTAATGATGTTGGTAGTGTGACCAGAACAACTAGTGGGTAGACAACACTTGTAGAAATTATTTGGAACAACTTCATTAAATGTTATACCACCATTAGGTCTGTATAGACTGATACTAGCTGGACTAGTAGTTTTGTCACAATGGAGAGGATTAGTATTACAACTAAGAGTGTTTCCATTAGGATCAACCCACTCTCCTCCAGACAAAGTAGTATTAGGTAATGCACACTTCAGAGGAGAATAGTTAGCATGGTCTTTTGTAATGTAAATATGATTGATGTATGAGCCATTAGTATAACAATCTCCATTGAACATCAGATAAATACCTAGAACATTGTCAATAAATGATGCACTACACATTAGGTCATTTACCTGAGTTTGGTGGACAGTTACTAATAACTTCATTGACACATAACAAGAACATAGTCAGCAGTAGTAATTCTGACATTGTCTTATAATTGAAGCTCATTGATCAGGCACTAACCAAACACTAACCAACTAACCAAACACTATTTGTTATAACAAGGAAACACGCCCCTCTAACTTTGAATGTATAAACAATCTAAGTTATGATAGTTATTATATATAAATAGTTTATTAACCTCGCTGTGCGTGGGCGTTTAGCAACAGTGTTAACAGTATTTCTATAAACAACAAAACTGCTGTATAACTACTTTAAATGTGATAGGTGACAGATTTTGTTAAATAATAGAAATGATCATGAACTCTATCAAAGTATCCAATTGTATTTCAGAAAAAGCTTGTAAACAAAACTTGACAAGATTCATTCCTAAATCAGAGAAATATAGTTTTAAGTTGTATTATTATCAACAGCATTTTTCTCAGGAACAGAATAAAAGTGACTAATGCAGTGTAGAATTGATCCAATATTCTATTTTCTGATGATTGTCACTGATGCTGTGTCCATGACCAGGATCAGTGTACGGTCATGGACAGTCAATAATATCAAGATAAACATTCTAGATTGAATCAACAACAAAACTGTTCATACTACAACAGATATAATAGATAATACATCAAATTATACATTTATTATTAGTCAACTAAACACATTTAAGTCACTAAATTAGCCCAATTGAAAATACAACAAATATTTTTAATTGTTACTCTTCTAATTTGCGGAAAGCTTCTTGCATATCTTCATTGAGTTTAGCATATTCTGACTTTATCTTAGGTTCTCCATCACTATAAGGATCCTGTGTGTGTGTGTGTGTGTTTGAGAGAGAGAGAGAGAGAGAGAATATAGAATGGACAATAACAATCATATGGAGTGTATGAATTTTGCAGTAGGAAATCATCTTCGATCAACTTGGCCACCTCAAGTGTGATCTTATCAGATTCAGCAAGTGATCCCTTGAGCAAGAAAGATCATGACACAATGTACAATGTTGCTAAGCTCATTAATTAGAGCTCAATGAATATATAATAAGCCTTTGGCTCTCTTACCTTTCCTACCAGCTGTACAATCTCAGACAAGTCCTCTTCCTCTTGTAAGATCTCCTTAACCTGTATAATAATCACATGACAGTCACATGATCGTGTACAAATTGTACCGTTGTTCTCAGTTGAACAAATTATGAATAGTTCTTGTCATAGAAGTCATCCAATACTCTCATATATTTAATAAACATACTAAACCCTCTATCAATAAGACACCAAATAATAAAAAAGTGGGTGTGTCCTTTAATAGGGGCTAATTAATAATACTAAGACATCTACAGGAGACACCTGCTGGTATTATTAACAGTAATATCACAAAGTCTCAACAAAGTAGAGAATTAACCCCTAAAACTAAAAACATTCTGTATTCTACTAATAAAAGGGAATAATGCAGTACTTAGTTTGTTTATCTGTATAGATGGAAGCTTCTCTAGCTGCTACAGGCATATTGGATGTGTTAGCAACAAGAGCTGTTCATTTCATAATGGACTCCTCAACACCTTTGATCTCAACTTTAAGCTAAATAATGTACACAATTAAGTACATAGATGTATAGATATATAAATGGATGTATAGATAAGTAAATGGATACATAGATAAGTAGATGGATGCATAATTAAGTAAATGGACACACGAAGGCATATATAGATAAAATGGACTAATGTCAAATAAATGGATGATCTTTACCTTGGGGAAATCTCAAAGTACTTCAGACATTTCGTTACTTCTCTCTCCACATCCCACATATACACTACACAATTACCTCACTTACCTGAGTATGGTGGACACTTACCCTAATACCCTCACTGAAACATAATAAAAAGATAGCCAGTAGTACAACTGACAATGTCTTATTAATATTATTGGAGCCTTTTATATAATCTTCAACATATATCCAACATTGTACATATATTAGTTATAGGATGGTTACTGTACTAAACAAGGAAATGGAGAAATATCAATTACTTCATTGGGTTATTGTAAACATGGTTAGTACTAGTTATTATATTCATTTACAACAGTAAACCAAACTAACAATAAACACTACATTAAATATATGTGTTGTCCATGCTACAACTAAATGTTGAAAATTGGAAGACTGTAAATTAGACACAAACTAAAGAGTTTCATGTTGTGTTGTTGTCTTAACTTAATTTACTGTCAGTTAATTACATGTATACGTACATTACATGTATATATATATCTACTATATCTACTAATAGATGTTGGATTATGCCAGTTCATCTAAAGTTTTGTCATAATAGTTTTGTAAGTTGTTTTTTTGTCCAACTAGTGGAAATAAATTATAGTGCCAGTATATATCAGTACATAAAACATGAAATAACAAATATTTCTTAAATACAACAACAAGAATAGCAATAACTTGAAAATAATTACAATTATTGACAACATAGTCAGTTAGTATGTATTATGAATTCATGTTGACTCATAGACACTGGTACCAGCAATATCTGTTGTTGACAGTTGACACTCATCATATATCTCTTTACTCTCATCAGTTGGTTTAGACTGATGAAGACTGTATGGCTCACAGACTGTCATTTCAATATCTTCATCAGGTCTATAGATAGACAGTGTATGAGTTAACATGAGGTGACAGAAATACAAAAACTTACCCACTCTCTTTTTGATGTTCACTTTTAGAGGTAACAGTTTCTGTCCTATTGAGTCTGTATAAAATTAAAGTAAATTTAAACACATGAATAATAAAGATTTACTATACCATCTATTATGTATAAACTATATGACATTAGCAATAGAACAAGTTATTACTAAAGATAACAACATGACAACTTACCCACTGTCTTCCTGATGTTGATTTTTAGAAGAAATGACAACTAGTCTGTTTCAAATATGATACATCTTTATATATGTAAACTTTTCTTACCGTCTGTTGTGTATAAATTGTATTACATTAATAACATTAACATTCATTTATAACAGTAAACCAAACTAACAATAAACACTACATTAAACATATGTGTTGTCCATGCTACAACTAAATGTTGAAAATTGGAAGACAATAAATTAAACACAAACTAAAGAGTTGCATGTTGTGTTGTTGTCTTAACTTAATTTACTGTCAGTTAATTACATGTACATGTACATTACATGTATATATATCTACTTATAGATAATGGATTATGCCAATTCATCTAAAGTTTTGTAATAATAGTTTTTGTAAGTTTTTTCTTTTGTCCAACTGGTGGAAATAAATTATAGTACCAGTATATTTAAAACATGAAATAACAAATATTTCTTAAATACAACAATAAGTGTAGCAATAACATGGAAACAATCACAATTATTGACAATGTTAATATGTATTATGAATTCATATTGACTCATAGACACTGGTATCAGCAATATCTGTTGTTGACAGTTGACACTCATCATATATCAATTTACTCTCATCAGTTGGTTTAGACTGATGAAGACTGTATGGCTCATAGACTTGCATTTCAATATCTTCATCAGGTCTATAGATAGACAGTGTATGAGTTAACACAAAGTTACAGAAATATGACAACTTACCCACTCTCTTTTTGATGTTTACTTTTAGAGGTAACAGTTTCTGTCTTATTGAGTCTGTATAAAATTAAAGTAAATTTAACCTTATGAATATTGACATACATCTGTTATGTATAAATTGTAAGATACATAATTAACAACTTATATAACAATATAACAACATATCCATTGTTTGTTTGATGTTGATCTTTAGAAGAAATGACAACTAATCTGTATCAAATATAATATATCTTTATACATGTAGCCTTTTCTTACTGTCTGTTGTGTATAAATTGTATTACAATAGCAATAGAACAAGCTATCACTACAGATAATAATATAACAACAAGTACACCCAGTCCAGTAATAGAACTAGTACAAGATATTAATATAAACATCAAATATTAGAGACAGTACCTTTTATTACTATCAGTACACAATGTAGGATCTGTCATTGATGGATCAACTAATGTTTGATTATCAATAACTGTCGATACTCCATAACCATTAACAGTGTAACCACATTCACCAAACAGATAACAGGTGTTACCTATCAGATCACTTATATTAACATTTGTACTACTTGTATTAATTTTAATCATTGGATTAAACTCATCACTACGAGAACAACAACCATCAGACTGATAAGTAGTGTACCCTATCTCATATGTAATAATGAGATAGTCTACAGGAATATAACTAGGTACACTCCATGAGATAACAGCCCATGTAGTAGACATTAAACTGATTAATGTACCAACTGGACCAGGAACTGAGTAGAAAGTGTAATTATTACCAATTATAACTGATAATGTACTGACTAGTTCCAATCTGTACTTCAACAGGATCACTGAAGGGACCTCTTCCAATAGAGTTCACACCAGCTACACTCATGTTATATACATTACCAAATACTAGATCATTCACAATGATATATCTCTCAGTACTGGTGAGGTTGTATGTGATACTATTGTTACTAATGATCACAATATACTCAATGATTCTACCATTATGTAGATGACAATCAATTTCTTTCCATATGATTTTGCTTGCTATCAAATTTACTGAAATAGCCATAATTGACTTTGGCGATCCAAATGGAACTAGAAGAATTTATTTAATAAATAATATTACTAAATATTTTTTACCTGAAGTTGGTTTTGTTTCATCAAATATCATCACTGGACTAGACTCTCCTAATACATTACCAGCTCTCACTGTGATGATATAGTTCATACCACTGAGCAATTCACTTAATGTATAACTAAATGTTGTAATGAATTGAATTTAACTCAGAGCAAAATGGACTAGATGTTGTAGTATGTTATATAGTTCCCATCTTCACTTTGGGACTAGTCCAGTTCACTGTAATAGTAGTAGTTGAGACATCAGTCACTGAGAGACTAGTTGCTGGTAAAGGAACTAGACGATGAAATAAAGTCAGTCTATCTTTATTCAAATATGAACTCACCATTAAACCTTAACAATGTTTGTGTACTATTAATTGAAGGAAGATCTTTATATGAGTACACACTGATGTTATATGTACTCAATGTTAGTCCATTGATTATAACTTCATGTTCTGTAGTAGATAATATCTTGTTGGTACCTACTCCAGTAGTAGAGTTAATGACAATGATATATCCATTAGTCTGTGATGACACAGTCCAGTTGACTTTAATACTAGTCTCATTTAAGATATATGACATCACATTAGACGGAGGATGACAAGGTCCTACAAAATGAAATGTATCCATCAGCATAAGCAGTAACTAATAAAACAACTATGTTTTGTTTATTTATATTAGTTAAGATATCAGAACCAAGTTATGGAAAACCTACAACCAGTTTATAAATGAATATAATGACACACACACACACATATACATGATATCAGATAAATAGCTATATACCTTGTAATATCACAGTGTCACTGTACTTCACTCCTTTATACGTCGCTATACAGGTAACATTAACTGACACTCCAAGTGGATCAGGATATACCAGTAGTGTGTTGTTGTATATGAGGAGATCAGAATCAATTAATGTATACATTGAGTTGTACTTTATTATTCCATTCACTAACCAATAAACATCAGTAGTAACATTGACAATAGTTGTGATACAATCAATATGATATTGAGTGTTTTGAAGTTTAATAATTGATGAAATAAATGTCCACTTTGCAGATAAAATAACTAAATTGTAAACACAAATAAAACTAAATTTTATAATAAAAATACCTGAAAATAATGTCTGTACACTAATTGTATTACTAGCAGGTCCCAATATATCTTGATATGCTCTGATTGTGATGTTAATTCATTAATTAGAGCTCAATGAATATATAATAAGCCTTTGGCTCTCTTACCTTTCCCACCAGCTAATGAGGACAACAACTATTGCCAGGAGATAGAGAGGAAATAGTAAACTGAGACCAGCTTTCCATAATTCTGTCATTCCTTTGTAAAAACATAAAGGAAATCCAAGTCCAAGATTTAAAACTGAAAGAAAAACAACTATAACATCTCTGACCACTCCCATTTTCCCATTGTAAACACTCAACATATCTAGTATCCCCACATTAGCAGCCTGAACATAGAATATAATTCCATTGAATGTACCAGTTGTTAATGTAAGTCTGAGAGCATATAACAGGTAAATAAGAAGGGGACCAGCAACTAGATAAATACCTATTGTTGCTATCCAAGCATTGCTACAATGCTGACACTCTGTAGACCCAAATACCACACTTAATCCCTCACTACATCTACCACATAATGTTCCTTCACGTTGATATAAACACAATGGTGGATGATAGTCAGTGATACCATCTGACAAAAAGACTTTTCCACCAGCTAATGAGATTGTTGGTTGGACCTGATGATGCCTTGATGTAATCATTCATTGAAAAGTGCTAAAAAATTTCATGAAAATGTTGAAATCATCAGTGAATCTTGTAGAAGGAATTAAGTGACTACTTTTACTTAGAAAATAAAGATAGATGTATATACACACTAATATTCTCCATGTTGTAAGTTTTAAAATAAATGAAAGTGAAGCATTTATGACCTGTTTGCAAAAGGGGACCACTTCTTTCAAAATATTTGTACCTGATTTGTAAAAAATCACTGTTCAAATATCTCAAACATCTCAGTTTTGTATACATACAGTTACTATATATGCATAACTATTCTATATGTATGCAAAACTGTTTTTGATATGTTTTAACAGTGGTTTTGTTAACAAATCAGGTCACAAATATTTTGACAGAAGGTGTCCCTTTTTGGAAATAACATCATATATTATTAGCTATGTAGACTGTTCTTATTTAAGCTGGCATGTGTTTCTCTAAAGCCTTGATCAAATGATGTATTGAGGATATAATGTGTTGATAAACACTTTTGAGCTTGAGTCTTGTACAATGAAAACCTGGTAAAATACAATAGCTGCTCCATGACATTCTAGATTGTTGTAATTACTATTGAATACTGTAGAACGTATGTATGTATTAATGACATAATCTGTGTTGTATTACAGAATAAACATGTCATCTACAAACTGCTCCTATTATCATGAAATGTTGATTCTGTAACTTGAACAGTAATTATCACTCTGTTGTGTATAGAGTATTGTTAGCCTTGCAACATTAACATGACAGTCACATCATCATGTACAAATTGTTGTTCTCAGTTGAACAAATTCTGAATAGTTCTTGTCATAGAAGTCGTCCAATACTCTCATATATTTGCTGTAACTTAGCAACCAGTTAATGGATGGAAAATGCTTTCTCTGAGCCAACTTCTTATCCAGTCCCCAAAACACCTAGAAACCAGATACACATCTATCAGTTATCAAGCACTTAAAGTTCATTTGTTATTATTACCTGTACAATGTTAAGTGTTTGTGCAGTTACAGGATCAGAGAAATCTCCTCCAGGAGGACTTACAGCTCCTACAACAGTGACACTGCCTTCTCTGGATGGGTTAACAGTACATACAACATGACCAGCTCTCTCATAGAAAGAGGCTAGACGAGCACCTAAATATGCTGGGAAACCATTCTTTGAGGTGGAAAGGGGAGACAAAAGCATGTAGCTGAGTTTCTTATTACTTGATGTCATTGTTTACCAGCTGGCATTTCACCTAGATGACCAGATATCTCACAAAGATATCTGACAGTAAATTAAGTCTCATTTAAATGATATGCCATTACATTAGATGGAGGACCACTGGGAACTAGAAAATAAGAAATTTGTCAATAGAGCAACAACTATTTTGTGTCCCAATCACAACTAATATCCAAAGCTACAGATACTAAATATTTAGAAAATCAACCATAAAAATTTATTCATACAATCAGTGTTAATAATTATCCAGTATAGTATAAAATGTTCCAGACTAGGCATTGTACTAATGTATAGTCTGTTATCAATGTATAGACCACTATGAAGTTATCAAAGTAATGTCCTACATCTGTTAATTCTATAATCAGAATATGATATCATAAAATGTGAGATAGAGGGTAGTAGAAATGGACAAGGTGGCCTACAAATGATCATATCTATTGACAAATTAAATAACTAGAACTTGTCAACAAACAAGTTAATTGTAGACATTAGGTGCTTACAACACTGCTTACAATGTTTATAACGGTGCACAAATGAAACTTATTCACTCTTACCATGTAGTGATTATAAAGCTGGAGGCTTTATAATCACTACATTAGCTTATTGTTACTATATGTTTTATTTGCTGTTAGTGGAATGTACATTGTTTTCATCATACGAACTTATATTAAATGAGTATTGTAATATATATAATCTATGAAGTTGTTTGCAAATTATGTAAGCAGTCACCAATAAAACTAACTTTTAACTTTTTTTTTTATTTAAGATATAAGAGCAAAATTATGGAAATCTACAACCAGCTTGTAAATGTATATGACAGATTGTGATATTAGATGAATAGCTACATTTCACATACCTTGTAACATCACAGTGTCACTGTAGTTTACTCCTTTATACATTGCTATACAGGTAACATTAACTGATACTCCCAGTGGATCAGGATATACTAGTAGTTTGTTGTTGTATATGAGGAGATCAGAATCAATTAATGTATACATTGAGTTGTACTTCATTACTCCATTCACTAACTAGTAAACATCAGTAGTAACATTGACAGTAGTTGTGACACAATTAATATGATATTGAGTATTTTGAAGTTCAATAATTGATGAGATGAATGTCAAATTTACTGATAAAATAACTAACATACAAAGAGTAAAATAAAATAAAATTCTCTTACATAAATACCTGATAATGTTTGTACACTAATTGTATTATGAGCAGGTCCCAGTATATCTTGATATGCTCTGACTGTGATCTTATAAGTTGTTGTTGGCATTAGTCCCCTCAGTGTCATAACATTCTGACCACTTCCCTTCACTTGTTGTGTCACAGTGTGTGTGTCATTAGTGGCATTAACTACATATCCATCAGCATTAGATGGAACAGGTGTCCAACTGACAGTAATAGTGGTAGATGTCTTATTGACCAAAATAGGAGGAGAGGGAGTAAATCCTGGAGCTGATATGATTACATATGACATATGATCATAGTAATAGAAGTACTTACCAGTTACTGTAAGATAGTGATGTCTACGAATCTCACCAACACTTTCATAGCATAAATGTATATGATCACCATTATAGGTTGACTGACTAAATATTCCACTACTAATCTCCTCTGCATACCAAGTAACAGTAAGATTACGAACAATTGTATTATTATTACTATAAAGTGTTTGATTCTCTATACTGCAACTGTATCCAAAGTGTGGTGATACACTATTAAATCTGTTATTTTTATTAATGTAATACCAACCAAAATTCTGTTCCAGTCCACTTACAATACATTGTAGTGTGTATTGTTGTGGTACAACTGTCATATCAGAAGGAAGTTCAACAACACTGAAGTTTAAGATTGCTACATGTTCTAAAGTAGATCAGTAACAAATGACAATGTGTACTAGTACAATATGAGATATAACTTACTGAATATATTAACAGTGATGATGTTGGTAGGATCAGAACAACTATGAGGTAGACAACACTTGAATGTATTGTTATTATCATTTGGATCAACTTCATCAAATGTTATACTACCATTAGGTCTGTATAGACTGATACTAGCTGGATTAGTAGTTTTGTCACAATAAAGAGGAACAGTATTACAACTAAGAGGGTTTCCATTAGGATCAACCCACTCTCCTACAGACAAAGTAGTATTAGGTAATGCACACTTCAGAGGAGAATAGTTAGCATTGTCTTTTGTGATGTAAATATGATCAATATAGGAGCCATTAGGATAACAATCTCCATTGAACATCAAGTAGATACCTAGAACATTGTCAATAAATGATGTAATATACACATCAACTCATTTACCTGAGTTTGGTGGACAGTTACTTATAGCTTCACTGACATATAACAAGAAGAAAATCTTTAGTAATACTGACATTATCTTATTCTTAACAAAGCTTCTTTCTAATCTTCAATACATTTGCTATGAAGTATATCTGATATTTTACAATATCTCTTGTATAATAGTATTTTAATAGTCATACATGATATGATAACAATCAGAGTTGATGTTGTTAATGTAAATATACATCCAAAAATTAACAGTAAGTGTCTCTATAAACAAATGACTATTTTTACAAAACAAGTTATATAAACATTTGGATTACATTATATAAATTTTACATTAAATGGAAACTTTGATAACTTCAAAATATAAAAAGCATATAGAGCTACTTTATAAGCTTAAGAGTAAACACAACACTATAACTGAGTTCAGACTAAACTGATTGAGGTTATATTGGTTAGTGTGTAATGTTATATAAGCAGGTCACTATTGAATAGATCTGATTGGTCAGTTTGAGATCAGTACATGTAATATAATTGTAGTGGCTTTTCTTACATCATACACTCTAACGTAAAATTAACAAACTGTTTGATGTTCATCACATGAATATAAAATTGAATTTTAAACAATTGTAATTATATTGATGTCAGACTGGAAACTGATGAAGGAAATAGGAATAGGATGAGTGCTCTTGTTTGGTCAATGAAAATATTTTAAACATATTATCTGAGTAGGATTATAATCAGTTAAATGTATGCATAGTTCTATATTTCTGGCAATTTGGTTCAATCAGAGGACACTTAGTTTTCACCCAACAAGAGTACTGTAGTATAACTATGATAGTATTTACTTTTGGTTTTCTGCTTTCCAAAGAGAAATACTAACAAAAATACTATAACAATAAACAATGCTATTACTGCCATTCTAAATAATGCACCAAAACTGCACTATTAGTTCCTTGTCCTACAAAAACAATAATGTCCAATCTGATTCTTATATATTTTATTGATCTTGTGAGAAGTCATTGGTGTACTAGTAAACAAGTTGATATCAATAGTTGACGCTTCAATGAGACTATCAAAATATGTCATATCAGCTTGAGGTGATGAAGAAGTAATTGCATATTCTAAGTCAATCCAATCCACCACAAATTCCTTTAGAACAGCATTTTTTAAACTTCTCTCTACATTATCTCTGTTATAATATCCATATAATATGTATGTTCCATTTACTGAGGGAGATGGACATCTTTCAATAGTTACATCTAATAATATAGTAGATGATAATGGTGAGATGACCAGTACAATACATCCAGTATTAGATGACTATAATTCAGAAAATTCTCTCAGAAAATTATACATTGTTTATGATTATTATATTATGATTAGTGTTGTAAAAGTATTGAATTTGTATTTAGTTACTGTTATTGTTATTGTACAAAATTTGTTAGAATTTTAGTTTTTGTTATTGATTGTTCACAAAATTGATGTTAGTATTTGCTTTAGTTATTGTTAGTGAATCAAATTTTTGTTATTGTTATTGATGAAAGTCTATTTTAAAGGGTTTTAAGTGCCAAATGGACAATGTCAAATGTTTAAGTAAAATTACATTGGAACCTTTTTGACTTTGCCAAAGCTGACTCTTTTTCTTTTATAATGTTCTTTTCCTTTTGAACGAAACAAATAAATCCTCATATAAACAGCCAAGTCAGGTGATGACTCGTGGTATTGTAAAAGTTCTTTGACCATTCAATAGGTCTATGCACCTTGTTTGTACATCAAAGTGTTAATAATTTTTTCTTATTTTACTAGTATAGAGCTGCAATTTTTGTTTAGTTATTGTTTGTTAATGATTTCTAACTAATTTTAGTTATAGTTTTGTTATTGTTAACAATAATGATTTCCCTTTTACAAAAATGGTTTTAGTTTTAGTTATTGTTAAACAATTACAACGCTAATTATGATACCAATTAATTAATACCTTATAAGCATGAATATTGAGACATTGACTTGTTGATACTGAACAGAGAATATACATGTAACATCACCAGCTGTAAGCTGGTGATGTTACATGTATGTGCTTAGGTATAAATATGCATATGTAAATCTACATGTACGTCAATATGTATAGTAATATAAATAGAGTGTTTAAACAATGTGTTATCATATCACCACTATATACTCTGTATTACATAGTTAATTCATGATCAATGAAGGAGGACACAAAGAACATAGTATTCATCATGTGAGATATTACATATAATATAACTGTAGTAACATCAATAACAAATTTTATAAAGTATAATGTCTGTGTATTAAATTAGTGTTAAAAGTACAGGACATTGTACACAAAGTATATACCAAGTCAAAATTAAAATATTTATTAAGTAGTTATTTAATGCCAGTTTACATTCTCATACAATACTTGTGGTGGGTGTGGATGAGGTGTGTTATCATAGGTATTAGTGGTTTGCTGCACATCTCTAAATTTAGTCATTTCATAAGCTGCATTAGTTTCTGTCTTGACTGAGTCAGCATTATAGTCTGTAGAAGTGAAAGTAAAAAGTATTAATAGCTATATGTTAGTATTTTACCTTTTCTTTTTTTCTTTCTGAACAGTAGTACTATCAATAATGTTAAAACAACAAGAAATGCTACCACTGCTAAACCAAAAAACACTCCTAAAACTACACTATCTAGTCCTTGTGCTGTAATAAAATAATAATACTTATAGTTTGGTCTTATATATTATGCTAACTTTGTGAAAAAGTAGTCAGTGTATTACTCATACACAAGTTGACAGCAGTATTTGATGTTTCAGTAACAGAACTAAAATATGATATTCCAGTTAATGGTGATGAAGAAACAATTTGATTTTCTAAAATACTCCAGTCCACAACAAATTCCTTTACAACAGCATATTTTAAACTTCTCTCTCCATTATCTCTTTTATCATATCCATATAATATGTATGTTCCATTTATTGAGGGTGATAGACATCTTTCAATAGTTACATCTAATAATATAGTAGATAATACTGGTGAGATGACCAGTACAATACATCCAGTATTAGATGACTGCTGATAAACACATGTCAAACAGATGTCAGTTCCATTTCTAGTGATATTTATGTCCTTAACTTCAAATGTACCTTTGAAATGAGATATATAACATATGCATATTAATATAATAAGAAATGATTTTACTTACTAATTGGAAATGCTTCAGAAATTGTCACTCCTAAAGAATTTAGTGTTATTATACTTAAATAGTACATATATTCTTTTTGAAGTTGTACTCTCCATATTATTTGGTATGTTTCATTTATTAATGTTATATCTTCCCACACAAAAATATTTGAGGTATTTATGTTCATGTTATCTCCAGCTCTAGTGAGCAGAAACTGACTTGAGTTTTGTTGTAAGTTAGAACAATGACTCTCAGCAAACTAATGAGAATAATTACAAATTAATTCTTTGTTTGGCTTACTTGAAATAATACTACAATTGAACTGTTGCTATTTAAAGTAACTCCAACTATCTTTGGTTTTATGGGTAATTCTATAAATTGAAACAATTATGAATTAAATTTATAATTTGTCGTCAAATGATAACTCTAAACATATATTCACACTTATTAGTTGACAAATATATGGTTATAAAAGTTATAATTATCAAATTACTTGATACAAAATGTAAACGTTACTGTTTTGATTATTATCACTGTTAAACCAACTCATGATTGTTTAGATTGCATACAAAGTTCATTGAAGTGTTAACAACATATACTGTTTTGTTTTTGATTACTCATTGACAAAGTATACTGTTTTGACTACTATTACTATGGAATTGACAGTTAATGTACTTCAATAAATGACTTCTCAGAAAGGACATGTTTATTGTATGTAAAGGACTGTCCTATTAATAATTGCATAGTGACAACATTCACACACTAGCGTAGCATCCACAAAAATTGTGTCTGACTAATGAGATGTTAAACAGACTTTTCATAGCTCTAACAATTAATTATATGATTGCCAAGTGTCCATTAGTATATCAGTTATGAAAACAGTGTGATGTCTACTACTTCTTGGTGTCTTATAAATGACTATATGTGACCTGATTTGCAGAAAGGGACCACTTCTGTCAAAATATTTGTGACCTGATTTGTTAACAAAACCACTGTTAAAACATATCAAAAAACAGTTTTGCATACATATATAATAGTTATGGATATATAGCAACTGTGTGTATACAAAGCTGAGATGCTTGAGATGTTTTAACAGTGGTTTGTTCACAAAACAGATCACAAATATTTTGAAAGAAGTGGTCCCTTCTTACAAATCAAGTCACATATATTGATTAAATCAACTAATCAAGACTTTAGTAAATAATGTACTATGGAATTTATATTCCTAATATAAAACAAGATGCTAAGGCAGGGTTGTTAATTCATTCATACACTACAATGTATTATGTAAGGATGTATGCTACCTAAATGCCATGAATAGGTTAAAACAGCCAATTTATTTGATATTACAATACATTAAATGTTAATAGTACATGTACCTGCTACCACAGATTTTGACTGATTACAACCAGCATACAAATTTCCTGGCAAAAGAGTAAAGTTATACACATTACAAGGATTAGGAGTATCTTCAGTATATTTGAAAACATTGTTATCTCCTGTCAACTCTACAGTAATATTGATAGTGTTATTAGTATCTGTAATAGACAATATCAATGTAGTATTCTCATTAACAACAGGATGAACACTCCAAGATAGAAATAAAGTGTTAGAAGTAGTTGAGAATACTTTGAAGTCTGAGACAAGTACTGGATCACCTAGAGGAAAGCATTTTTAACTTCAAATAAAGATATGTTAGTAACCTTGTACAGTCAATAATGCAGTAGGACTTGTTGCATTACTACCATAAGGTGGAGGTGAGCCACCCAGAATTACACAATACACTTCAGTATTATTATTAAGACAGTTACCAGTCATGTTTAAAAGAGAATGTTGAATATCACACCCAATATAATATGGAGGATTATGATTGTAGTATCCACTAAAACTAATTCCTCTAGTTTTTAACTCTTCAGTTGTCATATTCTCAGAATTAACTCCATCAATAAACCAGTAGAGATATGAACCATCACCATGACAATAGAAGATAACTTGTTGACCAAGACTGACATTAGTAGAGTAAGGATAATTAGAAATATCTGAAACAAATAAGAAATGTAGCTGCTCTAATACTTTTAAAATAATCTTACATCCATAATGACAGCATAGTGAAGTAGAAAATAAACTTGTAATATAAAAAACAAGAACAATCTTCATCTTGTTCATAACTAGAAGCATCAGCTTATAGTAATAACATCATAGACACTGTCTATGAATCTTATTATCAGTTCCCTGTGATATGGTTTCTCATAAACTTTGTTACACTATCCTGTATCTTTATTATAAAGCATGTGAGTTTTGAACCAAAACAAGAAAGATAACTCATATAGAGTAATATGTTTTGGACAGTGTTCGTGGAATAAATTATTAAAATTTATTTTACATTGTTTATGATTATGATACCAATTAATTAATACTAATGTGATATATAATAATGACTTCTAGTATGAACATTGATACATTGACTTGTTAATACTGAATAGACCATATACATGAAACATCACCTGCAAGCTCCTGTAGGTATAAGTATACATATTGAATCTAAATATATGTCATAAATCAGTTAGAGAGCTAACTCAATAATAAAATAAATTTGTAGGTTATGCATGAGAAACAGCTCATTCTAGTAAGTAGTTTTTATTTACAAGAATAAAATCTAAAGATTAGCATTTACAGTTTTTTTTTGTCTGCACAAATCACCATGCTTGTAGAGTTACAATTAATTAAACAAAAAAGTTATAGAAACTATATATATAACTTCATTGATGCTACAAAAGAACCATTATGTTTTGTATTAGTGTAATTTTTTTGTTACATCTCATGAGGCAAGATTCTCAGTAATTGGATTTTCTGACTTTGATTTAAAGATGTTTTTCCCTCTGGATCTTTATAGAGAGCCACCATCTAATACGATTTTATCAAATGCACTCTTCCATTCATTATAAAGCTTACCTTAGGAATAGAATTGAGTCCAAGAAATACATTGACATTAAAAAAAACAATGAGAGCACAAATGATATCATCCACATTTTCAGTGTCACTCAAAATAGGTGCTATTGTAATAGTGACAATCAATACAAATGTACCACAGTACAATGTCTTTCGGATATACTTTGAGTTATTAAAGACATGAATTTCAACATTTCTTGTTAGAAAGGCTAACACTAGTCCAATAATATGAAGAACAAATTTGTAAAGAATAGAAAAGATTAAAAGTAATGTAAAAGTGTACTTGGTACCACAAACAGCTACCATATAATTTTCCATTATTCCTTGTTCCTACATTAAAAGCATATATTACTGCACTTGATGATATCTCACTACTAACATTAATATTTGACTGAGTTAGCTTATTTCTGACAAATGCTGTATCATTTTTAATGATAGCACCAATAACCAATGGAATAGTTATAATCATATCCACAGCCAAAAATCTAAAGACAAGCAATGCCAATTTCTAGTCACTTAATACCTAAATAAAATTTGTTATAATACACCTACATTGCTTTTGATATATTAAACCAACTTGTTTCTTGGGTTTAAATATGAGATGTACTCTTGATGTTTTTGCTATAACTACACCAATACATATAGTATATCCCCAACTAGCTGCTATACCCAAGGAAGGTACAAGGATACATCAAAACCTGCCACTTTTTCTAGTCTATGTATGAGTATAGAGTTTCTGTGGTAAAGACTAATTATATTAAAAATTAACAGTGAGTTTTTGTAAATTATTGAATTTCTTAATTCATAATGCACATTGCTAATTATAGTATTTATGGGGTTATATATAACATCAATTACATAAAAGTATAACCAAATGTGACTGTTTTTTTATACATTTAATATCACTCAATAACATTTCCTATGTGTTTATTTTCTTACTAACCATCTTTGTATGTATACAGATGTGGTATGATTGAACTAGTAATGTATGGAGGAGAGAGATTTGTCTGATCATGTCATGTCTTAAACTCATACACACATAATTAAGTTTATTGTACTGCTATGAACATAAACAGTTAAAATATACAAGTCTATTTACATAGTGTAGACTGTATTTATTAGTATAACATATATTATTAAGTTCACACGTAAGTTAGTTGTAATACATGTATGAGACAAACAAGATGATACGTGAAGAAATTGTTCAAACTTGTTTGTTTTATGAATTTGCTATCTTGTTCACTGTGCTGTCATAATGGATGTAATAAGACTATCTGAGAATTACAAGCATTTTATATGTTTCAGATTTTTCCTTTCTTCTAGTGTCATCACATTCTGACTAACTTCCATAACCTGTTGTGTTACTGTGTGTGTGTCACTAGTAGTGTTGATAACATATCCATCAGCATCATATGGAACAGGTGTCCAACTGACAGTGATAATGGTAGATGTCTTGTTGACCAGAATAGGAGGAGAGGTAGTAAATCCTGGAGCTGAGAGAATTAAATATGACATCATGTAACTATAGTAGTACTTACCAGTTACTGTAAGATAATAATTTCTTATGACATAGTCAACCTCTTCATAACACCTATATTTATGATCACCATTGTTGTTTGATTGACTAAATATTCCACTATTGATCTCCTCTGCATTCCATGTAATATTAATAGTATGAGATATTGTATTGTTATTATTGTAAATGGTATGACTTTCATTAATACAACTGTATCCAATGGTTGGTAATGAACAATTAAATTCAATACTCTGACTATTATATACATAATACCACCTGAAGTGTCTTTTAATTCCACTTAGAATACACTGAACAGTGTATTGTTGTGGTACAACTGTCATATCAGAAGGAAGTTCAACAACATTGTGTGTTATGATCTCTACATGTACTACAGTAGATCAGTAACAAATGACAGTGTGTACTAGTACAATAGAATATATCTTACAGAATATATTAACAGTGACAAATGACAGATCAGTAACAAATGACTTAGAATACACTGAACTGTGTATTGTTGTGGTACAACTGTCATGTCAACTGTCAGGAAGTTCAACAACATTGTGTGTTATGATCTCTACATGTACTACAGTAGATCAGTAACAAATGACAGTGTGTACTAGTACAATAGAATATATCTTACAGAATATATTAACAGTGATGATGTTGGTAGTAGGATTAGAACAATTACTGGGTAGACAACACTTGTAAAAATTATTATTTAGAACAGATTCAATAAATGTTATACCACCATTAGGTCTGTATAGACTGATACTAGCTGGATTAGTAATTTTGTCACAATGGAGAGGACTAGTATTACAACTAACAGGGTTTCCATTAGGATCAACCCACTCTCCTCCAGACAAAGTAGTATTAGGTAATGCACACTTCAGAGAAGAATAGTTAGCATGGTCTTTTGTGATGTAAATATGATTGATGTATAGCGATTTCTGTATCCAATGATTGGTAATGAACAATCAAATTCAATACTCTGACTATTATATACATAATACCACCTGAAGTGTCTTTTAATTCCACTTAGAATACACTGAACTGTGTATTGTTGTGGTACAACTGTCATGTCAACTGTCAGGAAGTTCAACAACATTGTGTGTTATGATCTCTACATGTACTACAGTAGATCAGTAACAAATGACAGTGTGTACTAGTACAATAGAATATATCTTACAGAATATATTAACAGTGATGATGTTGGTAGTAGGATTAGAACAATTACTGGGTAGACAACACTTGTAAAAATTATTATTTAGAACAGATTCAATAAATGTTATACCACCATTAGGTCTGTATAGACTGATACTAGTTGGATTAGTAATTTTGTCACAATGGAGAGGACTAGTATTACAACTAACAGGGTTTCCATTAGGATCAACCCACTCTCCTCCAGACAAAGTAGTATTAGGTAATGTACACCTCAGAGAAGAATAGTTAGCATGGTCTTTTGTGATGTAAATATGATTGATGTATGAGCCATTAAGATAACTATCTCCATTGAACATTAAGTAGATATCTAGAATGCTATCAATAAATGATGTACTACTGATTAAGTCACTTATCAGAATCTGGTGGACAGTTACTAATAACTTCATTGACACATAACAAGAAGATAGTAGTCAGTAGTAGTTCTGACATTGTCTTATTATTAACAATAATACAATAATGCTTTCTCTTTAATCTTCAGTATGTAGCCAACATTCTACATATATCAAAGTTCAAAGATCTAAATTATAAGGAAATCTTATGCAATACGAATAACTTGACTAAGTTATTGTAAATAACAATAACATAAAGTAATAATAACACTAACCATCTTGATAATAAAAACTACATTATTTAGTCAGCCAAACATTTACTTACAGTTGTCTAACATAGTTTAATGTAGTGTTTGAACTTGATATGTACTGTCTATACTACAACTAACTATATCATGTTGAAAATTGGAAGTTTGTAAATATAAACTAAAGAGTACATGTTGTGCTGTTGTCTTTCACACTGTCAGTTTGACAATCACACATATAGTGTATGATGAGAGTAATGTAATAAATATTTATCAAATTTACTGAAAACCATAATTATCTTTGGGGATCCAGGTGGAACTATAAACTTCTGTAATATTTTCAACATTAATAATAACATTTTACATGAAGTGGATTTTGTTTCATCAAATATCATCACTGGACTAGACTGTCCTAATACAGTGACACTATGATATTACAAGGTATATAGCTATTCATCTGATATCATATACTAATTTATAAATTATTTGTAAATTTCCAAAACTTTGTTCTGATATCTTAACTAATATACATAAACAAAACATAGTTGATTTTATTAGCTACTGCTTACTTAATTAGCAAACAACAAACTTAGCTATTTATCTGATATCACAAACTGTCATAAACATTTATAAACTGGTTGTAGATTTTTCATAGCTTTGTTCCAATATCTTAACTAATACACACTTCACTTCAGATATATTACAAATACATATTAATTGTAGCTGTCCATTGGACCTGAAATTAGATGGGTTTTGTAATCTTTTCTGATATCATAAACAAGTTGTAGTTGATTTTATTAGCTACTTCTTACTTAATTAGCAAACAACAAGCTTCATAGATTATATATATTACAGTTATTTATTAGTTGTAATTGTGGCTATTGATTTATTGGAACCCAGACGGTTGTTGCTCTATTAACAAAGGTTTCATCTTTCAGTTCCTAGTGGTCCTACATCTAATGTGATGGCATATATTTTAAATGAGACTAGTATCAAAGTCAATTGGACTATGTCATCACAAACTAATGGATATGTCATTGTCATTAACTCTACTACTGAAGTAGGTATCAACAAGATATTATCTACTACAGAACATGAAGTTATAATCAATGGACTAACATTGAGTACATATAACATCAGTGTGTACTCATATATAGATCTTCCTTCAATTAATAATATACAAACATTGTTAAGGTTTAGTGGTGAGTCCATATTTGGATAAACTCAATCTGACTTAGTTTTATTGTTTAGTTCCTACACCAGTAACTAGTCTCTCAGTGACTGATATCTCAACTACTACTATTACAGTGAACTGGACTAGTACCAGTAGTAACGATTGGAACTATGTAACATACTACAACATCTCTTATAGTCCACTTTGTCCTCTATTAACAATAGCAAATGTGACATTGGTTTTTATTACCCCTTATTAGTTCACTACAACATTCAGTTATACATTGAGAAAATTGTCTAGTCGTATGAACTATATCATCACAGTGAGAGCTGGTAATGTACTTCACTCCTTTATACATTGCTATACAGGTAACATTAACTGACACTCCAAGTGGATCAAGATATACCAATAGTGTGTTGTTGTATATGAGGAGATCAGAATCAATTAATGTATACATTGAGTTGTACTTTATCACTCCATTCACTAACCAGTAAACATCAGTAGTAGCATTGATAGTAGTTGTAATACAATCAATAATTATGATATTGAATGTTTTCAACTTCAAAAATTGATGAGCCAAATTCCCAATTTACTGATAAAATAACTAAATTATAAAGCAAAAATTAAAATAAACTTCTGTAAACATAAATACCTGATAATGTCTGCACACTAGTTATACTAATTGCACTAATTGTATTACTAGCAGGTCCTACGCTCTGACTGTGATGTTATAAGTTGTTCCTGGTATTAGTCCCTTCAGTGCCATCTCAACCTGACTACCTACTTTACCTGTTGTGTCACTAGTTGCATTGACTACATATCCATCAGATAGATTAGGTGTTCAACTGATAGTGATAGTAGTAGATGTCTTGTTGACCAAAATAGAAGGAGAGGGAGTAAATTCTGGAGCTGATAGGATTATATATGACATATAATCACAGTTATAGAGTACTTAGCAGAGTATTCATCATTAATAACATTAAGTAATAGAAAAACTTACCAGTTACTGTAAGATAGCGATTTCTGTATCCAATGATTGGTAATGAACAATCAAATTCAATACTCTGACTATTATATACATAATACCACCTGAAGTGTCTTTTAATTCCACTTAGAATACACTGAACTGTGTATTGTTGTGGTACAACTGTCATGTCAGAAGGAAGTTCAACAACATTGTGTGATATGATCTCTACATGTACTACAGTAGATCAGTAACAAATAACAGTGTGTACTAGTACAATGAAATATAACTTACTAAATATATTAACAGTGATCATGTTGGTAGTAGGATCAGAACAATTAGTGGGTAGACAACACTTGTAGTAATTATCATTTGAGTCAACTTCAGTAAATGTTATACCACCATTAGGTCTATAAAGACGATACCAGCTGGATTAGTAGTTTTCTCACAATGGAGAGGATTAGTATTGCAACTAGGAGGGTTTCCATTAGGATCAACCCACTCTCCTCCAGACAAAGTAGTGTTAGGTAATGCACACTTCAGAGGAGAATAGTTAGCATGGTCTTTTGTGATGTAAATATGATTGATGAGGGTACATAAATCTATAATATATGATGTAATGCTCATAACTCACTCACATGAAATCAATGGACACCTACTTGATATTGGTGGACACCTACTAATAACTTCATTGGCACATAACAAGAAGATTATCTGTAGTAGTGCTGAGTCAACATTGTCTTATTCTCAATAGAGTCTTTCTTTCTAATCTTAAATATATTCAATATTAAATATACCTGATTTCCTACATCTTCTCTTGTATAAAGCATTTTATTAGACATATATGATATAACAACAATCAGAGTTGATGTTGTTAGTGCAAATAAACACGTAGAAATAAAAATAAAAGTCTCTATAAAACAATGAGTATTATTATGAACATATCAAGTGTAATAGTCTAACCTATTGAAGTTGACATCTTAAGATTATTAGTTAATTGAATTGTTTGTAAATAAGGTATTAATTAATATTTTTATTGGATGGTTATCTGGTGACTCATATATTGATGAATGAAGTAGAAATACTAGCATCCAGTCTGCCACAAATTTCTCAACATCGCATTTTAAACTTCTCTCCATTTTCTCTCTTATCATATCCATATAATATGTATCATATAATCCCATAGATGCTATATCTAGCTTTATAAATTTTAAAAATCACCATCAATTTAAATATGAAACTAATATAAGTTAATATGACATTTTAATTAATATTCATCTAAAACATAAGAGTTCATTCCACTCTAATATCGGTGTTTAAAATAGTTTTTTGTACCATGAAATTAACAAATGAAATATCAAATTATAGCAACTACTAACACAAACTATACTTAATTCAACATGTGTTTAAGCTACCTAGTGTAGCCATAAATATATTATATGTGGTCATTTATAAAGTAAAGTTAGCATATGTACTGTTCATTGTCAGATAAAACTGGATGACATCATAAATGGAAGTATATTGTTCCTATACAAGATAACATGAGATATCACTCTCTTATTAACAAACTACTCTATTATTACCAGTGTAGTCACAGCTCCCGGTTTGCTTCTTTTAACAACTTTGGTCACTTGAAATACATCTATTACACCTTCTGTCTTACACTGTTCTAGAGCAATACTTAGTGAACAGTATACTCCAGAACGACTCACTGTGTCACTAGAGGAAAAAAGATGGAAGAAGGAACTACTATCATATGTACAATCTCTCCTCTACCTGCAGTGTACAACTATTGGTCCTCCTCCAATCTTTTGTTGTACTTTAATAACTCCATCAATAACTTGTAACAATGTCTGAGGTTGTCTGACACAACCATCATTTGGCCAGTCCAGTACTTGGAACTGAACTAAATTGTAAGTCAACCCCTTAATAAATATTGCTACCATTAACTTCATTTATTTTTTGATAACTATCTCACCTCATTAGATAAACTGTTAACAATAAGATTTCTCTCAATATATCCTTTCTTCTCCTCTTCTGAAGTACATCTTATACAGTACTCACCATATGTATAATCTCTTGATGGCCAATACTGATAACATGTTTCCTAATTAATTACAATAAAACTTATATAAAGCACAAAAGACTTACTATTCCATTCTCTTCTAGTTCACATAACATAACAATAGCAGAAACTTTATAATCCATTATCATCTTCCAAAAGTCTCTGGTAGTGTTCTCCATTGGACTCTGAGCTATAATGAATGCTTTCTTCTCACGATAACCCTAATGAAAAATTGATTAATAAATAACACATCAGTTTATTAACTCACATTTAAGAAAGAGGCATGAATATACCCTTTAGTCTCCTGAAGTGTAACAAGAAATCTCTCAGCTAAAAATATATTGTCAATAATATTAACTTTATTGTAGAACAGTCCTTACGTGGTAGATACTTGTTAGAACGATTTTTAGCACTATTGGCCTCTGCTGTATTACAGTGAATATCATCAGGATCAGGACTTATTTGAGATAAAAGATTAAACTGAGATTCAAGACCTGTCTGATGTGTTTTGGAATCAGGTTCTTTAAGTTTTTGAAGCTCAAATTGGTACTTGTATGCTGTGATATCTGTTTTTCCACAAATAATTGTTTCTAGTACAGCATCATGAGCAAAAGCATACTGTTCCTATAGAGGTAATACATTGCGTTAGGGACAGTTCTTGATATCATGACTTACAGCTGTTTGTACCATCTTCATTCTCTGTTCTCTGAGTTTAGTGATAATACCAGCAATATCTACTACTCCCTCTCTACTAGCCTGTTCTAGAGCTATGTCCACAGCAATATATGTACCAGTACGACCTACACCAGCACTACAGTGGACTAGGATGGGACCTTTAGATGGAGACCATGTATTAGTCACTCGTTTGTGAAGGATCATCAGAGGTGTAACATAGTCAGGTACTCCTTGATCAGGCCATGAGGTAAGATGATATTGTGTTATGTCATGAGTGTGATTGGATCCATCCTCTATCTATTAACAGACAAATCTATATGTATTTAACACTTATATTTACTTTCACTTTGAGACTTCTAATAGTGATATCTGGTAAAATTTGTTCATCCAGTATTGTAACAGTGAATGGTCCAAAGGTAGTGGATTCTTTATGAGGATCCGGCCAATATTGTTCACATTTACTTTTTGATCCTTCCTTTAAATTAGTTACCATGACAATAATTTGAGGTCTCTCCTGCCAAATTAGTCTCCAGAAATCAACCAATGTTTTACTCATTGGTCCTACACAAAAATAATATTTATAATTCTACAGAATCTATCATGTTTATATGTCTACCTTGTGATGCTATAAACTTCTTAGGACAACTGTAGCCCTAATATATATTATAGTAATAATGGTAAATAACTACATCAAGTACTAGTAACTTACATCTATATAACTAGCATTGATATATTCTCTTTGACATTGATTGAGTTCAGGATTAGGTATGAGGACAATCCTATTGTCATCATCTGTTCAATGATCATAACAAGACGTTTATACCATATATGGTATTGATATATGTACTACATACATGTTGTGATGTTCTTGAATCGATTGAGAAGTTTATTCTCCTTACTAAAACCTACTGTACAAGGTTTGTCTTCTCCTTTATACAGCCCCTATCAATTAATAAATTATCATACTATGGTTTTATTCTTTACCTTATATTGTTGACTAAAAGCTGCATTACCATCACTATGACAACTGGCTACATGAGTACCAAGATCATCAAGTGATATAGGAAGAGTAGGAGGAATCTGAGGATCAAAACTAATAGTGGGAGGAGGAGAGTGAACTGGAGAGGAGGGAACAACATATAATGTATCAGTTATACCACCATTTTGTGATTTATTACCAGTAGTATCAGTGGGTAAATGGAGGTCAGTAATTGTTGAATATTCTAACAATACAAACAGTATTACTTGTAATATATTGACATATTGTATACCTGGTTCAGGTAATGATATCTCAATGTTAGCTTGTTGTTTTACATTCTCATATCCAGTAATATTTGATAAAGAGAAATGACTGGACGTTTTCAATTTATCAACTACAACATACTGTTGTTCTTCTAGTGAACACAAAACAATAACAATATTCTTTTCAGGTCTACTGTACCTGTTTCTGGTTCAATTGGTTTCTTTTCAGTTAGTATAAAGTTTTCATTATTAAAACTGTGTTTGGACTTCTTGTTTATCCTTCTGTGTCTGTGTTAAACCATACATACTTTATCAATATATGTATGTATTTCTGATCTTACCTTACAACACATACTACCATTACTATCACTACTATTAGAAATATAGTCAGGACAATAGCACTAACAGCTACAATTGCTATACCTAAAACTAAAAATAAATGTAGTTAAAATTTACATTAATATTTTTGGGCTCTATTATAAAAGTAAAACATACTTCATTAACCTTATCTTACCTCCATTAGCAATCACTGTTGACTGTGTTGTTGACGTACTCAGTGTTGGGTCTGGTGTTGGTGTAACTAGCATGGATTCTGTTGTTAATGTATTCAGTGTATGATCTGATGTTGATGATGTAATTAGTGTTGGTTGTGTTGTTGAAGAATTAAATAGTGTTTGGTTAGAAATTATTGCCCATACTCCATAACCATTATCAGTGTAACCACGTACACCAAACAGATAACAGGTGTTAACTATCAAATCACTTATAGTGACATTTGTAATACTTGTATTAGTTTTAATCAATGGACTAAACTCATCACTAGGAGAACAACTACCAATAGACTGATGAGCAGTGTACCCTATCTCATATGTGATAATGGGATAGTCCATAGGAATATAACTAGGTACACTCCATGAGATAATAGCCCATGTAGTAGACATCAAACTGGTTAGTGTACCAACTGGACCAGGAACTGAGTAGAAAGTGTAATTATTACCTATTAACTGATAATGTACTTACTAGTTCCAATCTGTACTTCAACAGGATCACTGAAGGGACCTCTTCCAATAGAGTTCACACCAGCTACACTCATGTTATATACATTACCAAATACTAGATCATTCACAATGATATATCTCTCAGTACTGGTGAGGTTGTATGTGATACTATTGTTACTAATGATCACAATATACTCAATGATTCTACCATTACGTAGATGACAATCAATCTCTTCCCATATGATTTTGTTTGCTGTCAAACTTTCTGAAAGAGTCATAATTGACTTTGGTGATCCAAATGGAACTATATGATTATATTATTTAATAAATAATATTGATAAATATATTTTACCTGAATGGGGTTTTGTTTCATCAAATATCATCACTGGACTAGACTCTCCTAATACATTACCAGCTCTCACTGTGATGATATAGTTCATACCACTGGACAATTCTCTTAATGTATAACTAAATGTTGTAGTGAACTGATGAGTAACAGAGATCAATGTCACATTAACCAATGATACATTATAACAAGATGGACTATAATAGATGTTATAGTATGTCACATAGTTTCCATATTCAAAACTAGTAGTAGTCCAGCTCACTGTAATAGTAGTAGTTGAGACATCAGTCACTGAGAAATTAGTTACTGGTGTAGGAACTAGACAATAAAATTAAATCAGATTATTTTTATCCAAATATGGACTCACCACTAAACCTTAACAATGTTTGTGTACTATTAATTGAAGGAAGATCTTTATATGAGTACACACTGATATTATATGTACTCAATGTTAGTCCATTCATTATAACTTCATGTTCTGTAGTAGATAATATCTTGTTGGTACTTACTCCAGTAGTAGAGTTAATGACAATGACATATCCATTAGTCTGTGATGACATAGTCCAATTGACTTTGATACTGGTCTCATTTAAAATACATGTCATCACATTAGATGGAGGACCACTGGGAACTAGAAAATGAAACTTTTATTAATACTACTTTGATGGAGCAATAGTCACTACTACTACTAATGTTTGCTGTTTGCTGCCTAAGTAAGCAGTAGCTAATAGAACAAACTCTATTTTGTTTACGTATATTACTTATGATATGAGAACAAAGTTATGGAAATCCTAATGCATTACAGTAGTATCTATATGATATCAGATGAATAGCTATATACCTTGTAATATCACAGTGTCACTGTATGTCACTCCTTTATACATTGCTATACAAGTAACATTAACTGACACTCCAAGTGGATCAGGATATACCAGTAGTGTGTTATTGTATATGAGGAGATCAGAATCAATGAATGTATACGTTGAGTTGTACTTTATCACTCCATTCATTAACCAGTAAACATCAGTAGTAACATTGACACTAATTGTGATACAATCAATATGATATTGAGTGTTTTGAAGTTCAGTAATTGATGAGATAAATGTCCAATTTACTGATAAAATAACTAAATTACAAAGCAAAAATTAAAATAAAATTCTGTAACATAAATACCTGAAAATAATGTCTGTACAATAGTTGTATTACTAGCTGGTCCCAGTATATCTTGATAGGCTCTGATTGTGATGTTATAAGTTGTTCCTGGTATTAGTCCCTTCAGAGTCATCATATTCTGACTACCTCCCTTCACCTGTTGTGTCACAGTGTGTGTGTCACTAGTGGCATTGACTACATATCCATTGGTATCAGATGAAACAGGTATCCATGTCACAGTGAAAGTGGTAGATGTCTTGTTGACAAGAATAGGAGAAGAGGGAGTAAATCCTGGAGCTGATAGAATTACATATGAAACATAATCACGGCAATAGAGTACTTGACAGAGTACTTATCAGTAATAATAATAAGTATAGAAGTACTTACCAGTTACTGTAAGATAGCGATGTCTATTAATCTCATCAACTCTATCATAACACAAATGTCTATGATCACCATTATTGTTTAACTGACTAAATATTCCACTACTGATCTCCTCTGCATACCAAGTAACAGTAAGATTATGAACTATTGTATTATTAATACTATAAAGGGTTTGATTCTCAATATTGCAACTGTATCCAAAGTGTAGTGATACACAATTAAATTTGTTACTTGTACTAATGTAATACCATCCAAAATTCTTTTCCAGTCCACTTAAAATACACTGTAGTGTATATTGTTGTGGTACAACTGTCATATCAGAAGGAAGTTCAACAACACTGAAGTTTAAGATTGCTACATGTTCTAAAGTGGATCAGTAACAAATGACAGTGTATACTAGTACAATATGAGATATAACTTACTGAATACATTAACAGTGATGATGTTAGTAGTAGGATCAGAACAATTACTAGGTAGACAACACTTGAATGTATTGTTATTCTTATCTTTAAAAGCTTCATAAAAAGCTAGACCACCATTAGGTCTGTATAGACTGATATTAGCTGGATTATCAGTTGTGTCACATTTGAGAAGAACATTATTGTTATTGATGTCACAGTTAACAGGTTGTCCTTTAGGATCAATCCACTGTCCTCCAGATAAAGTAGAACTAGGCAACACACAATGAATCTTGCTTGTTGGTGTGATGTATATTTCATTGATGAATGAGCCATTAGGATAACAATCTCCTTTGAACATCAGGTAGATACCTAGAATACTATCAATAAATGATGCAATACACACATCAACTCACTTACCTGAGTTTGGTGGACAGTTACTAATAACTTCATTGACATATAACAAGAAGAAAATCTTTAGTAATACTGACATTGTCTTATTCTTAACAAAGCCTCTTTCTAATCTTCAATACATTTGCCATGAAGTATATGTGATATTCTACAATATCTCTTGTATAATAGTATTTTAATAGTCATACATGATATGATAACAATCAGAGTTGATGTTGTTAATGTACATAAACATCCAAAAATAATAGTAAATGTCTTTATAAACAAATAAATATTTTTACAAAACAACTAACATAAACTTCTGGATTACATGCACATATATTTTTACATTAAAAGGACACTTTAATAACTTCAAAATATAAAAACATATATGTGAAAGATCATCATTGTAGCATCCACTAAACTAATTTCTCTAGTTTTCTAACTCTTTGAGATGTCATGTTCTTATAATTAACTTCATCAATAAACCAGTAAAGATATGAACCATGACCATAGCAATAAAAGGTAACTTGTTGCCTAACAGTAGTAGAGTAAGAATATGATGAAATATCTCAAGCAATTAAAAAAATTTGTTATTCTTACATTCTTACATGGCATGATCAGACAAATCTCTTTTGTACATACATTACTAGTTCAGTCATACCACCTCTGTATATATATACAAAGATGATTAATAGGAACATTAATATATAGGGATATGTTGATGAGTGATATTGCATATATGAAGAAATAAGTTGTGGTTGCTTATAGTAGTATGTCATTGATGTTATCATTTATTTATATAACCCCATAAATGCTATAATTAATGTGTGTTATGTGTTGTTATATTTAGGACTCTGAATTTAAAAAATTTAATAATATACAAAGTCTTAATGCTAATTTTCAATATAATTTGTCTTTATCTCAGAAACTCTATACTTGTACAAAGACTAGAAAAGTAACAGATCTGGATGTAACCAAAAACATAACCTTGTACATTCCTTAGGTATAGAAACAGAAGATCCTTACATGTTTGGGTCATTTTATAAACTAAATATTTCCTCAAACTCCAACATATGGTAAGACATTATATTATGAATTTACATTATTCTGTTTTATAAATTTAAAAAAAATCTCCATCAAAAGAAATATAAAAAATAATATAACTTGACATGATATTTTATTTAATATTGACTTATAACATAAATATTAGAGTTCTCTTCACTCTAATATATATATATGTGCTTAAAATAATTTATTGCATCGTTTAATTAACAAATGAATATCAGACTACAGCAATAAAATATTTGGCTGCTACAAATAAAACTATACTTAATTCAACATGTGTTTATAGCTACCTAGTGTAACCATAAATATATGTTTGTTTAAAAACTAAAGTTAGCATATGTACTGTTCATTGTCAGATAGAACTGGATGACATCATAAATGGAAGTATACTGTTCCTGTACAAGAGACAACATGAGATATTACTTATTAACAAACTACTCTATTATTACCAGTGTAGTCACAGCTCCTGGTTTGCTTCTTTTAACAGCTTTGGTCACTTGAAATACATCTATTACACCTTCTGTCTTACATTGTTCTAGAGCAATACTTAGTGAACAGTATACTCCAGAACGACTCACTGTGTCACTAGAGGAAAAAAGATGGAAGAAGGAACTATTGTCATGTGTACAATCTCTCCTCTACCTGCAGTGTACAACTATTGGTCCTCCTCCAATCTTTTGTTGTACTTTAATAACTCCATCAATAACTTGTAACAATGTCTGAGGTTGTCTGACACAACCATCATTAGGCCAGTCCAGTACTTGGAACTGAACTAAATTGTAAGTCAAGCCCTTAAATAATATTGCTTCCATTAACTTCATTTATTTTTTGATAACTATCTCACCTCATTAGATAAATTGTTAACAAGAAGGTTTCTCTCAATATATCCTTCTTTCTCCTCTTCTGAAGTACATCTTATACAGTATTCACCATATGTACAATCTGTTGTTGGCCAATACTGATAACATGTTTCCTAATTAATAGCAATAAAAATTATATAAAGCACAAAAGACTTACCATTCCATTCTCTTCTAGTTCACATAACATAATAATAGAAGACACTTTATAATCCATTATCATCTTCCAAAAGTCTCTGGTAGTATTCTCCATTGGACTCTGAGCTATAATGAATGCTTTCTTCTCGCGATAACCCTAATGAAGAATTAATTAATAAATAACACATCAGTTTATTAACTCACATTTAAGAAAGAGGCATTAATATAGCCTTTAGTCTCATGAAGTGTAACAAGAAATCTCTCAGCTAAAATTATATTGTCATTAATATTAGCTTTATTGTACAACAGTCCTTACGTGGTAGGTACTTGTTAGAACGATTTTTAACACTATTGACCTCTGCTGTATTACAGTGAATATCATCAGGATCAGGACTTATTTGAAATAAAAGATTAAACTGAGATTCAAGACCTGTCTGGTGTCTTTTGGGATTAGGGTTTTTAAGTTTTTGAAGCTCAAATTGATACTTGTATGCTGTGATATCTGTTTCTCCACAAATAATTGTTTCTAGTACAGCATCATGAGCAAAAGCATACTGTTCCTATAGAGGTAATATATTATGTTAGGGACAGTTCTTGATATCATGACTTACAGCTGTTTGTATCATCTTCATTCTCTGTTCTCTGAGTCTATTGATAATACCAGCAATATCTACTACTCCCTCTCTACTAGCCTGTTCTAGAGCTATGTCCACAGCAATATATGTACCAGTACGACCTACACCAGCACTACAGTGGACTAGGATGGGACCTTTAGAAGGAGACCATGTATTAGTCACTCGTTTGTGAAGGATCATCAGAGAAGTAGCGTAGTCAGGTACTCCTTGATCAGGCCATGAGGTAAGATGATATTGTGTTATGTCATGAATGTGATTGTATCCATCCTCTATCTATTAACAGACAAATCTACATGTATTTAACAGTTATATTTACTTTCACTTTGAGACTTCGAATAGTGAAATCTGGTAAAACTTGTTCATCCAGTATTGTAACAGTGAATGGTCCAAAGGTAGTGGATTCTTTATGAGGATCCGGCCAATATTGTTCACATTTACTTTTTGATCCTTCCTTTAAATTAGTTACCATGACAATAATTTGTGGTCTTTCCTGCCAAATTAGTCTCCAGAAATCAACCAATGTTTTACTCATTGGTCCTAAACAAAAATAACAACATTTATAATTCCACATAATCTGTTATGTTTACATGTCTACCTTGTGATGCTATAAACTTCTTAGGACGACTATAGCCCTAATATACATTATAGTAATAATGGTAAACAACTACATCAACTACTAGTAACTTACATCTATATAACTAGCATTGATATATTCTCTTTGACATTGATTGAGTTCAGGATTAGGTATGAGGACAATCCTATTGTCATCATCTGTTCAATGAACATAACAAGACATTTATACCATATATGGTATTGATATATGTACTACATACATGTTGTGATGTTCTTAAATCGATTGAGAAGTTTATTTTCATTACTAAAACCTACTGTACAAGGTTTGTCTTCTCCTTTATACAGCTCCTATCAATTAATAAATAATCATACTATGGTTTTATTTTTTACCTTATATTGTTGACTAAAAGCTGCATTACTATCACTATGACAACTGGCTACATGAATACCAAGATCATCAAGTGATATAGGAAGAGTAGGAGGGATCTGAGGATCAAAATTAATAGTGGGAGGAGGAGAGTGAACTGGAGAGGAGGAAACAACATATAATGTATCAGTTATACTACCATTTTGTGATTTATTACCAGTAGTATCAGTGGATATAGGGAGGTCAGTAATTATTGAATATTCTAACAATACAAACAATATTACTTGTAATATATTGACATATTGTATACCTGGTTCAGGTAATGATATCTCAATGTTTGGTTGTTGTTTTACATACTCATAACCAGTAGTATTTGATAAAGAGGAATGACTGAACATTTTCAATTTATTAACTACAGCATACTGTTGTTCTTCTAGTGAACACAAAACAATAACCATATTCTTTCCAGGTCTACTGTACCTGTTTCTGGTTCAATTGGTTTCTTTTCAGTTAGTATAAAGTTTTCATTAGTACACTTTTGTTTGGAATTCTTGTTTATTCTTTTGTGTCTATGTTAAACCATACATACTTTATCAATATATGTATGTATTACTGATCTTACCTTACAACACATACTACAATTAGTATCACTACTATTAGTAATATAGTTAAAACAATAGCACTAATAACACCAACTGATATCCCTACAACTGAAAGATATATGCAGTTAAAATTTACATTAATATTTGTTTGACTCTACTAAAAATTAAAATCATACTTCATTATATACTTTGTCTTACCTCCATTAGTAGCCACTGTTGTATGAGTTGTTAAAGAATCAACTAATGTTAGGTTAGAAATTACTGTCCATACTCCATAACCGTTAATAGTGTAACCACGTACACCAAACAGATAACAGGTGTTACCTATCAGATTACTTATAGTCACATTTGTACTACTTGTATTAGTTTTTATCATTGGATTAAACTCATCACTAGGAGAACAACTACCATCAGACTGATGAGTAGTGTATCCTATCTCATATGTGATAATGGGATAGTCTACAGGAATATAACTAGGTACACTCCATGACATAACAGCCCATGTGGTAGACATTAAACTGGTTAGTGTACCAACTGGACCAGGAACTGAGTAGAAAGTATATTTATTACTTATAATAACTGACAATATACTTACTAGTTCCAATCTGTACTTCAACAGGATCACTGAAGGGACCTCTTCCAATAGAGTTCACACCAGCTACACTCATATCATATACATTACCAAATACTAGATCATTCATAATGATATATCTCTCAGTACTGGTGAGGTTGTATGTGATACTATTGTTACTAATGATCACAATATATTCAATGATTCTACCATTACGTAGATGACAATCAATCTCTTCCCATATGATTTTGCTTGCCGCCAAATTTATCGAAAGAGCCATAATTGACTTTGGTGATCCAAATGGAACTATAAAATTATATTATTTATTAAATTATATTCATAATTATGTTTTACCTGAAGTGGGTTTTGTTTCATTAAATATCATCACGGGACTAGATACTCCAAATACATTACCAGCTCTCACTGTGATGATATAGCCTGTACCACTGAGCAATTCTCTTAAAAAATAACTAAATGTTGTAATGGACTGATGAGAAGTAACTGAGACCAATGTCACATTCACTGAAAATAATTCTGGACAAAATGGACTATAGGAGATGTTGTAGTATGTTACATAGTTCCCATCTTTACTATTGGGACTAGTCCAGTTCACTGTAATAGTAGTAGTTGAGACATCAGTCACTGAGAGACTAGTTACTGGTATAGAAACTAGACAATAAAATTAAATAAGATTGTGTTTATCCAAATATGAACTCACCATTAAACCTTAACAATGTTTGTGTACTATTAATTGAAGGAAGATCTTTATATGAGTACACACTGATGTTATATGTACTCAATGTTAGTCCATTCATTATAACTTCATGTTCTGTAGTAGATAATATCTTGTTGATACCTACTTCAGTAGTAGAGTTAATGACAATGACATATCCATTAGTCTGTGATGACATAGTCCAATTGACTTTAATACTAGTCTCATTTAAAATATATGCCATCACATTAGATGTAGGACCACTGGGAACTGGAAAATGAAACCTTGCTTAATGGAGCAACAACTATTTGGGTCCTAACACTAATAAATATTAATAAGTATCACTTACAATTAATAAGTATCTGTAGTGTACATGATCTGTATTATGTTGTCTGCTACTTAAGTAAGCAGTGACTAATAAAACTAACTATGTGTGTTTGTATATATTAGTTAAGATATCAGAACAAAATTATAGAAAACCTACAAGTAGTTTATAAATTAGTATGTGATATCTGATGAATAGCTATATACCTTGTAATACCACAGTGTCACTGTACTTCACTCCTTTATACATTGCTATACAGGTAACATTAACTGACACTCCCAGTGGATCAGGATATACCAGTAGTGTGTTGTTGTATATGAGGAGATCAGAATCAATTAATGTATACATTGAGTTGTACTTCATTACTCCATTCACTAACCAGTAAACATCAGTAGTATCGTTGACAGCAAATGTGATACAATCAATAAGATATTGAGTGTTTTGAAGTTCAATAAGTGATGAGGTAATTGTCCAATTTACTGACAAAATAACTAAATTATATAGCAAAAATTAAAATAAATTTCTGTGCCATAAATACCTGATAATGTCTGTACACTAGTTGTATTACTAGCAGGTCCCAGTATATCTTGATATGCTCTGATTGTGATGTTATAAGTTGTTGTTGGTATTAGTCCCCTCAATATCATTTCATTTTGACTAACTCCCTCAACCTGTAGTGTCACAGTGTGTGTGTTACTAGTGGCATTGACTACATATCCATCAGCATCAGATGGAACAGGTGTCCAACTGACACTGATAGTAGTAGCTGTCTTATTGACCAAAATAGGAGGAGAGGGAGTAAATCCTGGAGCTGATAGGATTACAAATAACTCATATAATCACAGTAATAGAAGTACTTACCAGTTACTGTAAGATATCGATGTCTATGAATCTCACTAACTCTCTCATAACACAAATGTCTATGATCACCATTGTTGGTTGACTGACTAAATATTCCACTACTGATCTCCTCTGCATACCAAGTAACAGTAAGATTACGTACAATTGTATTATTAATACTATAAAGGGTTTGATTCTCAATACTGCAACTGTATCCAAAGTGTGTTGATGCACAATTTAATCTGTTACTTGTACTAATGTAATACCATCCAAAATTCTGTTCCAGTCCACTTAGAATACACTGTAGTGTGTATTGTTGTGGTACAACTGTCATATCAGAAGGAAGTTCAACAACACTGAAGTTTAAGATTGCTACATGTTCTAAAGTAGATCAGTAACAAATGACAGTGTGTACTAGTACAATATGAGATATAACTTACTGAATAAATTAACAGTGATGATGTTGGTAGTAGGATCAGAACAACTACTAGGTAGACAACACTTGAATGTATTGTTATTATCTTTTCCATCAGCTTCATAAAAATCTAGACCACCATCAGGTCTGTATAGACTGATATCAGCTGGATTATCAGTTGTGTCACATTTGAGAAGAACATTATTGTTATTGATGTCACAATTGACAGGTTGTCCATTAGGATCAATCCACTGTCCTTCAGATAAAATAGAATTTGGCAACACACACTGAAGCTTGCTTGTTGGTGTGATGTATATTTCATTGATGTATGAGCCATTAGGATAACAATCTTCTTTGAACATCAGGTAGATACCTAGAATATTATCAATAAATGATGTACTACTGATTAAGATAGTTACCTGAATCTGGTGGACAGTTACTAATAACTTCATTGACACATAACAAGATGATAGTCAACAGTAGTAGTACTGACATTGTCTTATTACTAACAGAGACGTTCTCTTAATATTCAGTATATAGCCAACATTCTATATAATATTATATATCAAAGATGTGATGCTTACTGTACTAAACAAGGAAATGTACATATATCTTATGAATATATGAATAACTGACTAAGTTATTATAAACAACAATAACATAAGTAATAATAACAGTAACCATGTTACATACATCCAAGATATACTTACTGTACTAAACATTGAAGTATAAATAACTTCACTAGATTAATGTAAACATGGCTAGTTATTATAAGTAATAATAACAATAACTATGTTGACAATAAACACTACATTATTTACTCAACCAAACATTTACTTTCAGTTGTTTAACATAGTTTAATGTAGTGTTTCGACTAGATATGTACTGTCTATACTACAACTAACTATGTCATGTTGAAAATTGGAAGTCTGTAAATATAAACTGAAGAGTACCTTGTATGCTGTTGTCTTTCACACTGTCAGTTTGACAATCACATGTACAGTGTTTGATGAGAGTAATGTAATAAATATCTACCAATAGATATCAGATTTGATGTCAATTTATCTTATGATTATGATTTTGACAAATTAATTAGTTATTTTAAAGTTGTATCTTTGGTCCAATTAATAAAAAAGGTTATGATATATGTCTGTATATTTGAAACATGAAATATCAAATATTACTTAAGTGTAATGTAGTGTAGCAACAACATAACAACAACTACAATTATTGACAACATAGTCAGTTAATATGTATTATGAATTCATGTTGACTCATAGACACTGGTACCAGCAATATCTGTTGTTGACAGTTGACACTCATCATATATCACTTTACTCTCATCAGTTGGTTTAGACTGATAAAGACTGCATGGATCACAGAGTTTCATTTAAATATCTTCATCAGGTCTATAGATAGACAGTGTGTGAGTTAACACAAAGTAACAGAAATATGACAACTTACCCACTCTCTTTTTGATGTTCACTTTAGAGGTAACAGTTTCTGTCCTATTGAGTCTGTAAAAAATTAAATTTAAACACATGAATAATATAGATTTGTGATACCATCTGTTACATATAAACATTAGCAATATAACAAGCTATCATTAAAGACTACTAGTCAGTATCAAAAATGATACATCTTTATACATGTAGCCTTTTCTTACCGTCTGTTGTGTATAAATTGTATTACATTAGCAATAGAACAAGCTATCACTACTGATAACAATATACCAACAAGTACACCTAGTCCAGTAATAGAACTAGTACAAGATATCAATATAAACGTCAAATATTAGAGACAGTACCTTTTACTATTATCAGTATACAATGTAGGATCTGTCATTGATGGCTTAACTGTTGATGACTGATCAACTAACATTTGATTAGGAACAACTGTCCATACTCCATAACCATTAACAGTGTAACCGCGTACACCAAAAAGATAACAGGTGCTACCTATCAGATTACTTATAATCACATTTGTACTACTCGTATTAGTTTTTATCATGGGATTAAACTCATCACTAGGAGAACAACTACCATCAGACTGATGAGTAGTGTACCCTATCTCATATGTGATAATGGAATACTTCATAGGAATATAACTAGGTACACTCCATGAGATAACAGCCCATGTAGTAGACATTAAACTGGTTAGTGTACTAACTGGACCAGGAACTGAGTAGAAAGTATAATTATTACCTATCATAACTGACAATGTACTTACTAGTTCCAATCTGTACTTCAACAGGATCACTGAAGGGACCTCTTCCAACAGAGTTCACACCAGCTACACTCATGTTATATACATTAACAAATACTAGATCATTCACAATGATATATTTCTCAGTACTGGTGAGATTGTAAGTGACACTATTGTTACTAATGATCACAATATACTCAATAATTCTACCATTACGTAGATGACAATCAATCTCTTCCCAAGAAATCCTGTTGGCTATTAAATTTACTGAAAAAGCCATACTGGACTAGACTCTCCTAATACATTACCAGCTCTCACTGTGATGATATAGTTCATACCACTGGACAATTCTCTTAATATATAACTGAATGCTGTAGTGGACTGATAAAGGGTAACAGAGACCAATGTCACATTCACTGATGTTAATAGAGGACAAAGTGGACTATAAGAGATGTTGTAGTATGTTACATAGTTCCCATCTTCACTACTGGGACTAGTCCAGTTCACTGTAATAGTAGTAGTTGAGACATCAGTTACTGAGAGTCTGGTTGCTGGTGTAGGAACTAGACAAAGAAATAAAATCACATTGTGTTCATCCAAATATGGGCTCACCATTAAACCTTAACAATGTTTGTGTACTATTAATTGAAGGAAGATCTTTATATGAGTACACACTGATGTTATATGTACTCAATGTTAGTCCATTCATTATAACTTCATGTTCTGTAGTAGATAATATCATGTTGGTACCTACTCCAGTAGTAGAGTTAATGACAATGACATATCAATTAGTCTGTGATGACACAGTCCAGTTGACTTTGATACTAGTCTCATTTAAAATATATGCCATGACATTAGATAGAGGACCACTGGGAACTAGAAGATGAAACGTTTGTTAATAAAGCAACACTATTTTGGGTTCCAATGGACCAGTTAAAATTAATAAATATCCTTAACATATAATATGTGAAGTTTTTTTGTTTGCTAATTAAGTAAGCAGTAGCTAATAGAACTAACTCTATTTTGTTTATGTATAATACTTAAGATATCAGAATTTATCATGAAAAACATTAATTAGTTTATAAATGTGTATATGACTGTTTGTGATATCAGATAAATAGTTATATACCTTGTAATATCACAGTGTCACTGTACTTCACTCCTTTATTCGTTGCTAGACAGGTAACATTAACTGACACTCCCAGTGGAACAGTAGTTGTGATACAATTAATATGATATTGAGTGTTTTGAAGTTCAGTAATTGATGAGATAAATGTCCAATTTACTGATAAAATTACTAAATTAAAAAGCAAAAATTAAAATAAACTTCTGTAACATAAATACCTGAAAATAATGTCTGTACACTAGTTGTATTACTAGCAGGTCCCAGTATATCTTGATATGCTCTGATTGTGATGTTATAGGTTGTTTCTGGTATTAGTTCTTCTAGTGTCATCACATTCTGACTACCTCCCTTCACCTGTTGTGCCACAGTGTGTGTGTCACTAGTGGCATTGACTACATATCCATCAGCATCAGATGGAACAGGTGTCCAACTGACACTGATAGTAGTAGCTGTCTTATTGACCAAAATAAGAGTAGGAGTAAATCCTGGAGCTGATAGGATTACAAAACTCATGTAATTACAGTAATAGAAGTACTTACCAGTTAATGTAAGATATCGATGTCTATGAATCTCACTAACTCTTTCATAACACAAATGTATATGATCACCATTATTGGTTGACTGACTAAATATTCCACTACTGATCTCCTCTGCATACTAAGTAACAGTAAGATTACGAACAATTGTATTATTAATGCTATAAAGGGTTTGATTCTCAATATTACAACTGTATCCAAAGTGTAGTGATACACAATTAAATCTGTTGTTTTTATTAATATAATACCATCCAAAATTCTGTTCCAGTCCACTTAGAATACACTGTAGTGTGTATTGTTGTGGTAGAACTGTCATATCAGAAGGAAGTTCAACAACACTGAAGTTTAAGATTGCTACATGTTCTAAAGTAGATCAGTAACAAATGACAGTGTGTACTAGTACAATATGAGATATAACTTACTGAATATATTAACAGTGATGATGTTGGTAGTAGGATCAGAACAACTACTAGGTAGACAACACTTGAATATATTGTTATTATCATATCTATCAACTTCATTAAATGTTATACCACCATTAGGTCTGTATAGACTGATACTAGCTGGATTAGCAGTTGTGTCACATTTGAGAAGAACATTATTGTTATTGATGTCACAGTTGACAGGAGATCAATCGATTGTCCTCCAGATAAAGTAAAACTAGGTAACACACACTGAAGTTTGCTTGTTGGTGTGATGTATATTTCATTGATGAACGAGCCATTAGGATAACAATCTCCATTGAACATCAGGTAGATACCTTGAATATTATCAAGAAATGATGTAATACACACATCAACTTACTTACCTGAGTTTGGTGGACAGTTACTAATAATTTTATTAACACACAACAAGAAGATAGTCAGCAGTACTAGTACTGAGATTGTCTTATAATTGAAGCTCATTGATCCTTATAGACAAGCGCTAACCAAACATTAATTCTTATAACAAGGAAACACGCCCTCTAACTTTGAATTGTACAAACAATCTATGTTATGATAATCATTATATACAAATAGTTTATTATAAACAGTATTTGAATAAAGAACAAAACTGATCTATATCAAACTTTGAATGTGATAGGGTGACAGAATTAAAAAAAAAGAACTGATCATGAACTCTATTAAAGTATCCAATTGCATTTTAGAAAAAGTTATAAACAAAAACTGACAAGATTCATGCCTAAATCAGAAAAGTTGTATTATTATCAACAGTATTTTTCTCAGGTACAGAATAAAAGTAACTCTATACTACTAATGTAGTATGAAATTGATCCAATATTTATTTTATTTTCTGACGATTGTCATTGATGCTGTGTCCATGATCAGGATCAGTGTATGAGGTACCTCTTCAGTCAACTACATCAAGGTTTAACTATTCATAGATAAACATTTTAAATTGAATCAACAACAAAACTGTTCATACTACAACAGATAAAATAGATAATACATTAAATTATACATTTATTATTAGTCAACTAAACACATTTAAGTCACTAAATTAGTCTATTTGCAAAATACAACAAATATTTTTAATTGTTACTCTTCTAATTTGCGGAATGCTTCTTACATATCTTCATTGAGTTTAGCATATTCTGACTTTATCTTGGGTTCTCCATCACCATAAGGATCCTGAGAGAGAGAGAGAGAGAGAGAGAGAGAGAGAGAGAGAGAGAGAGAGAGACAGAGAGAGAGAGAGAGAGAGAGAGAGAGAGAGAGAGAGAGAGAGAGAGAGAGAGAGAGAGAGAGAGAGAGAGAGAGAGAGAGAGAGAGAGAGAGAGAGAGAGAGAGAGAGAGAGAGAGAGAGAGAGAGACTCATTAACACTACATCACTACTTACAATATACATACCATAAATTTCATTCTAGTCAATTGATGTATAATATCACTGCACTGTTCTCTAATTATAGCCCATGTGATCTTATTATCAGACTGAGCAGTGTTCTCCACAGAACGTTGTGCCAGATTATAAAATGCTACAATATTCTGTAACATACCCACTGTCTTATAGAATGGACAATAACGATCATATGGAATGTATGAATTTTGCTGTAGGAAATCATCTTTGATTAACTTGGCCACCTCAAGCGTGATCTTACCAGATTCAGCAAGTGATCCCTTGAGACAAGAAAGATCATGACACAACGTACAATGTTGCTAAGCTCATTAATTAGAGCTCAATGAATATATAATAAGCCTTTGGCTCTTACCTTTCCTACCAGCTGTACAATCTCAGACAAGTCCTCTTCCTCTTGTAAGATCTCTTTAACCTATATAATAATCACATGACAGTCACATGATCATGTACAAATTGTACCGTTGTTCTCAGTTGAACAAATTCTGAATAGTTCTTGTCATAGAAGTCATCCAATACTCTCATATATTTGCTGTAACTTAGCAACCAGTTAATGGATGGAAAATGCTTTCTCTGAGCCAACTTCTTATCCAGTCCCCAAAACACCTAGAAACAAGATAGACATATATCAGTTATCAATCACTTAAAGTTCATTTGTTATTATTACCTGTACAATGTTAAGTGTTTGTGCAGTTACAGGATCAGAGAAATCTCCTCCAGGAGGACTTACAGCTCCTACAATAGTGACACTGCCTTCTCTGGTTGGGTTACCAGTACATATAACACGACCAGCTCTCTCATAGAAAGAGGCTAGACGAGCACCTAAATATGCTGGGAAACCATTCTCTGAGGTGGAAAGGGGAGACAAACACATGTAGCTGAGTTTCTTATTGCTTGATGTCATTGCTTACCAGCTGGCATTTCAGCTAGATGACCAGATATCTCACGAAGAGCTTTAGCCCAACGGGAGGAGGAGTCAGCCATCATACTGACATTGTAACCCATATCACGGAAATACTCAGACAATGTGATACCTACATACATCAAGATATAAATAAAAGGTTAAAAATACATAGTAAACCCTCCATCAATAAGACAACATATAATAAAAAAGTGGGTGTGTCCTTTATTAGGGGTTAATTATTAATACTAAGAAATCCACAGGAGATACTTGCTGGTAATATCAACAGTAATATCATGAAGTCTCTACAAAGTAGAGAATTAACTCCTAAAACTAAAAACTTCTATATTCTACTAACAAAAAGTGACTATTTAGTTTTGTTTACCTGTATAGATGCAAGCTTCTCTAGCTGCTACAGGCATATTGGATGTGTTAGCAACAAGAGCTGTTCGTTTCATAATGGACTCCTCAACACCTTTGATCTCAACTTTAAGCTAAAGAATGTAAACAATTAAGTACATAGATGTATAGATATATAAATGGATGTATAGATAAGTAAATGGATACATAGATAAGTAGATAGATGTATAGATAAGTAGATGGACACATGAAGGCATATATAGATAAATGGACTAATGTCAAATAAATGGATGATCTTTACCTCAGGGAAATCTCGAAGTACTTCAGACATTTCATTACCTCTCTCTCCACATCCCACATATATAATGACTTCAGAATTAGAGTATTTGGATAAAGCTTGTGAAATAACTGTTTTACCACAACCAAAAGTACCAGGAATAGCTGTAGTACCTCCTTGAACACAACTGAGAGAGAGAGAGAGAGAGAGAGAGAGAGAGAGACAGAGAGAGAGGTAAAAGAGAAAGTAACAATAATCAAAGGGAGACAGAAAACAGAGAGAGAGAGAGAGGGAGAAGACTCACGGAAAGAGAGAATCAAGTACTCTTCGACCAGTTAGCAGAGGATAATTGGCTGCTAATTTCTCATTTACTGGACGCATCTGTCGTACAGGCCACACCTACATAGAAAATGGAAGAACATAAGCTTTAGTACAATGTCTATTTAGTTAATACATTACATCATACCTGGACCATTGTGTACTTGGTTCTCTCTCCGTCAAACTCAGTCTCTAAAATTATATCCTACATCACAAAATATAATACAGTAATGTTATATATCCAAAGTAATTATTATGTGCCCATAACTAGCTCACATTGATAGTGTAATCTCCAGGTGGTACAATGTAAGTGATAGTACCAGCTGCTTTAGGAGGGAGGGCAATGTGATAATCAATAAGTGTATTCTCCTTCACAGTTCCATACAAATCACCACCAGATATGTGACTTCCAATCTAACAAGAGAGAGAGAGAGAGAGAGAGAGAGAGAGAGAGAGAGAGAGAGAGAGAGAGAGAGAGATTAAAAATGCATCCGTAAACCCTTTCTTTACCTTAAATTGTTTTGTAGGCTCAAATTGCCAATTGTTCTCTCGACTTAAACTATAAACATTGACACCACGAGGAATATAGATACTCTCAGTCATATCAGAAATATCCTTAATAAAAGAATTAAGTAGTTGTAACTAATATACAGACCTATCACTCACTTTTAATGGACGCTGAATTCCATCAAAGATGTTACCCATGATACCTTAAAATAATAATGGATATTAAAACCACAAAGGGTCATGACATTTTCAACTTACCAGGACCCAATTCCACTGACAAAGGCTTACCAGTTCGTAGTACAGGATCACCAATAGTAACACCAGCTAAACAGTAAGTCAAGTCATATGATAACTATGCATATAATATTATATATCATGTTACTGTCACATGACTTATTGGATACAGGTCTCTTCGTAGACTTGAATGGTAGCCAGATCTCCTTCTAACCTAATGATCTCTCCTACTAGTTCACTGTGACCTACACGTACTAACTCGTACATAGCAGCTCCACTCATCTGTTGAGCAATGACCACTATAGAAAAATGGATAATTGAATAATTGATAAATTAATACACAAATAAATGAATACAAAGTAACTCAAGAAATTACATTTATTAAATATTTGGTGGATAATTAAGTAAATAAATTAAGCAAAAATAACAAATATAAATAACAAAACAAAAATAATATAACAAAAGATAATAATAAACAGAAGAATCATACCAATCAGACATACATAGACTATCAATTACTCATTACATTGTCATGTTCTCTACTAAACATTAGCTACAACTTGTGATAGAAGTTATTCACTGAGTGTCTATTGGTTCAAAAGTCTCACATACAATGACTCCATTCATTCCTCTATTTGTAACACTAACTTGCTCCTTGTACTCTCCATCATAGCAACAATAGCTACATATATCATGTAAAACTATGTTGTTTAAATCAATCAGTTAAAACAGCTATTTGTTACCAGTTCTATTAACAATTATATACCAACAGACTGATAATAGTTTGGACTATGTCAATATACAAATAAATTATTGGTTTTATTTCACTCAGTATATTATAACACAATAATATAAAGAACTATCATTAGTCATATTTATATTACATCATGTCAACATGATTGTAACTATAGCTCATATTTTTATTAGAGAAGTGTAAGTTACAATAACTTAAAACATCTACTCCACAACACAAGTTGACTTATAACATGCCCCTCCCATTTACTGCCCCTAGGAAAAAGTCTCTCTTTCACTTACTTATCAGGTCCTGATACTCCAAATACATAGCCATAGAGGCTCTCTTTCTCTGCATCTGCAACATTAGGAAGTTTTTTTTGTCGACATAATTCTTTGTCTTCAGATCCTAAACTTAACCCTGTTAAAACACCCCATGTAATCTGAGTGGTCCCGTTCCCATATGGATGTATTTCTGTTCCAACTTACGAGTCTTTCCTTCACTTCTTCATACAGGTAACATTAACTGACACTCCAAGTGGATCTGGATATACCAGTAGTGTGCTGTTGTATATGAGGAGATCAGAATCAATTAACCCATTGTCCATCAGACAAAGTAGTATTAGGTAATGCACACTTCAGAGGAGAATAGTTAACATGGTCTTTTGTGATGTAAATATGATTAATGTATGAGCCATTAGGATAACAATCTTCTTTGAGCATCAGGTAAATACCTAGAACATTATTAATAAATGATATACTATATATTAATTCACTTACCTGAGTTTGGTGGACACTTACTAATAACTTCATTGACACATAACAAGAAGATACTCAGCAGTAGTAGTATTGACATTGTCTTATAGTCGTTATATAGAAGTTCATTGATCCTTCTAGACAGATACTAACCAAACACAAACCAAATACTGATTACTACAAGGAAACACACCCCTCTAACTTTGAATGTACAAACAATCTATGTTATGATGGCTGTTATTTTATTATAATGTGTTAGGGTGACAGATTTTTTAAAAATAGAATTGATCATGAAATCTATTAAATTATCCAATTGTATTTTTTAAAACGCTACAAGCAAAACAATAGGATTCTAAATATATTATCTTGGGTTCTTGTCACTATAAGAATCCTGAGAGAGGAGAGAGTTACTAATTACTTCGCTGACATATAACAAGAAGATAGTTAGTAGTAGTAGTTCTGACAATGTCTTATAATATAAGCTCATTGATCCTTATAGACAGATACTAACTAATCACTAACCAAACACTAATTGTTATAACAAGAAAATACACCTCTCTAACTTTGAATGTACAAACAATCTGTGTCATGATAGCTATTATATATAAATAGTTTATTATAAACAGTATTCATATAAACAACAAAACTGCTACTTTAAATCTGATAGGGTGACAGATTTTTTTTAAATAGAAATAATCATGAACTCTATTAAAGCATCCAATTGTGTTTCAGAAAGAGCTATAAACATACTTCAAGATTCATACCTAAATCAGAAAAACATAGTTTTAAGTTGTATTATTATTAACAGTGTTTGTCTCAACACTGGATAAAAAATGATTAATGTAATGGAGAATTGCCACAATATTTATTATATTTTCTGACAATTGTCACTAATTCTGTGTCCATGACCAGGATCAGTGTGTGAGGTGCTTCTTCAGTCAACAACATCATGGTTTTACTATTCATAGAGAAGCATTCCAAATTGAATCAATAACAAAACTGTCATACTACAACAGATATACACACAAATAACTATATATTAACTTATACATTTATTATTAGTCAACTAAACACATTTAAGTCACTTAATTAGTTCATTTGAAATACAACAACTATTTTTAGTTGTTACTCTTTTAATTTGTAGAAAGCTTCCTGTATTTTCATTGAGTTTAGTATATTCTGACTTTATCTTGGGTTCTACATCACTATAAGGATCCTGAGAGAGAGAGAGAGAGAGAGAGAGAGAGAGAGAGAGAGAGAGAGAGAGAGAGAGAGAGAGAGAGAGAGAGAGAGAGAGAGAGAGAGAGAGAGAGAGAGAGAGAGAGAGAGAGAGGATAAAGATAAGAGAAAGTAACAACAAGAAAGTGAGACAGATTATCTCACTTACCTGAGTATGGTGGAAACTTACTAATAGCTTCACTGAAACATAATAAAAAGATAGCCAGTAGTACAACTGACAATGTCTTAATAATATTATTGGAGCCTTTTATATAATCTTCAATATATATCCAACATTGTACATATATTAGTTATGGGATGGTTACTGTACTAAATAAAGAAATGGAGAAATATGAATTACTTCATTGGGTTATTGTAAACATGGTTAGTACTAGTTATTATATTCATTTATAACAGTAAACCAAACTACCAATAAACACTACATTAAAAACATGTGTTGTCCATGCTACAACTAAATGTTGAAAATTGGAAGACTGTAAATTAAACACAAACTAAATGAAATGCATGTTGTGTTGTTGTCTTAAGTTACTGTCAGTTAATTACATGTATACGTACATTACATGTATATACATCTACTATATCTACTAATAGATATTGGATTATGCCAATTCATCTAAAGTTTTGTCATAATAGTTTTGTAAGCTGTTTATTTGTCCAACTAGTGGAAATAAATTATAGTGCCAGTATATTTAAAAGATGAAATAACAAATATTTCTTAAATGCAACAACAAGAATAGCAATAACTTAAAAACAATTACAATTTAACAACAACATAACAACAATTGACAACAATTTAACAACAACATGACAACAATCACAATTATTGGCAACATAGTCAGTTACTATGTAATACTAATTCATATTGACTCATAGACACTGGTACCAGCAATATCTGTTGTTGACAGTTGACACTCATCATATATCACTTTACTCTCATCAGTTGGTTTAGACTGATGAAGACTGTATGGTTCACAGACTTGCATTTCAATATCTTCATCAGGTCTATAGATAGACAGCGTATTAGTTAACACATAGTAACAGAAATATGACAACTTACCCACTCTTTTTTTGATGTTCACTTTTAGAGGTAACAGTTTCTGTCCTATTGAGTCTGTATAAAATTAAAGTAAATTTAAACATGAATAATAAAGATTTACTATACCATCTGTTATGTATAAACTATATTACATTAGCAATAGAACAAGTTATCACTAAAGATAACAATATAATAATTTACCCACTGTCTTCTTGATGTTGATCTTTAGTAGAAATGACAACTAGTCTGTATCAAATATGATACATCTTTATATATGTAAACTTTTCTTACCGTCGGATGTGTATAAATTGTATTACATTAGCAATAGAACAAGCTATCACTACAGATAACAATATACCAACAAGTACACCCAGTCCAGTAATAGAACTAGTACAAGATATTAATATAAACATCAAATATTAGAGATAGTACCTTTTACTGCTATCAGTATACAATGTAGGATCTGTCATTGATGGCTTAACTGTTGATGATGGATCAACTAATGTTTCATTAGGAACAATTGTCCATGCTCCATAACCATTAATAGTGTAACCACGTACACCAAAAAGATAACAGGTGTTACTTATTAGATTACTTATAGTCACATTTACACTACTTGTATTAGTTTTTATCATTGGAATAAACTCATCCCTAGGAGAACAACCACAATCAGACTGATGAGTAGTGTACCCTATCTCATATGTGATAATAGGATAGTCTACAGGAATATAACTAGGTACACTCCATGAGATAACAGCCCATGTAGTAGACATCAAACTGGATAATGTACCAACTGGACCAGGAACTGAGTAGAAAGTATATTTATTACCTATCATAACTGATAATGTACTTACTAGTTCCAATCTGTACTTCAACAGGATCACTGAAGGGACCTTTTCCAATAGAGTTCACACCAGCTACACTCATGTTATATACATTACCTAATACTAGATCGTTCACAATGATATATTTCTCAGTACTGGTGAGGTTGTATGTGATACTATTGTTACTAATGATCACAATATACTCAATGATTCTACCATTACGTAGATGACAATCAATCTCTTCCCAAGTGATCCTGTTGGCTATTAAATTTACTGAAAAAGCCATATTAATCTTTGGTGATCCAAGTGGAACTATAAATGTTTGTAGTTTATCAACATTAATAATTACATTTTACCTGAAGTGGGTTTTGTTTCATCAAATATCATCACTGGACTAGACTCTCCTAATACATTACCAGCTCTCACTGTGATGATATAATTCATACCACTGAACAATTCTCTTAATATATAACTGAATGTTGTAGTGAACTGATAAGGGGTAACAGAGACCAATGTCACATTTACTGATGTTAATAAAGGACAAAGTGGACTATAGGAGATGTTGTAGTATGTTACATAGTTCCCATCTTCACTATTAGGACTAGTCCAATTCACTCTAATAAAAGTATTTGAGAGATCAATTACTAATAGACTAGTTACTGGTGTAGGAACTAGACAAAGAAATAAAATCACATTGTGTTCATCCAAATTTGGACTCACCATTAAACCTTAACAATGTTTGTGTACTATTAATTGAAGGAAGATCTTTATATGAGTACACACTGATGTTATATGTACTCAATGTTAGTCCATTGATTATAACTTCGTGTTCTGTAGTAGATAATATCTTGTTGATACCTACTCCAGTAGTAGAGTTAATGACAATGACATATCCATTAGTCTGTGATGACATAGTCCAGTTGAGTTTAATACTAGTCTCATTTAAGATATATGCCATCACATTAGATGGAGGACCACTGGGTCCTACAAAATGAAATGTTTGCTAATAGATCATAGCAGAACTACTTTGGAGCCCATGGGATTAACAGTCACAACTGTTAAGTTTGGTGTTTGCTACTTAAGTAACATTGAATAAAGCAACATTATTTTGGGTTCCAATGGAACAGTTAAAACTAGTAAATATCCTAAACAAATATTATGTGAATATTTTTTTGTTTGCTAAGTAAGCAGTAGCTAATAGAACAAACTCTATTTTGTTTACGTATATTACTTAAGATATGAGAACAAAGTTATGGAAATCCTAATGCATTACAGTAGTATCTATATGATATCAGATGAATAGCTATATACCTTGTAATATCACAGTGTCACTGTAGTTCACTCCTTTATACATTGCTATACAGGTAACATTAACTGACACTCCAAGTGGATCAGGATATACCAGTAGTGTGTTGTTGTATATGAGGAGATCAGAATCAATTAATGTATACATTGAGTTGTACTTCATCACTCCATTCACTAACCAGTAAACATCAGTAGTAGCATTAACAGTAGTTGTAATACAATCAATATGATATTGAGTGTTTTGAAGTTCAGTAATTGATGGGATAAATATCCAATTTACTGCTAAAATTACTAAATTACAAAGCAAAAATTATAATAAACTTCTGTAACGTAAATACCTGAAAATAATGTCTGTACACTAGTTCTATTACTAGCTGGTCCCAGTATATCTTGATATGCTCTGATTGTGATGTTATAAGTTGTTCCTGGTATTAGTCCCTTCAGTGTCATCACATTCTGACTACCTTTCTTCACCTGTTGTGTCACAGTGTGTGTGTCACTAGTGGCATTGACTACATATCCATCAGCATCAGATGGAACAGGTATCCAACTGACAGTGATAGTGGTAGTTGTCTTGTTGACCAGAATAGGAGGAGAGGGAGTAAATCCTGGAACTGACAGGATTACAAAACTCATATAATCACAGTAATAAAGTACTTACCAGTTACTGTAAGATATAGATATCTACGAATCTCACTAACTCTTTCATAACACAAATGTATATGATCACCATTATTGGTTGACTGACTAAATATTCCACTACTGATCTCCTCTGCATACCAAGTAACAGTAAGATTACGAACAATTGTATTATTAATACTATAAAGTGTTTGATTCTCAATACTACAATTGTATCCAAAGTGTGGTGATACACAATTAAATTTGTTACTTGTACTATTGTAAAACCATCCAAAATTCTTTTCCAGTCCACTTAGAATACACTGTAGTGTGTATTGTTGTGGTAGAACTGTCATTTCAGAAGGAAGTTCAACAACACTGAAGTTTAAGATTACTACATGTTCTAAAGTAGATCAGTAACAAATGAGAGTATGTACTAGTACAATATGAGATATAACTTACTGAATATATTAACAGTGATGATGTTGGTAGTAGGATCAGAACAACTACTAGGTAGACAACACTTGAATGTATTGTTATTATTATTTGCATCAAGTTTTTAAAATTTTTAAAAAAACTGATCATGAACTCTATTAAAGTATAGTATTATAGAAAAAAACAAAAACTGACAAGATTCATACCTACATCAAAAAAACATACTTTTAAGTTGTATTATTACCAACAGCATTTTTTAAGGCACAGGATAAAAGTGACTTTATACTACTAATGTAGTATAGAATTGATTCAATATTTATTTTATTTTCTGACAATTGTCATTGATGCTGTGTCCATGACCAGGATCAGTGTGTGAGGTACCTCTTCAGTCAACTACATCAAGGTTTTACTATTCATAGATAAACATTCTAAATTGAATCAACAACAAAACTGTTCATACTACAACAGATATAATAGATAATACATTAAATTATACATTTATTATTAGTCAACTAAACACATTTAAGTCACTAAATTAGTCCAATTGAAAATACAACAAATATTTTTAATTGTTACTCTTCTAATTTGCGGAAAGCTTCTTGCATATCTTCATTGAGTTTAGCATATTCTGACTTTATCTTGGGTTCTCCATCACCATAAGGATCCTGAGAGAGAGAGAGAGAGAGAGAGAGAGAAAGAGAGAGAGAGAGAGAGAGAGAGAGAGAGAGAGAGAGAGAGAGAGAGAGAGAGAGAGAGAGAGAGAGAGAGAGAGAGAGAGAGAGAGAGAGAGAGAGAGAGAGAGAGAGAGAGAGAGAGAGAGAGAGAGAGAGAGAGAGAGAGAGAGAGAGAGAGAGAGAGAGAGAGAGAGAGAGAGAGAGAGAGAGAGAGAGAGAGAGAGAGAGAGAGAGAGAGAGAGAGAGAGAGAGAGAGAGAGAGAGAGAGACTCATCAACACTACACCACTACTTACAATATACATACCATAAATTTCATTCTAGTCAATTGATGTATAATATCACTGCACTGTTCTCTAATTATAGCCCATGTGATCTTATTATCAGACTGAGCAGTGTTCTCCACAGAACGTTGTGCCAGATTATAAAATGCTACAATATTCTGTAACATACCCACTGTCTTATAGAATGGACAATAACGATCATATGGAGTGTATGAATTTTGTTGTAGGAAATCATCTTTGATCAACTTGGCCACCTCAAGTGTGATCTTATCTGATTCAGCAAGTGATCCCTTGAGGCAAGAAAGATCATGACACAATGTATAATGTTGCTAAGCTCATTAATTAGAGCTCAATGAATATATAATAAGCCTTTGGCTCTCTTACCTTTCCTACCAGCTGTACAATCTCAGACAAGTCTTCCTCCTCTTGTAGGATCTCTTTAACCTGTATAATAATCACATGACTGTCACATGATCATGTACAAATTGTACCGTTGTTCTCAGTTGAACAAATTCCGAATAGTTCTTGTCATAGAAGTCGTCCAATATTCTCATATATTTGCTGTAACTTAGCAACCAGTTAACGGATGGAAAATGCTTTCTCTGAGCCAACTTCTTATCCAGTCCCCAAAACACCTAGAAACAAGATAGACATATATCAGTTATCAAGGATTTAAACTTCATTTGTTATTATTACCTGTACAATGTTAAGTGTTTGTGCAGTTACAGGATCAGAGAAATCTCCTCCAGGAGGACTTACAGCTCCTACAATAGTGACACTGCCTTCTCTGGTTGGGTTACCAGTACATATAACACGACCAGCTCTCTCATAGAAAGAGGCTAGACGAGCACCTAAATATGCTGGGAAACCATTCTCTGAGGAGGAAAGGGGAGACAAACACATGTAGCTGAGTTTCTTATTGCTTGATGTCATTGCTTACCAGCTGGCATTTCAGCTAGACGACCAGATATCTCACGAAGAGCTTCAGCCCAACGAGAGGTGGAGTCAGCCATCATACTAACATTGTAACCCATATCACGGAAATACTCAGACAATGTGATACCTACATACATCAAAATATACATAACAGCTTAAAAATACATACTAAACCCTCTATCAATAATACACCAAATAATAAAAAGTGGGTGTGTCCTTTATTAGGGGTTAATTATTAATACTAAGATCCTCAGGACACGCTGGTATTATAAACAGTAATATCATGAAGTCCTCTACAAAGTAGAGAATTAACTCCTAAAACTAAAAACTTCTATAGTATTCTACTAACAAAAAGGGAGTACTTAGTTTTGTTTACCTGTATAGATGGAAGCTTCTCTAGCTGCTACAGGCATATTGGATGTGTTAGCAACAAGAGCTGTTCGTTTCATAATGGACTCCTCAACACCTTTGATCTCAACTTTAAGCTAAAGAATGTAAACAATTAAGTACATAGATGTATAGATATATAAATGGATGTATAGATAAGTAAATGGATACATAGATAAGTAGATGGATGTATAGATAAGTAGATGGACACATGAAGGCATATATAGATAAATGGAATAATGTCAAATAAATGGATGATCTTTACCTCTGGGAAATCTCGAAGTACTTCAGACATTTCATTACCTCTCTCTCCACATCCCACATATATAATGACTTCAGAATTAGAGTATTTGGATAAAGTTTGTGAAATAACTGTTTTACCACAACCAAAAGCACCAGGAATAGCTGTAGTACCTCCTTGAACACAACTGAGAGAGAGAGAGAGAGAGAGAGAGAGAGAGAGAGAGAGAGAGAGAGAGAGAGAGAGAGAGAGAGAGAGAGAGAGAGAGAGAGAGAGAGAGAGAGAGAGAGAGAGAGAGAGAGAGAGAGAGAGAGAGAGAGAGAGAGAGAGAGAGAGAGAGAGAGAGAGAGAGAAAGTAACAATAATCAAAGGGAGACAGAGAACAGAGAAAGAGAGAGAGAGGGAGAAGACTCACGGAAAGAGAGAATCAAGTACTCTTTGACCAGTTAGCAGAGGATAATTGGCTGCTAATTTCTCATTTACTGGACGCATCTGTCGTACAGGCCACACCTACATAGAAAATGGAAGAACATAAGCTTTAGTACAATGTCTATATAGTTAATACATTACTTCATACCTGGACCATTGTGTACTTGGTTCTCTCTCCGTCGAACTCAGTCTCTAAAATTGTATCCTACATCATAAAATATAATACAGTAATGTTATATATCCAAAGTAATTATTATGTGCCCATAACTAGCTCACATTGATAGTGTAATCTCCAGGTGGTGCAATGTAAGTGATAGTACCAGCTGCTTTAGGAGGGAGGGCAATGTGATGATCAATAAGAGTATTCTCCTTCACAGTTCCATACAAATCACCACCAGATATGTGACTTCCAATCTAACAAGAGAGAGAGAGAGAGAGAGAGAGAGAGAGAGAGAGAGAGAGAGAGAGAGAGAGAGATTAAAAATGCATCCGTAAACCCTTTCTTTACCTTAAATTGTTTTATAGGCTCAAATTGCCAATTGTTCTCTCGACTTAAACTATAAACATTGACACCACGAGGAATATAGATACTCTCAGTCATATCAGAAATATCCTTAATAAAAGAATTAAGTAGTTGTAACTAATATACAGACCTATCACTCACTTTTAATGGACGCTGAATTCCATCAAAGATATTACCCATGATACCTTAAAATAATAATGGATATTAAAACCACAAAGGGTCATGACATTTTCAACTTACCAGGACCCAATTCCACTGACAAAGGCTTACCAGTTCGTAGTACAGGATCACCAATAGTAACACCAGCTAAACAATAAGTTAAGTCATGTGATAACAATGCCTATAATATTATATATCATGTTATTATCATATGACTTATAGGATACAGGTCTCTTCGTAGACTTGAATGGTAGCCAGATCTCCTTCTAACCTAATGATCTCTCCTACCAGTTCACTGTGACCTACACGTACTAACTCGTACATAGCAGCTCCACTCATCTGTTGTGCAATGACCACTATAGAAATATGGATAATTGAATAATTAATAAATTAATACACAAATAAATGAATACAAAGTAACTCAAGAAAATTACATTTATTAAACATTTGGTGGATAATTAAGTGAATAAATTAAGCAAAAATAACAAATATAAATAACAAAACAAAAAAACACAAATATAACAATAGATAATAAGAAACAGAGGAATCATACCAATCAGACACACATAGACTATCAATTACTCATTACATTGTCATGTTCTCTACTAAACATTAGCTACAACTTGTGATACAAGTTATTCATTCAGTGCCTATTGCTTCAAAAGTGTCACATACAATGACTCCATTCATTCCTCTATTTGTAACACTAACTTACTCCTTGTACTCTCCATCATAGCAACAATAGCTACATATATCATGTAAAACTATGTTGTTTAAATCAATCAGTTAAAACAACTATTTGTTACTAGTTCTATTAACAATTATATACCAACAGAGACTGATAATAGTTTGGACTATGTCAATATACAAATAAATCATTGATTTTATTTTACTCAGTATATTATAACACAATGATATAAAGAGCCATCATTAGTCATATTTATATTATATCATGTCAACATGATTGTAACTATAGATCATATTTTTATTAGAGAAGTGTAAGTTACAATAACTTAAAACATCTACTCCACAACACAAGTTGACTTATAACATGCCCCTCCCATTTACTGCCCCTAGTAAAAGGTCTCTCTTTCACTTACTTACCAGGTCCTGATACACCAAATACATAGCCATAGAGGCTCTCTTTCTCTACATCTGCAACTTTGGGAAGTTCTCTCGTCGACATAATTCTCTTTCTTCAAGTCCTGAACTTAGCCTTGTTAAACACCCACGCAATATAGACCATGTGATCTGAACGGTCTCATTCCCATACGGATGTACTTCCGTGCCAAATTACGAGCCCCTCCTCCACTTCTCTGTTGACGAAATAGCGACAGATCTAGTAAGTGCAGTAATTTACAAGATAAACAAAATATAAAAGCTAATATAAATTGAAAGAAATATTGATATTACAAGCTATAGTTTAATAATTTAACTAAGGTTCAAAGGATTCTCATTGAAGTATAGGGCTTTTTATGGCTGTTTTATTCATTGGATAGATTAGATGTAAAGAATTGCAGGTTTATATTCTCTGCCTTGAACAAACGTTGGTTTTGAGACTAGAGAAGGAGGTGTTTATGCATGTATACTAGACTAGTGTCACATCTATGATAACAATTTATATTTTAATAGTACAGAAGGTTTTATATCATTAAAAATTAAAGGGTGCCATAGGCCAAGCAAAGTTGAATCTTAAAGAAATTGGTTTCTGAATTGTTGACAGTCTAGACTTAATTTGATGACACAGCACTAGATGATATTGCCCCTTGTAGACCCATGCCACTCTAAGTGAATTCCTACTACATGTACACACTATACACCTGTAGTATGCAAGTATTACTCATTATATAAACTGTTTACAGTGAAGGTGTATTACTGATCTGTCACGATAGCAGTCAGCAGCTTATATAGTCTATCATTGATTGATCTAGTAACAAATTTCACTTTAATTATAATATTATTCTACCATACAGATATAGACTGTAGCTATGAGAGTGTCAATGTCATTATCTTCTATTTTTGTGTTGATGATTACTTTAACTGTCTCAGCTGATGATGTGATCGTTTACATTAACTCTTCATCACCATTGGCCTCCAATACCACTTCATGTGGTAATGTTACTACTCCTTGTTATACCTTTGATCTTGGACTGGATGTTGCTCAAGAAAAGCTAATGGAAACACATCAAATATCTATTACATTAATAGTATCACAGGGTGAGCAATATGAACATACTAGTATGACTAATGGTGTCTTTGAAGAAGTTAATGGTTTATCAATCATTGGTGAAGTCAGTAATGATGGGATCATACTCACTGTAGTATCCTGTCAGAATAAAACAGGTTTTAGTTTTAAAAATTCCTCCAATATAACGATATTTGGTATAGAGTTTGAGGGGTGTGGTCAACTGCAGACTAGTACAAGTTACAATTTTAAAAATGACAGTAAAGGATTTCTAATATTCTATGTCGGACTGTATTTTCTTTATTGTCGAAATATCAATTTGACTTCCATCTCTGTCTTTAACAGTTCAGGTACTGGAGTTGTGTTATACAACATTGGAGGGACTAATGTTATAGATAAGTCAACGTTTTCACAAAATGAATTTAGTCAACATGATAATAACAGTGTTAAGGTTGGCGGAGGAGGAGGTGGAGTTTTTATTGAGTACTCATATTGCGTTCCCGGAAAGGATGGAGATGAGTGTTTGGAAAATGGAAAGTCTAATGTACTCACACATTACACTACCGGCAATATTTTTTTAATACGTCATTCCACTTTTGTCAAGAACCTAGCTAATGTCAGTGACTACACAAATAATGCCTTCATTTTGCCACGTCAGCAATATCATGCTGCTTTTGGTCGTGGTGGTGGCCTCTCCTTATTCTTTCTGGGCAACGCCTCTCACAATGCAATCACAATTGATACTTGTTTATTTATGCACAATCGTGGCCTATGGGGTGGTGGGATTTTCATGGAGTTTCATGACAACTCAAACAACAATAATTTTACAGTCTTTGATTCTTACTTATTGAACAACAGCCTGTATTACAATGACGTTAACAATGAGGGTACAGGTGGTGGAGGAGTTAGAACTGGATTTCTATTCTTAAAGGATCTCCATGCTCATAGTAACAACATAACTTTCTTTAATTGTACTTTTTCTAAAAATGCTGCTTATTATGGTGGTGGTTTATCTCTTAAACCAGCAAGGCAGCCTACTGATGATGGTAGTATCTATAATCTCAATGTTCTTGAGTTGCATGAATGCTATTTTGAGAATAATGTTGGTCGTATTGGTGCTGCTTTAGACCTCTCCTTATTTCATCCCTCGATTCATGGAAAACATATTCGACCACTTATATCAAACTGTACATTTATAAATAACCAAGCTATTAATAGTGAATCAGGTGGACTAATTGGTGTGGGTACAGTATATGTAGATTCACTCCCAGTTGAATTTTTAGGAAATGTTTCTTTTATTAATAACAGTGGTTCAGCTCTTGCAGTAACTGGTTCTTATGTTACAATTGAACCCAGTTCTAATGTGAGTTTTTATAACAATTCTGGTAGAAATGGTGGTGCTATTGCTTTATTTGGTAACACCTTTATTCTCATGAATGAAGACTCGATCCTTCATTTTGTTAACAACTCAGCTCAATACAAAGGTGGTGCTATTTATTATTTCAATGCAGGAGAACGTGATTTACTGTCCTCCAGAAATTGTTTTATTCGATATTATGACATTACAATTCGTCCTGAGAACTGGAAATCAACATTCTATTTTCAAGGAAATACAATTGAACATATGGTTGGAGAGAGTAAACAAAACAATGCCATTTATGCTTCTACATTACTTCCTTGCATTTGGGGTGGAGCATTTGGTAATTCAGATTACAACATGTACTCAATAAACAAAACATTTTGTTGGAACAACAACTGGAAATATAAAGTTCATCCTGATGTATACACCTCATGCATGCAACAGATTTCTTCTGCTCCTTCAGACTATCATTCATTTGAGGCCAATTATACCACAGTGCCTGGAAAAACAATTAAACTTAATCTGACAGTTTATGATGATCTTAAACATAATGTGACAGATACTTCAATTTTCATAGCACGTATAATGAATGGTTCTGCTACATTTCGTGGTGAGAAACATTTCAAATTCAACTATATTTCACAAGAGTATTTGGAATTACATGGTAAACCTAACTCAAAAATTGAACTACAAATAGAGACTTTAGATCCAATTGTTATACGTCAAATCATTACAGTCAAATTTGATACCTGTCCACCTGGATTTAAACCACCAAATGGGACTGATGACGACAGTATTTTCTCCTGTCAATGTTATGGCATTTCTGCATTTAAAAACTACTTGCTATGCAATCAGGATAATTATACTTCACAAATTTTACGCACAGCATGGATTGGTTATAATTCTACTACTGAACCCAAACAGTTTGTAGTTGGTGAGACTCCTTACTTGTCATTTGATACACATGATCACTACATAGTACTTGTCAATGGGTCTGAACAATATCTGGACCAACTGTTTTGCATTTCAACTAACAGAAAAGGGACCCTCTGTGGACAGTGTCAAGATGGTTATGGGGTAGCTGTCAACTCGGATAATTACCACTGTGTTAAATGCACTGAAAAGGAAGACCAGTATTCATGGGTCTTCTATGTTCTTAGCAGCTATCTACCAATTACAATATTCTTTGCAATTATTTTCATTTTCAGTATGACTGTAACCTTTGGACCACTCAATTCTTTCTTGTTCTTTGCACAAGTTATTACTACAACTGTGAAAATTGATGCTGATGGAATGATTCCACTTGAAACCCTAACAAATCCTGTTCCATATAAAGTCTTAAAGAGTCTCTATATCATACCATACGATATATGGAACTTAAATTTCTTCCGGCCTTATCTTGGACAATTTTGCTTACACAGCAAGCTAAACACATTAGATATTATGTCACTGAGTTATATTGAAGCTTTTTATCCTTTAACACTGCTAGTTTTTTTTGTTATCATCATGACACTTTACAATAAAGGAGTACCAGTGATTGTATGTTTATGTCGACCTATACATCGTTGTCTAGCTCGATTTAGACAATGGAGTAAACTACGCCAGTCTTTCACTGGAGGTATGGCAGTATTTATTGTCATTTCATACACCAAATTCACACTGGTGTCTCTGCTTCTTCTTACTCCAATATACTTGTATGATCATTCTGGTACATCTGTTAGTCCAGTTCATTACTATGATGGAACAGTTTCCTTTCCCAGCTACAAGTACATCTTACCTGCCATTGTCATTCTTGCAACATTTGGTCTTATTTTACCTCTCATTCTTGCCTACCCTAGTTTGTTAAAGCTCCTTGAGTACCTGTCTCGTGGGCGACTGGAGTTGGGAAATTTCTACCCAAATTTAAAGTTTAAAGCATTTTTGGATGAATTCCATGGTTGTTATAAAGATGGCACTGATAGAGAACTGGATTATCGCTGGTTTGCAAGTCTTTACTTCCTTTTACGTGTCATTCTTTTTGTTATATATACAGTAACGCCGTTCTGGAAGCGCCAATACTTAATTCAAATATTATTGTTTCTATTTGCAGCATTATTATTTGCTGTCCTCCGTCCTTACAAGAGCGATTGGTTGAACAATGTTGATGTGACAATGTTTCTTCTTCTTGCTGCAATTTCATGCTTTAGTCTGTACAACCTTGTATTCACTTGGTTGGGAATTAATATTGAACTATGGGCATTTATTGTGCAATACATACTTATCTTTATTCCTTTATTATACTTTATTGGATACTATCTTCTGCTTTTCTGTTCAAAATTTGAGTCATATCATAATGCTCTTCGTTCTCAAAATAGAAGGAATCAAGCAGAACAAACTCAAGAACAGGATGAGTTTGAAAGAGATCGTGCTGCTCTAGTAGATAGCTCACATGTCCCTAATTTTCTAGATTACATAGAAGATACAAGACATGAACCCCATGTAAGGCTTTCTAGTTCACACTCTTGGCACACACATCCTCCAGATAAAGACAACAACCAACCTAGAGTTAATCGTCGGTCTATAAGTAATGAGAGATCACCTCTTCTCACTGGTTCTTCTCATCCCAGTACATCTGACAGCGGTAATACTGAAAGAGTTGTTGATGGTTTGCCTGAAGAAGAAGAAGGTAGTGAAAATGCAACTGATCGACCTGTACGTCCTAGTGAAGAGTATCATACAGCTAACAGTACTAATAGCAATCAAGGAGGATATGGTACCATTGTATCCACTCTGGTATCACGGACATCACCTCCACCATGACAGTAGAGACAATATGCACGTGATAAATTAATACCTATACCATTTACTTACTTTTTATGATATGAATGAGTGAGATTGATTATTATCTATAATTTATAACAAATATAAAATATGGGTAGCAAATTATTAATTAGTGTTGTGTTCTCCAAGAAGTGCGTGTTCTATGATATGATTCAATACTTGAGTTGAATAATCTTGATTACATAGTCCATTATCCAATTAATTATTATTATTAATTATTATTATTATTATTATAATTATTAATTGTTATTGTGGTCAATGTTATTTTAACGTGATAGTGCAGTCACTCCCACGTGGTCAATGTTATTTTAATGTGATAGTGCAGTCACTCACATCTGATAAGAGAGATGTTATCTCTGATATATCATTTTTAATAATCCATTTTGAAGGCTGAAAGACACAATAAGTGAGTAGATTTAACCACAGTTTTAATATATTATCCTTTGTTCTCCATCATTACAGTTACAGTTATAAAACCATGATGTCAGTATCATTATTATCTTCTATTTTGGTACTGATGTTAATTGTCTTGATATCTTCAGCTAATGAAGTGATCATTTATATTAACTCGTCATCACCATTGGCCTCCAATACCACTTCATGTGGTATTGTTTCTGCTCCTTGTTATACCTTTGATCTTGGACTGAATGTTGCTCAAGAAAAGCTAATGGAAACACATCAAATATCTATTACATTAATAGTATCACAGGGTGAGCAATATGAACATACTAGTATGACTAATGGTGTCTTTGAAGAAGTAAATGGTTTATCAATCATTGGTGATGTCAGTAATGATGGGGACATACTCACTATAGTGTCCTGTCAGGGTAAAGTGGGTTTTAGCTTTACAAATGTCTCCAATATAACAATATATGGGATCAAGTTTGAGGGGTGTGGCCAGTTGCAGAATAGTACGAGTTATACATCTAGTAATGAAGACAATGGTTTTTTAACATTCTATGTTGGGTTATATTTCCTTTATTGTCAAAATGTCAAATTGACTGCCATCTCTGTTAATAATAGTTCAGGTACTGGTGTTGTCTTATATAACATTGGAGGAACTAATGTTATCGAGAATTCAAAGTTTACGCAAAATACTTTTAACCAAGACAACTTTGATACAAATGTGGGTGGAGGAGGAGGTGGAGTTTATATTGAATTCTCATATTGTGTTCCTATGGAAGATGGAGTTGATTGTTTGAAAGGAAACACAGCTAATGTAGATCCTCGATATATAACTCAGAGTACCTTTCAGATCCATGGTTCTACTTTCTGCACAAACGTAGCTAACATCAGTAACTTTGCAAGTAACACCTTTATCTTACCACACAAGCAATATCATTCTGCTTTTGGTCGTGGAGGAGGTCTCTCCATATTTTTCAAAGGTGATGCTTCTCATAACACCATTACTGTAGACAAATGTCGTTTTATACGTAATCAGGCTCTTTGGGGTGCTGGAATGTTTGTAGAGTTTCAAGACAACACACATAATAACAACGTCATTGTTAATTCTTCTTATATTCTCGATAACAGTTTATATTATAATGACACTAACAATGAAGGAACAGGTGGAGGAGGAAGTCGAGTAGGTTATATATTTTTTGATAATTCTGTTCCCTTTAGCAACAAAATATCCTTCATTAATTGTACCTTTGAAGGGAACAATGCTTATTATGGAGGAGGTCTGTCTTTCTATACTGCAAGACAACCAGTTGTTGATAACAGCTCCCAATTAAATGCTTTCAAAGTGCAAGAATGTCATTTTCGAAGCAACTTAGCTCGTATCGGTGCTGCTTTAGATCTCTCGCTTTGGCATCCATCTAAGATTGGTAAATCCCCACAACCACTACTTATATCGAACTGCATATTTGAAAATAACAGTGCCATGATTCAAGGTGGTTCTGATGGACTAATTGGTGTTGGTGCAGTATATGTTGACTCACTTCCAGTCAATTTTTCAGGAAACGTTTCCTTTAATGATAACAGTGGTTCAGCACTTGCAGTAACTGGTTCTTATATTACAATTGAATCCAGTTCTAATGTTAGCTTTTATAACAATTCTGGAAGAAATGGTGGTGCTATTGCTCTACTAAGCAATGTCTACATTTTAATGAATGAAGATTCAATCCTTCATTTTGTTAACAACAGAGCTCAATACAAAGGTGGTGCTATTTATTATTTCAATGCAGGAGAACGTGATTTACTTTCCTCAAGAAATTGTTTCATTCGTTACTACAACGTTTCTGTCCGCCCTGAAGACTGGACATCAAGATTCTATTTTAAAAACAATAAAATTGAAGGCATGACTGGAGACAGTAACCAATACAGTGCTATTTATGCTTCTACAATACTTCCTTGTATTTGGGGCGGAGCATTTGGTGACTCTGTGTACAATAAAAGCACGATAAACAGAACATTTTGCTGGAATAAAAATTGGACTTATAAAGACAACTTATCATGTAGTCATCAAATATCATCTGCTCCTTCTAATTACAAATTTATTCATTCATCTTACACCACAGTCCCCGGAAAGACATTTCTACTTAACTTAACAATATATGATGATCTAAAAAATAATGTGACTGACACTGCCATCTTTGTAGCACGAATAAAAAGTGGTTTTGCAACTTTTCGTGGTGATAGAAACATAAAATTTGATTACATTTTGAGTGAGACACTTAATTTTTTACATGGTAAACCAAACTCTACTATTCAATTACAAATAGAAACTCTAGATCCAATTGTTATACGTCGATTTATTGAAGTCAAGTTAGAACCCTGCCCGCCTGGATTTAAACCACCAAATGGGACTGATGATGACAGTACTTTTTCCTGTAAGTGTTATGGTAATTTGTTACCCAAAGGATACTTGAAATGCAATCAAGATACCTACACTTCACAAATTTTACGCACAGCATGGATTGGTTATAATTCTACAACTGAGCCCAAACAGTTTATAGTTGGTGAGACTCCTTACTTGTCATCGGATATACATAATCACTACACAACACTTGTTAATTGGACTGAACAATATCTGGACCAACTCTTTTGTAATTCTACTAACAGAACAGGCACCCTCTGTGGACAGTGTCAAGATGGTTATGGGGTAGCTGTCAACTCGGATAATTACCACTGTGTTAAATGTACCGAAAAAGAGGAGCAGTATTCATGGGTCTTCTATATTCTTACCAGCTATCTACCAATTACAGTATTCTTTGCAATTATTTTCATTTTCAGTATGACTGTAACCTTTGGACCACTCAACTCTTTCTTGTTCTTTGCACAAGTTATTGCTACAACTGTGAAAATTGATGCTGATGGAATGATTCCACTTGAAACCCTAACACATCCTGTTCCATATAAAGTCTTAAAGAGTCTCTATATCATACCATATGATATATGGAATTTAAATTTCTTCCAGCCATACCTTGGACAATTTTGCTTACACAGCAGGCTGGACACATTAGATATTATGTCACTGAGTTATATTGAAGCTTTTTATCCTTTAATGTTGCTAGTTCTTTTTGTTATCATTATGACACTATACAATAAAGGAGTACCAGTGATTGTATGTTTATGTAGACCTATACATCGTTGTCTAGCTCGATTTAGACAATGGAGTAAACTACGCCAGTCTTTCACTGGAGGTATGGCAGTATTTATTGTCATTTCATACACCAAATTCACATTAGTGTCTCTGTTAATTCTAGCACCAACATCACTGTATGATCATTCTGGTGAATCTGTTAGTAAAGTTCATTATTATGATGGAACAGTTGTTTTTCCCAGTTACAAGTACATCTTACCAGCCATTGTCATTATTGCAACATTTGGTTTTATTCTACCCCTCATTCTTGCCTACCCTAGTTTGTTAAAGCTCCTTGAGTACCTGTCTTGTGGGCGACTGAAGTTGGGAAAATTCTACCCAAATTTAAAGTTTAAAGCATTTTTAGATGAGTTCCATGGTTGTTATAAAGATGGCACTGATGGAGAATTGGATTATCGCTGGTTTGCAAGTCTTTACTTCCTTTTTCGTGTCAATCTTTTTGTTGTGTATGCATTTACAGAGTCATGGAAGCTTCAGTATTTAATACAAATGCTATTGTTTCTATTTGCAGCATTATTATTTGCTGCCCTCCGTCCTTACAAGAGAGATTGGGTGAACAATGTTGATGTGACAATGTTTCTTCTTCTTGCTGCAATTTCATGCTTTAGTCTGTACAACCTTGTATTCACTTGGTTGGGAATTAATATTGAACTATGGGCATTTATTGTTCAATACATACTTATCTTTATTCCTTTGTTATACTTTATTGGATACTATCTTCTGCTTTTCTGTTCAAAATTTGAGTCATACCATAAAGGTCTTCGTTCTCAAAACAGAAGGATCCAAGCAGAACAAACTCAAGAACAAGATGAGTTTGAAAGAGATCGTGCTGCTCTAGTAGATAGCTCACACGTCCCTGACTTCCTGGACTATGTTGATGATACAAGACAGCATGGGAATCACCTTAGGGTTTCTAGATCACACTCTTGGCGTTCTCGTCGTCCAAATAGAAGCAGTATAAGGCTTCAACGTCGGTCTGCAAGTAATGAGAGATCTCTTCTTCTCACTGGGTCTTTACAATCTAGTACACATAATGTTATAGAAAGAGAAGATACTGTTGATGATCTAAATGATGAAAATGAAGGGAATAAAAATGCACCTTATTGTCTCAGAGAAGATCAACAATTAGCTCACTGTACTAATAACAGTCGAGGAGGGTATGGTACTACTAGATCCACTCTGGTATCGTCAATGCAACCTCTGCCATGATTTTGAGGATAGTCTTGTAGTGTTATTTAGAATACAAAGCAATAGGCCTCCTCCTTTAATTGCATTATATATTTTTTGGAACTATTATAGCTTTTTTTCTTGGAATGATTGTTTATTTTGAATATTGATTTAGTTTGTATTTGATCTGATAATAATGTATTAGGGGAAATAACTTGCATGCATGACAAATTACAGCACTTTTCATTTTGCTTGTACCATTGACTTATCAAGTCAATCCACAGTGACACCATGATTGAAGGCTATATAGCCTTATATTGACCAAAATTTGAAACTACTTTTATCAAGGATTTAGGTAGTGTTGATAATCTATATTACAAAAATGAAAGGAACAAGCACCTTATCTTCCTAGTGAAGATCAATAATCAGCTCACTGTACTAATAGTGGGTATAACACTACTAGATCCACTCTAGTATCATTGGCCACCACCTCTGCCATGATTGTGAGGACAACCCTGTCATGTTATCAGGGACACAATATAATAGGCCTGTTCCTTAGTAAATTGTGAGAACAACCCTGTCATGTTATCAGAAACATAATATAATAGGCCTGTTCCTTAGTAAATTGTGAGAACAACCCTGTCATGTTATCAGGGACACAATATAATAGGCCTGTTCCTTAGCAAATTGTGAGAACAACCCTGTCATGTTATCAGGAACACAATATAATAGGCCTGTTCCTTAGTAAATTGTGAGAACAACCCTGTCATGTTATCAGGGACACAATATAATAGGCCTGTTCCTTAGTATATGTATACATTATAATTGGAAATTTTGAGGATTATTTAATTTTGTTGTTTGGAATGTTGTCGCAATGTTGTCATGCAAAATTATATAGCTACTCTAAAAGACTGATCAAACTGATCTATTATTATTAATTTAAGAGAGCAAATTCAAAAAGCTAGCACTGGTTGAAGTAGTGGATCATTTAACCTGTCACATGAGTGTACACTTTTTAGTTTTTCTTTCGAGAATAACATGAAAAGAAAACATTGTATATCAATCATCAACGTATTTCTTGGTCAGCTATATATATATATACAAGCACGAAGTGTATTTGGCGTCGCAGGAAGCCAATACAATAAATAGTAGTGAAGTTATTGCTTTTGAATTACGTGCATCGTTAAAGAGCTCGAGATAGACCGGTCTAACGCACACGCACTGAGACAAGTTTTCTCTCGTCTGTCGATTTGTCCGGGAGGAAGTCTGTGTACTACGTTTTTCCACCCTTTAAACTTTGTAAGTAATGTCATACGTAAAAATGTTTTAGCAACTTCTTCCTTTATCATATAGGCTACTGACTATGACAGCTGCTACAATGAAAATCTGGTCGTTTATTTTGGTACTGATGTTAGCTGTCTTGGTAACTTCAGCTGATGATGTAATCATTTACATTAACTCTTCATCACCATTGGGCTCCAATACCACTTCATGTGGTAATGTTACTACTCCTTGTTATACCTTTGATCTTGGACTGGATGTTGCTCAAGAAAAGGCTATCCTTTACCAAACAGCTATTACAATAATAATGTCCAAGGGTGAATATAAACATAGTAATGAAACTAACGGTTTCTTTAAAGGGGTGAATGGTTTATCAATCATTGGTGAAGTTAGTGATGATGGGGACATACTCACTACAATAACCTGTCAGGGTAAAGTGGGTTTTAGTTTTACAAGAAGCCTTACTATAAAGATAGATGGCATCAATTTTGATAGGTGTGGTCAGTTGCAGAATAGTACAAGCTATATATCTAATAATCAAGAAGACAAAGGATTTATAACGTTCTATGTTGGATTATATTTTCTTTATTGTCAAGATGTTAATTTGACTCATATTGTAGTTTCTGCTACTCCTGGTACTGGTATTGTGTTCTATAACATTGGAGGTACTAACATTATTGAGAACTCTGCTTTCTATCAGAACAATTTTACTGGATTTAGTAAAGATGATGATGTTACAATGAGTAGAGGAGGAGGTGGAGTTTACATCGAATACTCTTATTGTGTTCCTGTAGAGGGTGGAAATGAGTGTTTGAAAGGAAGTGGACCTAACGTGGACATCTTGTACACAACTCAAAACAAAATTTCTATCCTTGAATCAACTTTCCATGCCAACTTAGCTAACATCAGCAACTATGCAACTGACACCTTTATTTTACCAGGTAGACAATATCATTCAGCTTTTGGTCGTGGAGGAGGTCTCTCTGTGTTTTTCAAAGGTGATGCTTCTTATAACACAATTACTGTTGATAACTGTAATTTTACATGTAATCAGGCCATTTGGGGTGCTGGAATGTTTGCAGAGTTTCAAGACAACACTAGCAACAACAATGTCTTAGTTAAATCTTCTGTGTTTCATTCAAACAGTCTTCATAACATTGATGTTAAGAATGAAGGTGCAGGTACTGGTGGTGGAGGTGTTCGAGTTGGTTATATATTTTTTGATAATTCTGTTGCCTGTGAAAATAACATAACTTTTATTAACTGCACCTTTGAAGAAAACATTGCTTATTATGGAGGAGGTCTAACATTTTATACAGTAAGGCAACCAAACATTTTTAAATTGCAAGAATGTCACTTTATGAACAACTTGGGTCTCATTGGTGCTGCTTTAGATATCTCATTATGGGATCCATCTATTACTGGTAAACATCCTCGTTCATTCATTGATAGTTGTACGTTTGAAAGGAATAATATAATGTACCAACCACAACCTGGTGGACTAATTGGTGTGGGTGCAGTATATGTTGATTCACTTCCTGTCACGTTTTCAGGAAATAATTCTTTCAATCATAACAGTGGTTCAGCACTTGTGATAACTGGTTTTTATATTACAATTGAACCCAGTTCTAATCTAAGTTTTTATAACAATTCTGGCAGAAATGGTGGTGCTATTTCTCTACTAGGTAACGCTTTTATTCTAACTAATGAGAACTCTGTCCTTCATTTTGTAAACAATTCAGCTCAATACAAAGGCGGTGCTATTTACTATTACAGCTCTGGAGAACGTGACTTACTGTCTTCAAGAAATTGTTTAATTCGTTACTATGACATTACAGTACATCCTGAAAACTGGACTTCAAAATTTTATTTTAAAGGAAATACAGTTAGAAACAGAAATGTCTCTAATTCTATTTATGCTTCCACAATTCTTCCATGTAAATGGAGAGGAACATATGGTAGTGCTAAGAGTGATCATGACCAACAGGTATTTTGTTGGAGTGACAATTGGCAATACTTTGATTTTCAAAGTACATCAACTCCCTGTGTTAGTCAGATTTCAACTGCTCCTTCAAAGTACATTCACATTACAACTATTTATAAACCTATACCTGGTGAACAAGTGAAGCTTAATGTCTCTTTTGTTGATGATCTAAACAACAATGTTTCTGATGAAGCTGTATTGATCGCATATATAAACAATATTGACAATGCTACATTTCAAGGGACCAACTTTAATTATGATTATATTGCTTACCAAAAACTTGAATTACATGGAAAACCAGGTACTAATGTTAGCATACGTTTAGAAACTCTTGATCCAATTGTCATCCAACAAGATATTACAGTTGAATTTCGAGATTGCCCTCCAGGGTTTGTTCCTAGTACTAATACATCCACAGCCATTTGTCAATGTCCTAATGGAACTTATACTGGATATATAACTTGTAATCCTCTAAGTTACAAAATCAGCATCAAACAAGCCACATGGATGGGTCAAGTACCAGGATTCAGTGATTTGTTAGTGGGGCTAAGTCCTTATGTCTCATCTTCAAATGACTTGAAGTATATTGTTCTTCCGCAAGAGCCTCAGGAATTATCCAATTTTTTGTGTGGTGTCACTAATCGTGAAGGTGTTCTCTGTGGTGATTGTAAAGAAGGATATGGAGTAGCAGTAAATTCAAGAGATTTTGAATGTGTACTTTGTCCTGATGAGTATACTTATTATAATTGGGTATTTTATCTTTTAACTGAGTTTCTACCAGTGACACTGTTCTTTGCATTGATTTTTGTGTTTAGCATGACAGTGACTTCTGGACCATTAAATTCTTATATATTTTTTGCACAAGTGGTTCCTACTGTATTTGGTATAGATGCAGATGGTATGATACCATTGCATAACATCACAGAGCAACATGGTATTTCTTATACAACAATGGAAAGTTTCTATGTTATTCCATATGACATCTGGAACCTGAACTTTTTAAAGTCACTGTGGCCTAAATTTTGTTTGAGCCCTCATTTAAACACTATTGATATCTATGCCCTAGGTTATATTACAGCAGTTTATGTGTTAATTCTTGTAATCATTTTTGCTCTCATATTGAATCTCTACAACAGAGGTGTCTCAATAGTGGTGTGCATATGTCGCCCTCTACACAAGTGTCTAGCTCATTTTCGTCGATTCTCTAACTTTCAGCCATCTGTAATCAGTGGAGTAGCAGTTTTCATATTAATTTCATACACCAAATTTGCCTACGTTTCACTGAATCTACTCACACCTGTTCCTCTTTATTATGCTGATGGGAGAAAAGCCGTTATGGTCTTTTATCCAGATGGAAATGTACATTGGGGCAACAATGATAGTGTTATCTACATTATCATAGCTTCATGTATGTTATCAACATTTGTATTACTTCCACCTTTAGTCCTGTTTTATCCAACTTTTCTTCGATTGATAGAACGACTGTCATGTTGGAGACTATCACTTGGTAAACTTTATCCATCTGCAAAGATACAATCTTTTATGAACGAGTTTCATGGTTGTTACAAAGATGGGAGTAATGGAGGAATGGATTGTCGTTGGTTTGCAAGTCTTTATTTTTGCCTTCGTATTGGAGTCTTTGCAGTTTATTCTGGTACAGAAACTTGGTATCTACAATATATATATCAGATGTTATTTTTTCTCTTTGCTGCTTTAATGTTTGGTCTCATTCAACCTTATCGAAAGCCTTGGTTAAATAAACTGGATATGTCGATGTTCCTTCTTCTTGCAACTATAACAGCTTTGAGCCAGTATAACTTGGGAAAGTTGTGGATTGGCGATGGTGAACTGTCAATGTGTGCATTTGGTGTTCAATATGTTCTTCTGTTTTTACCATTGTTATATTGTATAGGATATTATTTAGTCCTTATTTTTGACAGAACAAGGACTCGATGGGCACCTTATGTGAAAGACAAGTGTCAGCAATTCAAAAATCGAGGGATACAAGCAGAACAAATTGAAGAACAAGATGAGTTTAATACTGATTATGCTGCTCTCGTTGATAACACACATGGCCCTAACGTTTTAAACTTAGAAACCTCAAGACAGATAGAAGGTTGTGTGAGGCCTATAAAGTTACACTCTTCATATGTAAATAGTCATGATCAAGTCAGCATTCCACTTAAACCTTGTTCTTTATCAGGAGCCAGAGAGAGTTCATCTACTTCATTTCAACCTAGTACATCTGATAGTAATACTAATGGACATGCACAACAGATGACTAAAGAAAATGAAGGCAGTGAAAATACAACCAATCAACCTCTACATCCTGTAGCTATTGATGATTACAAAATAGCTCACAGCACTAGTAGCAGTCAAGGAGTGAATGGGACTGTTGGGTCCACTGTGGTATCATTGATACCTCCTCTGCCATGAATGTGGGGACAACCCAATTTTGATAACACAGAATGAGTGTTTTTTTTATTTTAGACTTGTGATATTTTAGTATCTCTAATTAATAACCTCATATTAGTAGTCAACCTCATCACATATGTATTAATATTGTACATTAGTGTCAGCAATAACTTTTGAACCACTCAACTCTTTTTAATATTTGCACAAGTTACTGCTAAAATCAATAGTGATGGAATGATTCCCTTATAAACAAAACAAATCCTGTTACATATAAAGTCCTAAAGATTCTCTATGTCATACTATATATGTGTTATATGGAACTTAAACTTCTTCCAACCTTATCTTGGATAATTTTGTTTACATGTACAGGAAATTGGACACATTAGACATTATGTCACTGAGTTATATTGAAGGTTTTCACACTGACTCTGAGTGTAATCTCATGCATAGTTACCTCCAGACTAAAAAATTTGCATTATTTTTGAAGTGTCAAAACAAAATAAATCAAATAAATTCAACATGTCTTGATTATGTGCTGTGCCTGCCTATCAAATATAGTAGAGTTTTATTTTTTCCATGTTCTCTCACAATACACTATTGTCTTTAATACATGTGTATGACACTTCTGAGTGACATCATATATAGTGATTCTCTTAACTATATTATCTAGATTTGTTGTTGTTACAACATTACTTGCTTGTTATTCAAGTCACAAAGAATATTATCATAACCTGTATCAACGTGGATAGATGATTTAATTCATTAAGGAATAACATTTGTAATGTCTGTTATGTTGTTACTGTCAAGAGAGTAAATGAAAAAGGCTTGAACTGGAAAATCATTTTAACCTATTAAATTGTCGTGTGAGATTGTGTCACTTAACATGGAGTTTTATTTCAAGGAATTGTGTATTAACAAACACTATAGTAATACTTATACATGTGTGTACACACAAATATGATATATATTATATATATATATATATATATATACATACATTATGTATGTATGTATGTATGTATATATGTATGTACTTGTATGGGTGTATTGTATTGTATACAATTAGTAATGTGGTGTTGTGGGGGAGGGGTAGGTTCAGAATTCATTGGTAAATTAATTGTTGCGTAGTGTGTTCTAGCAACAATTTCACTTTCATATTTTATCTATCCACACAGCTACAACAATGAAGATCTGGTGTTCTATTTTGGTACTGATGATCACTACTTCAATTGTCTCAGCTGATGATGTAATCATTTACATTAACTCTTCATCACCACTGGCCTCCAATACCACTTCATGTGGTATTGTTTCTGCTCCTTGTTATACCTTTGATCTTGGACTGGATGTTGCTCAAGAAAAGGCTATCCTTTACCAAACAGCTATTACAATAATACTATCTGAGGGTGAGTATAAACATAGTAATGACACTAATGGTTTATTTAAAAAGGTGAATGGTTTATCTATCATTGGTGAAGTTCATAATGATGGGGAAATACTCACTACAATATCCTGTCAGGGTAAAGTGGGTTTTAGTTTTATAAACACTTCCTCTATCAAGATATCTGGCGTCATATTTGATAGATGTGGTCAATTACAGAACAGTACAAGCTATAACAAAGAGAACAAAGGGTTTTTAACTTTTTATGTTGGCTTGTATTTCCTTTATTGTCGAGATGTTAATTTAGCTTTTGTGACAGTTTCTTCTACTCCTGGTACTGGTATTGTGTTCTATAACATTGGAGGTACTAACATTATTGAGAACTCTATTTTCTTGGGAAACAATTTTACAAACACACCTCATAGTGATAATAATAATGCTAAAGTGGGTGGAGGAGGTGGTGGAGTTTATATTGAGTATTCTTATTGTGTTCCAGGAGAGAGTGGAATTGAATGTTTGGAAAGGAAAGAATCCTCTAATGTAAACATGCCATACACAACTGAAAATACTTTTTTCATACATAGTTCCAAATTCACTGAAAATGTAGCTAACATCACTGACTATACAAATAATGCTTTTATTTTGCCAGACAAACAACACCATTCAGCATTTGGTCGTGGAGGAGGTGTCTCTGTATTTTTCAAAGGTGATGCTTCTCATAACACAATTACTGTTGATAACTGTTGTTTCACACATAATCAGGCTCTTTGGGGTGCTGGAATGTTTGTAGAGTTTCAAGACAATACTAACAACAATAATGTTTTCATTTGTACTTCTATAATTCACACAAACAGTCTTCATTACAATGATGTTAACAATGAGGGTACAGGTGGTGGAGGGGCTAGAGTAGGTTTTGTATTTTTTAATGGATCAGTTGCCTACAGAAACAACATCACATTTTTCAACTGCACATTTGAGGGAAACAATGCTTATTATGGAGGAGGTCTATCTTTCTATTCAGCAAGACAACCCCATGTTAATAGTAGTAATATAGACCAGCTAAACATTTTTAAATTGCAAGAATGTCATTTCATGAACAACTCAGGTCGTATTGGTGCTGCTTTAGATATCTCATTATGGCATCCATCTATTACTGGTAAACATCCTCGTCCGTTTATTGACAGTTGTACATTTGAAGAAAATAATGTAATGTATCAACCACAACCTGGTGGACTAATTGCTGTGGGTGCAGTATATGTAGATTCACTTCCTGTCGTGTTTTCAGGAACTAACTCTTTTAATGATAACAGTGGTTCAGCACTTGCAGTAACTGGTTCTTATATTACAATTGAACCCAGTTCTAATGTGAGTTTTTATAACAATTCTGGTAGAAATGGTGGTGCTATTGCTTTATTTGGTAACACCTTTATTCTCATGAATGAAGACTCAATCCTTTATTTTGTCAACAACTCAGCTCAATACAAAGGTGGTGCTATTTATTATTTCAATGCAGGAGAGCGCGATTTACTGTCCTCCAGAAATTGTTTCATTCGATATTATGACATTACAATTCGTCCTGAGAACTGGAAATCAACATTCTATTTTGAAGGAAATACAATTGAACATATGGTTGGAGAGAGTAAACAAAACAATGCCATTTATGCTTCTACACTACTTCCTTGCATTTGGGGTGGAGCATTTGGCAATTCAGATTACAACATGCACTCAATAAACAAAACATTTTGTTGGAACAACAACTGGATATATAAAGTTCATCCTGATATACATGTAAACACCTCATGCATGGAACAGATTTCTTCTGCTCCTTCAGACTATAATTCATTTGAGACCAACTATACCACAGTGCCTGGAAAAACAATTAAACTTTATCTGACAGTTTATGATGATCTTAAACATAATGTGACAGATACTTCAATATTCATAGCACGTATAATGAGTGGTTCTGCTACATTTCGTGGTGAGAAACATTTCAAATTCAACTATATTTCACAAGAGTATTTGGAATTACATGGTAAACCTAACTCAACAATTGAACTACAAATAGAGACTTTAGATCCAATTGTTATACATCAAATCATTACAGTCAAATTTGATACCTGTCCACCTGGATTTAAACCACCAAATGGAACTGATGATGACAGTATTTTCTCTTGTCAATGTTACGGCATTTCTGCATATAAAAAATTATTGCAATGTAATCAGGATAATTACACATCAAAACTTTCATGCACAGCATGGATTGGTTATATTTCTACTACTGAACCTAAACAGCTTGTAGTTGGTGAGACTCCTTACTTGTCATTGGATACACACGATCACTACGTAACACTTGTCAATGGGTCTGAGCAATATCTAAATGATTTATTTTGCAAGTCAACAAACAGAAGGGGAATCCTCTGTGGGCAGTGTCAAGATGGTTATGGGGTAGCTGTCAATTCAGATAATTACCATTGTGTTAAATGTACTGAAAAGGAGGAGCAGTATTCATGGGTCTTTTATGTTATTGCCAGCTATCTACCAATTACAATATTCTTTGCAATTATTTTCATTTTCAGTATGACTGTAACCTTTGGACCACTCAACTCTTTCTTGTTCTTTGCACAAGTTATTACTACAACTGTAAAAATTGATGCTGATGGAACAATTCTACTGCAAACACTAACAAATCCTGTTCCATATAAAGTCTTAAAGAGTCTCTATGTTACACCATACGATATATGGAACTTAAATTTCTTCCGGCCTTATCTTGGACAATTTTGCTTACACAGCAAGCTGAACACATTAGATATTATGTCACTGAGTTACATTGAAGCTTTTTATCCTTTAACACTGCTAGTTCTTTTTGTTATCATCATGACACTTTACAATAAAGGAGTACCAGTGATTGTATGTTTATGTCGACCTATACATCGTTGTCTAGCTCGATTTAGACAATGGAGTAAACTACAACAGTCTTTTACTGGAGGTATAGCAGTATTTATCGTCATTTCATACACCAAATTCACACTGGTGTCTCTGCTTCTTCTTACTCCCATGTACTTGTATGATCATTCTGGTAAACCTGTTAGTTCAGTTCATTACTATGATGGAACAGTTTCCTTTCCTAGCTACAAGTATATCATACCAGCCATTGTTATTCTTGCAACATTTGGTCTTATTCTACCTCTTATTCTTGCATATCCTACATTTTTGAGATTTATAGAGTACATATCTTGTGGACGACTTGATTTAGGAATATTCTACCCAAAGTTAAAGTTACAAGCATTTTTAGATGAGTTCCATGGTTGTTATAAAGATGGCACTGATGGAGGATTGGATTATCGCTGGTTTGCAAGTCTCTACTTTGTGTTTCGTTTCTGTGTCTTTGTTATTTACACAGTAGCTGGGTGGAAGCGTCTATATTTATTACAAGTGTTACTGTTTCTAGTTGCAGCCTTTCTATTTGCTGTTCTCCGTCCTTACAAGACAGATTGGGTGAACAATGTTGATGCAGCAATGTTTCTTCTTCTTGCTACAATTTCATGCTTTAGTCTGTACAACCTTGTATTGTTGGAACTGTGGGCATTTATTGTGCAATACATACTTATCTTTATTCCTTTGTTATACTTTATTAGATACTATCTTCTGCTTTTCTGTTCAAAATTTAAGTCATACCATAAAGATCTTCGTTCTCGAAAAAGAAGGATTCAAGCTGAACGACCTCAAGAACAAGATGACTTTGAAACAAATCATGCTGCTCTAGTTGACAGTACATGTGTTCCTGATTTCCTGGACTATGTTGATGATACAAGACAGCATGGTCATCATTTATATAGAAGGCTTTCTAGTTCACACTGTTGGCAGCCTTGTCCTCCAGGTAGCAGTAAGTTTAGTTATGGATCAATAGGCAGCAAAAAACCTTCTGTTCTCACATCTGATTCTTCTCAATCAGAAAATATATATGACAATTGTAATACTGTTGATACAGGAGAAGATCTCAATGGGACACAACAAGAAAATGATAATAGTAGGAACACAATTACTGATTCACCATTATGTACTAATGAAGAGTATCATATAGGTCACACTACTAATAGCAGTCAAGGAGGATATGGTACTATTGGATCCACTCTGATATCACCAATGCCACCTCTGTAGAGACAGTGCGTGTGTGTGTGTGTGTGTGTGTGTGACAAATAACTTAGCTATATTTTGACAACTTATTGATACTATAATATTGAGTGGAACTGTTATATTATATTACATATTATAATTACAATGCATAATACTTTTTTGCAGAATCAAAGTTATTCTTAGGGAGTTCGAGGTCAATTACGGGGTAGAATTGTCATAGACTACGTAACTGAAACGGCGCACGTGATCTATAGAACATTCAAGAACGCACTCCGTGTCAAAATTCAATTAATTTTTATTACCCTGTATTGCGAAGAGGACTCTTACGAAGCAAAGTTTCATATAGCACTTATAGAATTAAGCTCATATTTATTAATCAACGTGTTGTCTATTTATTTTTGTTTATAACACAATATAAAATGTTGGAAAAAGTCAAAGTATAGTTTCTTGAAGTGCTCATTTTTACTGAAAATCTGCCAGCAATTCACTAATGCATTGACTGATGAAGGATTATTGTGTTGTTTTAGCATGTCATAGTCCATAGTTCGCTATATATAATAGCTTCATTATTTATGACCTGATTTGCAATAGAGACTACTCTGTCAAAATATTCATGACCTGATTTGTTAAAAGGGACTGGTGTTAAACATTTAAAAAACAGTTTGTATACATACAGTTAGTTAATATAAACAGTTGTGCATATATAACAACTGTATGTATACACATTTTGAGGTGTTTTAACAGTACAGTCCCTTATCACATATCAGGTCATGAGTATTTTGACAGAAGTGAATAGAAAACTCTAATTTTAGCCATTTTTCCATCAATACAAAAGGCACGGTATACGTGTGGTCCCCATAGGTCAGTATGACAACAGTATAAATATGGGAGACGTAATTCGAGTGTAGATGCACTTTCCGTACACTCAAAATTAAATATTGCAATAATGGGAGTGGCTTTATGTGGTACATAGTTAGCAGCAACAGCACATTTTTGTAGGCGGATCTTAAAAAGGTGGCTACTTAATCGGGATTGGAAACGCCCATGCACTTCCGGTACACTCTTTGTCCATCTCCAGCTGACAAGCATAAACTCCACGTAAACTATGGTTTACAATGCTCCTTTTCTTCTGAAACGAGTATGTAGTATTTTGGGAATTTTTACTTTAATTAAGTGTAACTTTATAATAAATGTTTATCCGAAGTAATTATCATTCACGTCTATGGGATCACGTGATCCGTTTCCAATCCCGGTTTGCGGGTTACGTAGTCTATACTATCTATGTCTTAACTCCCATTCCTCAGTTGAGCGTACTGTGACCGCTGTCTCCACATCTCCAAGAAACAGAAAAAGGTAAGTAAAGTGCGAAAGTGAATTTAATCATCTGTATATTTGTATTGGCAATTGTTCTAACAATTGATTTATTTCATTTGAGGCTCTCCCCTTTTCTGTACACAGATAATCTAGCACAATGAAAATCTGGTTGTTTGTTTTAGTACTGATGTTAGTTGTATTGAGAACTTCAGCTAATGAAGTGATCATTTACATTAATTCTTCATCACCACTGGCCTCCAATACCACTTCATGTGGTAATGTTAATACTCCTTGTTATACCTTTGATCTTGGACTGAACGTTGCTCAAGAAAGGCTAATGGAAACACATCAAACAGCTATTATAATAATATTAGTATCCAAGGGTGAGTATAAACATAGTAATGAAACTAACGGTTTCTTTAAAGAGGTAAATGGTTTATCAATCATTGGTGAAGTTAGTAATGATGGGGACATACTCACTACAATAACCTGTCAGGGTAAAGTGGGTTTTAGTTTTATAAAAACTTCCTCTATCAAAATATCTGGCATCATATTTGATAGGTGTGGTCAATTACAGAACAGTACAAGCTATAACTACAATGAAGAGAACAAAGGCTTTTTAACTTTTTATGTTGGCTTGTATTTCCTTTATTGTCGAGATGTTAATTTAACTTTTGTGACAGTTTCTTCTACTCCTGGTACTGGTATTGTGTTCTATAACATTGGAGGTACTAACATTATTGAGAACTCTGTGGTTTTTTGGAACAATTTTTCATATATATTTCATGATGTTGAAGATGACAAAGACATTGAAGTAGGTGGGGGAGGAGGTGGAGTTTATATTGAGTATTCTTATTGTGTGCCTGGAGAGGATGGAATTAAGTGTTTGGAAGGAAAAGAAGCTAATGTAGATCCTCAATACATATCACAGAGTAATTTTTACATTCATAGTTCCATTTTCTACGCCAACAAAGCTAACACCAGCAACTTTGTAAATGACACCATTATTTTACCACGTAAACAATATCATTCAGCTTTTGGTCGTGGAGGAGGTCTCTCTGTGTTTTTCAAAGGTGATGGTTCTCATAACACAATTACTGTTGACAAATGTTGTTTTACACATAATCAGGCTCTTTGGGGTGCTGGAATGTTTGTAGAGTTTCAAGACAATACTAACAACAATAATGTCTTAGTCAAAACTTCTGTGTTTCATACTAATAGTCTTCATTACAATGATGTTAAGAATGAGGGTACAGGTGGTGGAGGGGCTAGAATAGGCTTTGTATTTTTTAATGGATCAGTTGCCTACAGCAACAACATTACATTTTATAACTGTTCATTTGAGGAAAACAGTGCTTATTATGGAGGAGGTCTATCTTTCTACTCAGCAAGGCAAACAAATGTTGATAATAATACTCAATTGCTAAATAGTTTTGAGTTGGGAAAATGTCATTTTATAAACAACTTGGGTCGTATTGGTGCTGCATTAGATATCTCATTATGGCATCCGTCTATTACTGGTAAACATCCTTATCTGTTTATTGACAGTTGTACATTTGAAGGGAATAATGCAATGTACCAACCACAACCTGGTGGACTAATTGGTGTGGGTGCAGTATCTGTTGACTCACTTCCTGTCATGTTTTCAGGAAATAATTCTTTCAATCATAACAGTGGTTCAGCACTTGTGATAACTGGTTTTTATATTACAATTGAACCCAGTTCTAATCTAAGTTTTTATAACAATTCTGGCAGAAATGGTGGAGCTATTGCTTTACTAGGTAACACTTTTATTGTAACTAATGAAGACTCTGTCCTTCATTTTGTAAACAATTCAGCTCAATACAAAGGTGGTGCTATTTACTATTACAGCTCTGGAGAACGTGACTTATTGTCTTCAAGAAATTGTTTCATTCGTTACTATGACATTATAGCCCATCCTGAAGAGTGGACTTCAAAATTTTATTTTGAAGGAAATACAGCTGGATATGGTAACAATATCAATAACTCTATTTATGCTTCCACAGTTCTTCCATGTATATGGGGAGGAGCATATGGTAGTTCTGAGTATGATAGTGACCAGAGTGTCTTCTGTTGGAACAATAATTGGCAATATTTTTATTCTCCAAATGTATTAGCTCCCTGTGTTAGTCAGATTTCAACTGCACCTTCAAAGTATACTCACATTAAGACCACTTATCAATCTTTTCCTGGCCAAGAAGTGAATCTTAATGTATCTTTTGATGATGACCTTAAGAACACCATTTCGAATCAAGCCATATTGATAGCACATATGAACAATACTGACAATGCTACATTTGAAGGAACTGACTTAAATTATGATTATATTGCTCACAAAAAAATTGAATTACATGGAAAACCAGGTACTAATGTTAGCATACGTTTAGAAACTCTTGATCCAATTGTCATCCAACAAGATATTACAGTTGAATTTCGAGACTGCCCTCCCGGGTTTGTTCCTAGTGCTAATACATCCACAGCCATTTGTCAATGTCCTAATGGAACTTATGCAGGATATATAACTTGTAATCCTCTAAGTTATACAATCAGTATTAGAAAAGCTGCATGGATGGGTCAAGTAGCAGGATTCAGTGATTTGTTAGTGGGGCTAAGTCCTTATGTCTCATCTTCAAATGACTTTAAGTATGTTGTTCTTCCGCAAGACCCTCAGGAATTATCCAATTTTTTCTGTGGTGCCACTAATCGTGAAGGTATTCTCTGTGGTGATTGTAAAGAAGGGTTTGGAGTAGCGGTAAATTCAGAATATTTTGATTGTGTACTTTGTCCTGATGAGCATACTTATTATAATTGGATATTTTATCTTTTAACTGAGTTTCTACCTGGGACGCTGTTCTTTGTACTGGTTTTTGTGTTCAGCATGACAGTGACTTCAGGACCGTTGAATTCCTACATTTTTTTTGCGCAAGTTATTAGCAATGCTGTTGGCATAGATGCAGATGGTATGATACCATTGCATAATATCACAGAGCAACATGGTATCTCTTATGCAACATTGAAAGATTTCTATGTTATTCCATATGACATCTGGAACATGAACTTTTTCAAGTCATTGTGGCCTAAATTTTGTTTGAGCCCTCATTTAAACACTATTGATATCTATGCCCTTGGTTATATTACAGCAGTTTATGTGTTAATTCTTGTAATCATTTTTGCTCTCATATTGAATCTCTACAACAGAGGTGTCTCAATAGTGGTGTGCATATGTCGCCCTCTACACAAGTGTCTAGCTCATTTTCGTCGATTGTCTAACTTTCAACCATCTATAACTGGTGGAGTAGCAGTTTTCATATTGATTTCATACACCAAATTTGCCTACGTTTCACTCTATTTACTGACACCTATTCCTCTTTATCATGCTGATGGAACAGTAGCTGTTCAGGTCTTTTATCCAGATGGAAATATATATTGGGGCAACAATGATAGTGTTATCTACATTATCATAGCTTCATGTATGTTATCAACATTTGTATTACTTCCACCTTTAGTCCTGTTTTATCCAACTTTTCTTCGATTGATAGAACGACTGTCATGTTGGAGACTATCACTTGGTAAACTTTATCCATCTGCAAAGATACAGTCTTTTATGAATGAGTTTCATGGTTGTTACAAAGATGGGAGTAATGGAGGAATGGATTGTCGTTGGTTTGCCAGTCTTTACTTTTGCCTTCGTATTGGAGTCTTTGCAGTTTATTCTGGTTCTGATACTTGGTTTCTACAGTATACAATTCAGCTTTTGTTTTTTCTTTTTGCTGCCTTTTTATTTGCTCTCATTCAACCTTATCAAAAAGCTTGGTTAAATAAACTGGATATGTCAATGTTCCTTCTTCTTGCAACTATAACAGCTTTGAGTCAATATAACTTGGGAAAGTTGTGGATTGGCAATGGTCAACTATCAGTGTTTGCGTTTGGTGTTCAATATGTTCTTCTCTTTTTACCATTGTTATATTGTATAGGATATTTTTTGGTCCTTATTTTTGACAGAACAAGGACTCGATGGGCACCTTATGTGAAAGACAAGTATCGACGATTTAAAAATCAGGGGATTCAAGCAGAACTAATTGAAGAACAAGATGAGTTTAATACTGATTACACTGCTCTTGTTGATAGTACAGATGTTCCTAACTTTCTGGATTTCATGGAAGATTCAAAACAGATAGAAGATTGTGCTAGGCTAACAAAGTCACGTCCTTCATATGCAAATAGTCATGATCAAGACAGTATTCCACTTAAACCGTATTCCTTATCAGGAGCCACAAGAAGTTCACCTCAACCTAGTACATCTGATGGTAATTCTAATGGACTTGCACAACAGACTACTAAAGAAAAAGAGGAAAGTGAAAATACAACCAATCAACCTCTACATCCTATAGCTATCGATGATTACAAAATAGCTTGTTTATCAAGAGCCAAAGAGAGTTCCCCAGCTTCTTTTCAACCTAGCATATCTGATAGTGATGCTATTAAACAGCAGACTACTGAAGAAAATATAGAAAGTGAAATTGATACCGATAGACCTGTACAGCATCCAAGTGAAGACTACCAAATAGCTCACAGTACTAATAGGAGTCAAGAAAGATATGGTGGTACCATTGGATCTACTCTGCTATCACTGACGCCACCTCCACTATAATTATGAGGACAATCCTGTGGAATAAAGTGTGTGAAAGTCAGTTTTGTTAATTACAAAATAACAAGTAGAATTATGTGATATTGTATTATGTGTTAAAATTTTAAAACTACATCTTATCAATGATTTTGTTATTCACTAATTTAGTTTACACAGCATAAGATTGTTTTCCATATAACTGCAGTGATCTTGTCTCAATATAGTATGCAATTTGCTAATAATAATATTCATAGCTGTGGCTATCTTCACAATTGACATTAATCTAAAGGAGACAGGATCATTTGTGTCAACTCTGTCTCCTCTAATGGTTCCAATACCTTCTCATTTTGGGAAGGACTTAACAAATAAAATGATTCAACATTGACACAATTTACTTTCATATCGGGTCTGACAATATCTGGTTATGGGCCTGATTTTGATGGTTTTTCATCAGTAGCCACATTGTAGCACTAGTTGTAACTTAATCCAGGATATTGTCAAAATAATTTGTAGCCACTTTGTACTTTTAATACTGCAAAGATGTCTCAGCAAAGTTATCAAAGTTGAAAAAACATTTGGAATGTGTGTTGTGATTTTTAATGTAATTGACAACATTTCAATTGACAATTCAAGCTTTACCATTAACACATTTCAGCAACCAAGGAGGTACTTTATTGTATATTAAGTTTTCCTATTGTGACCCTTATGACTTGCCTTGCCTGTTGAGTATGTTTGAAATGTTGACCTAATAGACAATGTAACACAAGATAGATTGTGTAAATAATGTTGTTGTAGCAATGTTTCTTCTCCTAGATTCAATTTCAGGCTTCAGTCTATACAATATTGTATTTACTTGGTTGGGCCTTGACCATTGAATCGTGGCCTTTTATCATGCAATATATATTCATCTTGCTATATTTCATACTATCTTCTACTCTTTAAACTTTGAGTCATACCATAATGTTCTTTGTTCTCAAAACAGAAAAATTCAAACTGAATGAACAAAACAAGATGAGTTTGAAACAGATTGTGCTTCTCTAGTATACAGCACACATTTCCTAACTTTCTACATTACATGGAAGATATAAGACGTGATTGTCACATAAGGCTTTCCAGTTCTCACTCTTTGCGGTCACATCTTCCAGATATATAGACAGCAGCAGGCTGAACTGTCAATCTGTAAGTAATGAGAAATCTCTTCTTCTCACTTTTCTTTCTCAATCCAGTCTACATGTAAGCCTGACAGTTGTAATTCTGAAAGATTTCTTGATAAAAAACGAAGGTAGTGAAAATGCAACCAATCCACTTTTACATCCTAATGATGAGTACCAAACATTTCACAGCACTAATAACAGTCAGCTGAGTCAAGGAGGATATGTAACATTGGATCTGTTCTGGTATTTACTAATGCCATCTCCATAGAGACAGTGTGTGTGTGTGTGTGTGTGTGATATATATCAAGTTGATGATAGTATAGATTGTATATTAAGTGGAATTGTTAATTTTTATGTATTATAATGCACCATTTTCTTGACAATACAACTCATGATCAGTGCAGTAATATGAAGATGTCAATGTCAATATGTTCTGACATTTGTCTAATAAAAGTAATTGAAAATTGACTCCACGTGAGATTTGTCAACTCCGGGACCAGAGTCAATATTGTCCCTGGGGAGGTCTTTACGGGGTAGCTTGTAAACATAATGAGCCACTCCCACCTTTTGCTGATCTATATAGTTTGTCAGGGCCATATCCAACAGAAAGAGACAGGTAAGTAATGTGCAACAGTGAATTAAATCAAGTATATTACGTATATTGCGTAGTTTGGCGGAGACAATCCCTTTGCTTTCCTTCGTCTCTAAGCAAAAGGGCTGTCCTCGCCAGACTATATATATAGATATATATATACATATATATCATGTTGGAAGTTTTTCTAACAATAGTTTTACTTTCATATGAGGTTCAGTTCGCTTTTCTGTATATAGATATTCTACAACAATGAAAGTCTTGCTTTCTATTTTGGTACTAATGTTAGCTGTCTTGGTAACTTCAGCTGATGATGTGATCATTTACATTAACTCTTCATCACCACTGGCCTCCAATACCACTTCATGTGGTAATGTTAATGCTCCTTGTTATACCTTTGATCTTGGACTGGATATTGCACAAGAAAAGCTAATGGAAACACATCAAATATCTATTACATTAATAGTATCACAGGGTGAGCAATATGAACATACTAGTATGACTAATGGTGTCTTTGAAGAGGTAAATGGTTTATCAATCATTGGTGAAGTCAGTAATGATGGGGACATACTCACTGTAGTATCCTGTCAGGGTAAAGTGGGTTTTAGTTTTATAAAAACTTCCTCTATCAAAATATCTGGCATCATATTTGATAGGTGTGGTCAATTACAGAACAGTACAAGCTATAACTACAATGAAGAGAACAAAGGCTTTTTAACTTTTTATGTTGGCTTGTATTTCCTTTATTGTCGAGATGTTAATTTAACTTTTGTAACAGTTTCTTCTACTCCTGGTACTGGTATTGTGTTCTATAACATTGGAGGTACTAACATTATTGAGAACTCTGCTTTTTTTTGGAACAAACTGATAAATAAAATTGATGATATTGAAGATGACAAAAGCAATAAAGTGGGTGGGGGAGGAGGTGGAGTTTATATTGAGTATTCTTATTGTGTGCCTGGAGAGGATGGAATTGAGTGTTTGGAAGGAAAAAAGGCTAATGTAGATCCTCAATACATATCACAGAGTAATTTTTACATTCATAGTTCCATTTTCTATGCCAACAAAGCTAACACCAGCAACTTTATAAATGACACCTTTATTTTACCAGGTAAACAATATCATTCTGCTTTTGGTCGTGGAGGAGGTCTCTCTGTGTTTTTCAAAGGTGATGCTTCTTATAACACAATTACTGTTGATAATTGTCGTTTTACACATAATCAGGCTCTTTGGGGTGCTGGAATGTTTGTAGAGTTTCAAGACAACACTAATAACAACAATGTTTTCATTCGTTCTTCTGTAATTCACACAAACAGTCTTCATTACAATGATGTTAAGAATGAGGGTACAGGTGGTGGAGGGGCTAGAGTAGGTTTTGTATTTTTTAATGGATCAGTTGCCTACAGAAACAACATCACATTTTTCAACTGCACATTTGAGGGAAACAGTGCTTATTATGGAGGAGGTCTATCTTTCTATTCACCAAAACAACCCAATGTTAATAGTAGCAATACACACCAGCTAAACATTTTTAAATTGCAAGAATGTCATTTCATGAACAACTTGGGTCGTATTGGTGCTGCTTTAGATATCTCATTATGGCATGCATCTATTACTGGTAAAAATCCTCATTCATTTATTGACAGTTGTATATTTGAAGAGAATAATGCAATGTATCAACCACAACCTGGTGGACTAATTGGTGTGGGTGCAGTATATGTAGATTCACTTCCTGTCACGTTTTCAGGAAATAACTCTTTTAATGGTAATAGTGGTTCAGCACTTGCAGTTACTGGTTCTTATATTACAATAGAACAAAGTTCTTGCATATGTTTTTATAATAACTTTGGTAGAAATGGTGGTGCTATTGCTCTACTAGGTAACACTTTTATTGTAACTAATAAAGACTCTGTCCTTCATTTTGTAAACAATTCAGCTCAGTACAAAGGTGGTGCTATTTACTATTTCAGCTCTGGAGAACGTGACTTATTGTCTTCAAGAAATTGTTTCATTCGTTACTATGACATTACAGTACATCCTAAAGATTGGACTTCAAAATTCTATTTTGAAGGAAATACAGTTGGAAATGGTCATAGACCTAATTCCATATATGCATCTACAGTTCTTCCATGCACATGGGGAGGAGCATACGGTAGCTCGCAGAATGACAAAGACCAGCATGTCTTCTTCTGGGGTGACAATTGGCATTATTATTATTCTCAAAATGTTGTATCTCAATGGTATTATCAGATATCTACTTCTCCTTCAAGGTATAGTTATGTTCAATCTACTTATCAACTTTTTCCTGGCCAAGAAGTAAAGCTAGATGTATCTTTTGTTGATGATCTAAACAACAACATATCTAATCAAGCCATATTGATAGCACATATGAACAATACTGACAATGCTACATTTAAAGGGACTGACTTAAATTACAATTATATTGCTCACAAAAAACTTGAACTACTTGGAAAACCAGGTACTAATGTCAATATACGTTTAGAAACTCTTGATCCGATTGTCATTCAAGAGGATATCATAATTGAGTTTCAAGAATGTCCTCCCGGGTTTGTTAGTACTAATAATTCTACAGCTATTTGTCAATGTCCTGATGGAAATTATGCAGGATATATTTCGACTTGTGATCCTCTAAGCTACACCACTAAGATCAGGAAAGCTACTTGGATGGGTGAAGTACCGGGCTACAATGATTTGTTGGTGGGGTTAAGTCCTTATGTCTCATCTTCAAATAACTTTGAATATGTTGTTCTTCCACAAGACCCTCAGAACCTATCAAATTTTTTTTGTGGTGCCTCTAATCGTAAAGGTGTTCTATGTGGTGATTGTAAAGAAGGGTATGGAGTAGCAGTGAATTCAGAATATTTTGAATGTGTAATTTGTCCTGATGAGCATGCTTATTATAATTGGGTGTTTTATCTCTTAACAGAGTTTCTACCAGTGACACTGTTCTTTGCATTGGTTTTTGTGTTCAGCATTAGTGTAACTTCTGGACCATTGAATTCCTACATATTCTTCGCACAAGTCATCACTACTGCAGTCGATATAGATGCAGATGGTATGATACCATTGCAAAATGTCACCGAACAACATGGTATTTCTTATACAACAATGACAAACTTCTATTCTATTCCATATGACATCTGGAACATGAACTTTTTCAAGTCATTGTGGCCTAGATTTTGTTTGAGCCCTCATTTAAACACTATTGATATCTATGCCCTTGGTTATATTACAGCGGTTTATGTGTTAATTCTTGTAATCATTTTTGCTCTCATATTGAATCTCTACAACAGAGGTGTCTCAATAGTGGTGTGCATATGTCGCCCTCTACACAAATGTCTAGCTCGTTTCCGTCGATTGTCTAACTTTCAACCATCTGTAACTGGTGGAGTAGCTGTTTTCATATTGATTTCATACACCAAATTTGTCTTGGTTTCACTTTATCTACTGTCACCTACTCCTCTTTATTATGCTGATGGAACAGTAGCTGTTCAGGTCTTTTATCCAGATGGAAATATACATTGGGGCAATAATGATAGTGTTATCTACATTATCATAGCTTCATGTATGTTATCAACATTTGTATTACTTCCACCTTTAGTCCTGTTTTATCCAACTTTTCTTCGATTGATAGAACGACTGTCATGTTGGAGACTATCACTTGGTAAACTTTATCCATCTGCAAAGATACAATCTTTTATGAATGAGTTTCATGGTTGTTACAAAGATGGGAGTAATGGAGGAATGGATTGTCGTTGGTTTGCCAGTCTTTACTTTTGCCTTCGTATTGGAGTCTTTGCAGTTTATTCTGGTACAATAACTTGGTATCTACAGTATACAATTCAGCTTTTGTTTTTTCTTTTTGCTGCCTTTTTATTTGCTCTCATTCAACCTTATCAAAAAGCCTGGTTGAACAGACTCGACATATTAATGTTCCTTCTTCTAGCAACCATAACTGCTTTGAGCCAATATAATCTGGGAAGTCTTTGGATTGGCAAAGGTGAACTTTCTTTGTGGCCATTTGGTATTCAGTATGTTCTTCTCTTTTTACCATTGTTATATTGTATAGGATATTATTTGGTCCTTATTTTTGGTCGAACAAAGACTCGATGGACACCTTATGTGAAAGACAAATATCGCCGATTTAAAAATCGAGGTATTCAAGCAGAACAAATTGAAGAACAAGATGAGTTTAATACTGATCGTGGTGGTCTTGTTGACAGTACACATGTTCCTAACTTTCTGGATTACATGGAAGGCTCCAGACAGATAGAAGGTCGTGTGAGGCTAACAAATTCTCATTCCTGGCATCCAAATAATCGAAACAATAGACACCTTAGACCTAATCATTCATCAGGAACTAACGAGAGTTCCCCACTAGTCACTGCTTCATCTCAACGTAGTACATCTGATAGTAATGCTGATAGACAAGAGACAGCTGAAGGAAGTGAAAATGCAACTGATCAATCTGTACATCCTGTACAACATCCTAGTGAAGATTACCAAACAGCTCACAGTACTAATAGCAGTCAAGGAGGATATGGTACCATTGGATCCACTCTGGTATCACTGACACCACCTCCATAGAGACACTGTGTGTGTGTGTGTGTGTGTGCGTGTGTGTAGCTAATTATAATTTTTTTCCCATATATTTAAAATTTAATGACACTATATATTTTGAACATTGTGAGTAACTTTCAATTAATAATTTTTTTCTTGTTCGCAAAACAACTCAGTGCAACTATATACGAGACATCAATGTCAATGTGCAATGACTATACTTAACATTAGATTATTTAGCTCGGGGGCCGGGTCACTCTTCGCGGGGTATTTAGTACAATAAGATAGTATGGACATAGATTGTATACACGTTTAAATATGCGTTGGCGTTAAAGCATGTGGCTCCGAGGTTTAGATTGTCATTCTTGTAATGAGACTCCACCCCAAAGCTTAAGCCAATAGCGCACATGCACAGCCAATAGTGAACGACAAACAGCACTGCAGAAAGAAACTGGTAAGTATTATGTAAAAGTGAACTTAATCATGTATAGTGTTGGGAATTGTTCTATCAATAGTTGTACTTTCATTTGAAGTTCTCTTCCTTGTACACAGATAATCTACAATGAAAATCTTGTCGCTCATTTTGGTACTTATGTTAGTTGTATTGATAACTTCAGCTGATGATGTGATCATTTACATTAACTCTTCATCACCACTGGCCTCCAATACCACTTTATGTGGTAATATTAATGCTCCTTGTTATACCTTTGATCTTGGACTGGATGTTGCTCAAGAAAAGGCTATCCTTTACCAAACAGCTATTATAATTATGCTATCTGAGGGTGAGTATAAACATAATAATGACACTAATGGTTTATTTAAAGAGGTAAATGGTTTATCAATCATTGGTGAAGTTAGTAATGATGGGGACATACTCACTACAATAACCTGTCAGGGTAAAGTGGGTTTTAGTTTTATAAAAACTTCCTCTATCAAAATATCTGGCATCATATTTGATAGGTGTGGTCAATTACAGAACAGTACAAGTTATAACTACAATGAAGAGAACAAAGGCTTTTTAACTTTTTATGTTGGCTTGTATTTCCTTTATTGTCGAGATGTTAATTTAACTTTTGTGACAGTCTCTTTTACTCCTGGTACTGGTATTGTGTTCTATAACATTGGAGGTACTAACATTATTGAGAACTCTGCTTTTTTTGGGAACAAACTGAAAAATAAAATTGATATTGAAGATGACAAAAGCAATAAAGTGGGTGGGGGAGGAGGTGGAGTTTATATTGAGTATTCTTATTGTGTGCCTGGAGAGGATGGAATTGAGTGCTTGGAAGGAAAAGAAGCTAATGTAGATCCTCAATACATATCTCAGAGTAATTTTTACATTCGTAGTTCTTTCTATTTCAACACAGCTAACATCAGTAACTTTGTAAATAACACTTTTATTTTACCAGGTAAACAACACCATTCAGCATTTGGTCGTGGAGGAGGTCTATCTGTGTTTTTCAAAGGTGATGCTTCTCATAACACAATTACTTTAGACCACAGTCATTTTACATTTAATCAGGCTCTTTGGGGTGGAGGAATGTTTGTAGAGTTTCAAGACAACACTAACAACAATAATGTCTTGGTTAAGTCTTCTGTCTTTCACACAAACAGTGTTTATTTCAATGATGTTAACAATGAGGGTACAGGTGGTGGAGGGGCTAGAGTAGGCTTTGTATTTTTTAATGGATCAGTTGCCTATAGCAACAATGTTACATACTATAACTGTTCATTCTCAGGAAATGGTGCTTATTATGGAGGAGGACTGTCTTTCTATACAGCAAGACAACCAGATGTTGAAAATAATAAAACACATAAATTGAATGCTTTCAAGTTACAAAAATGCATTTTTCAATACAACTTAGGTCGTATTGGTGCTGCATTAGATATCTCATTATGGCATGCATCTAACATTGGTAAACATCCTTGTCCGTTTATTAACAGTTGTACATTTGAAGAGAATAATGCAATGTATCAACCACAACCTGGTGGACTGATTGGTGTGGGTGCAGTATATGTGGATACAGTTCCTGTCACGTTTTCAGGAAATAACTTTTTTAATGGTAATAGTGGTTCAGCACTTGCAGTAACTGGTTCTTATGTTACAATTGAACAAAGTTCTTGTGTATATTTTTATAACAATTTTGGTAGAAATGGTGGCGCAATTGCTCTACTAGGTAATACTTTTATTCTAACTAATGATGACTCTGTCCTTCATTTTGTAAACAATTCAGCTCAGTACAAAGGTGGTGCTATTTATTATTACAGTTCTGGAGAACGTGACTTACTGTCTTCAAGAAATTGTTTCATTCGTTACTATGACATTACAGTCCCTCCTGAAAGCTGGACTTCAAAATTCTATTTTGAAAGAAATACAGCTGGATATGGTGACAATATTAATAATTCTATTTATGCTTCAACAGTCCTTCCATGTATATGGGGACGAGCATATGGTAGTTTGAAGAATGATGATTACCAAAGTGTCTTCTGTTGGAATAATAACTGGCAATATTTTTATTCTCCAAATGTATTAGCTCCCTGTGTTAGTCAGATTTCAACTGCTCCTTTAAAGTATACTTACATTCAACCCACTTATCAACTTTTTCCTGGCCAAGAAATGAAGCTGAATGTATTTTTCATTAATGACCTAAACGACACTATTTCTAATCAAGCCATATTGATAGCACGTATGAACAATACTGACAATGCTACATTTGAAGGAACTGACTTAAATTATGATTATATTGCTCACAAAAAAATTATATTGCATGGAAAACCAGGTACTAATGTTAGCATACGTTTAGAAACTCTTGATCCAATTGTCATCCAACAAGATATTACAGTTGAATTTCGAGACTGCCCTCCTGGGTTTGTTCCTAGTACTAATACATCCACAGCCATTTGTCAATGTCCTAATGGAAATTATGCAGGATATATAACTTGTAATCCTCTACACTACACCACTAAGATCAGGAAAGCTACATGGATGGGTGAAGTACCAGGCTATAATGATTTGTTGGTGGGGTTAAGTCCTTATACTTCCTCTTCAGATAGCTTGGAATATGTTGTTCTTACACAAGACCCTCAGAAGCTATCAAACTTTTTGTGTGGTGCCTCTAATCGTGAAGGTGTTCTCTGTGGTGATTGTAAAGAAGGGTATGGAGTAGCAGTGAATTCAGAATATTTTGAATGTGTACTTTGTCCTGATGAGCATGCTTATTATAATTGGGTGTTTTATCTCTTAACAGAGTTTCTACCAGTGACACTGTTCTTTGCATTGGTTTTTGTGTTCAGCATGAGTGTGACTTCTGGACCATTGAATTCCTACATATTCTTTGCACAAGTCATCACTACTGCAGTCGATGTAAATGCAAATGGTATGATACCATTCCAAAATGTCACCGAACAACATGGTATTTCTTATACAACAATGACAAACTTCTATTCTATTCCATATGACATCTGGAACATGAATTTTTTCAAGTCACTGTGGCCAAAATTTTGTTTGAGCCCTCATTTGAATACTATTGATATCTATGTCATTGGTTACATCACAGCAATTTATGCATTAATTCTTGTGATCATTTTTGCTCTCATATTGAATCTTTACAACAGAGGTGTCTCGATAGTGGTGTGTATGTGTCGCCCTCTACACAAATGTCTAGCTCGTTTCCGTCGATTTTCTAACTTTCAACCATCTGTAACTGGTGGAGTAGCTGTTTTTATATTGATTTCTTATGCCAAATTTGTCTATGTTTCACTTTATCTACTGAAACCTACTCCTCTTTATCATGCTGATAACACTGTAGCCTATAATGCCTTCTATGCAGATGGAAATATCAAATGGGATAAAAATAGTGCTTGTGCTATTGTCTACATTCTTATAGCATTGTGTATATTATTAACGTTTGTACTACTTCCACCTGTAGTGCTGTTTTATCCAACTTTTCTTCGATTGATTGAGCGACTGTCATGTTGGAGACTACCACTAGGTAAATTTTATCCATCTGCAAAGATACAATCTTTTATGAATGAGTTTCATGGTTGTTACAAAGATGGGAGTAATGGAGGAATAGATTGTCGTTGGTTTGCCAGTCTTTACTTCTGCCTTCGTATTGGATTCTTTGCAATTTATTCTGGTACAAGTACCTGGTATTTGAAGTATACAATTCAGCTTTTGTTTTTTCTTTTTGCTGCCTTCTTATTTGGCTTCATTCAACCTTATCGAAAGGCTTGGTTAAATAAACTGGATATGTCAACATTCCTTCTTCTTGCAACTATAACTGTTTTGAGCCAGTATAACTTGGGAAAATTGTGGATTGGCGATGGTGAACTGTCACTGTTTGCATTTGGTGTTCAATATGTTCTTCTCTTTTTACCATTGTTATATTGTATAGGATATTATTTGGTCCTTATTTTTGGTCGAACAAGGACTCGATGGATTTGTTATGTGAAAGACAAGTATCGCCAATTCAAGAATCAAGGGATTCAAGCAGAACAAATTGAAGAACAAGATGAGTTTAATACTGATCGTGCTAGTCTAGTTGATAGCACACATGTTCCTAACTTTCTGGATTACCTAGAAGACTCAAGACAGATAGAAGGTCGTGTGAGGCTAACAAATTCTCATTCCTGGCATCCAAATAATCGAAACAATAGACACCTTAGACCTAATCATTCATCAGGAACTAATGAGAGTTCCCCACTAGTCACTGCTTCATCTCAACGTAGTACATCTGATAGTAATGCTGATAGACAAGAGACAGCTGAAGGAAGTGAAAATGCAACTGATCGATCTGTACATCCTGTACAACATCCTAGTGAAGATTACCAAACAGCTCACAGTACTAATAGCAGTCAAGGAGGATATGGTACCATTGGATCTACTCTGGTATCACCAATGCCACCTCTGCCATGATTGTGGGGACTACCATGTTGAATGAAGTTTATGAACATCAGTTTATTTAATCATAGAGTTAACATTAGTATTTTGTGATGTTGTATAATAAAATTGTTAAAATTGTAAAACTACATGTTGTCATTGAGTTGTTATGAGTGTTAATCGCTAATTGAGTAACGTTATGTAACAGTTTACACAGCATGAACCATGACCACTCCCCAATGAAATCCTCTCTGGTAATCGTGAAGTGATGGTTCAGCAATCTAATATAGGTTTATTCTTTCTCTCCCTTTAAAGCTTAAGATTGTTTTCCATATTTCTACACTGATCCTTGTCTCAATATGGTATGTAAGTTGCTATTGACAATACTAACAGCTGTGGCTTTCTTCATAATTGACATTAAGGCTGAAGGAGTCAGGATCATTTATGTCAACACTATCTTCCCTAATGCTTCCAATACATCATCATGTTGGGAAGGAAATAAGACTACTCCTTGTGCATCTATTGACCTCGGACTGTATGGGATTCAGACCTGGTTGAAGGACAATGAATACAACACAGCCACTCTAATGATAGCAGGAGGGGTCACTTATCAGATAAAGGATTCAACATTGACACAATTTACATTCGTATCGGGTCTGACGATATCTGGTTATGGGCCTGATCTTGATGGCTCTTCATCAGTAGCCACATTGCATTGTGGTCCCAGTGTTGGGTTTAGTTTCATACGTTCAAGGAAGATAATCTTTCGTAATATTATTTTTGATGGATGTGGAGAGCTCCGTAACAGCACCAGTTACAACTTGGATGCATCTAATCCAAATTATTGTCAATTTGTGGCTGCTTTGTACTTTTTATACTGCAAAGACGTCTCGTTCGAAAGTATCAAAGTTGAAAACACGCTTGGAATGGGTGTCATGATTTTTAACACAATTGGTAACATTTCCATCAACAATTCAAACTTTTCTAACAACACATTTCAACCAGAATCAGATTTATCAGGAGGTGGTGGATTGTATATTGAATTTTCTTATTGTGACCCTTATAATTTGTCTTGCTTGTTGAGCGATATCTCAAATGTTGATCTAATATATACTAAAAATGCTCTTTACACAATAACAAACACAGTTTTCCTTCACAATAGGGCAAACATCAGTTACTCAAATGCATCCAGTGGTATTTACATACTACCAATTGGAAAATACCACTCGGCTTTCGGACGAGGAGGCGGATTGTCTGCCTACATCATAGGCCAGGCCACCGACATAAGAATTAATCTAAAAAACTGTTCATTTATTGGTAACACTGCTCTTTGGGGTGCTGGGCTACTGGTGGAGTTTCATGACAGTGCTCACCATAACTATTTAGTTGTAGAGGACAGCAAGTTCATTAATAACTTATTGCATTATGATGAAATTCTTAATGAAGGAACAGGTGGTGGGGGTGCTAGAGTGGCAATGTTTATGTTCTTTGTCAATGATTCTATAATCTATAGTAACAATGTCATTTTTGCTGGTTGTACTTTCTCCAGAAATAATGCTTACTATGGTGGCGGCCTCTCTTTTTATACGTCAGTTAACAGTCCCAATTACACTGTTAATCAACTACAATTATTTGATTGTAACTTTACTGAGAATATAGCGAGACTTGGAGCTGCTATTGACCTCTCAATCTTTCATCCTTCCATCAATGGTACACATCCAAAAGTCCTAATTCATAACCTCATTGTACATAACAACACTGCCCTTTTTCATGGTCGTCAACCCGGCACTATTATTGGCATCGGTACAGTCTACATTGATACTTTGACTGTCCAATTTGCTGGGATGATTAATTTTGAAGACAATAAAGGTTCGGCATTAGCTCTGACTGGTAGTTGCCAAATAGATATACTCAACAATAGCAAAATGGAGTTTACAAGGAACTTAGGTCGTAATGGTGGTGGTCTAGTCATATATGGCAATGCTTTTATCGTCACTCACACTAACTCTTCTCTTGTTTTTATCAATAATAGAGCTGAATATCTTGGCGGTGCCATCTATCACTACACATCTGGTGAAAGAGACAGATTCGGATCAGGAAATTGTTTCTTGCGGTATTTTGATATTTTTCGGACACCACAAGAGTGGACATCGACTTTCTATTTTGAATCTAACAAAGCTAATAATCAAGATAATGCCATTTACTCCTCTATGATACTTCCCTGTGTCTGGGGAGGTGCACAAGGGAGCACAAATACCTCAGATGCTCAAATAAAGCAAGTTTTCTGTTGGAATAATAAGAATTGGCATTATAGAAACTCTTCAAATTATAGTGTTGAGTGTTATAAACAGATCCTTACAGCTCCTTCTAGTTTTCAAATTGGTAGTATTTATCATTCTATACCTGGTCAGACTGTTTTTCTAAATGTGAGTGTTTTTGATGATATAGGAAACCCAGTCACAGATAAAGCTGTTTTTGTCTTGAGGATTCTTGACGGTTCAGCCTCTTTTGCTGGTAATGGGACAAATAGCAATTATAGCAATTATATGTATGTATCACATGGGAGAGTCAACTTGTTTGGTCAGCCAAACTCAACGGTCAAGGTACAAGTGGAGACAGATGATTCAGTAGTTATTGAGAACCAAATTGAAGTTATACTAAAACCTTGTCCACCTGGATTTTATCCTTCAAGTTCTAATGATTTGTCTGCTCAAGAATGTCTATGTGATGACAACTATAATGGATACATTCGATGCAATCAAACTGATTACAGTTCATCTATTTTCCGCTTGGGATGGATTGGCACAGTCCCGGGTTTTGGTAACACGTTACTATTTGGTTTTAGTCCTTACTTGTCAACATTTAATCAACACCAGCATATTCAACTTCCTCAAGACCCTCGTGATCTCTCTGATTTTTTGTGTAACTCAACTAACAGTGAAGGTGTACTTTGTGGAAAATGTAAAGAAGGTTATGGAGTGGCAGCAGACATGATAGAGTCTGCATGTGTCCCATGTTCTCCCAATAGTCTCCAATACAGTTGGATATGGTACATCCTTACTGAGTTTGTACCAGTGACACTGTTCTTTGCTTTAGTGTTTATATTCAGTATGACAGTGACCTTTGGACCATTGAATTCCTACATATTCTTTGCTCAGGTTATCACAACTGTTATGAAAGTGTATGGAAATGGTATAATACCAGTACAAGCAATCACTAATGCATCGTCTGCACTGACAAACATTTTCATGATTCCATACAGCATTTGGAATATGGATTTCTTTCGCTCCGTTCTTCCCAAGTACTGCTTGAATCCAAACTGGAGTACCTTAACTGTTTTAAATATTGGTTATCTCCAAGCCATCTATCCCATCTTTTTATTGCTTATATTTGTGGTTATAATGACACTTTATAGCAGGGGAGTACCTGCAATTGTATGCTTATGTCGACATTTTCATCGCTGTTTGGCTCGATTTCGACAGTGGAGTAATCTCCGTCAGTCCATTACCGGAGGAATGGCTGTTTTTGTTGTAGTATCTTACATGAAACAGTTATTAGTAGCTTTTCACATCTTGACTCCAGAACATCTCGTCTACTCAGATGGTAGCGAAGCTGCTAAAGTATTTTATTTTGATGGTGACATTTTCTTTAATCAAGCAAATATTGGTTATATGATACCCTCAGTGATAGTGCTCATTTTAGCCACTATTCCACCTTTCATATTAGTTTATCCAACTTGCCTTTGCATCATATCTTACCTTTCCTGCAGACGTTTGCCTCTGGCTAAACTCTACCCATCACTAAAACTTCAAGCTTTCTTGGATGAATTCCATGGCTGTTATAAAGATGGAAGCAATGGAGGTGTTGATTGTCGTTGGTTTGCTGGATTTTATTTTTTCATTCGAATTGCACTAATAATCATTTGCACACAGATTAATACATTGTTAGTACAGTATACTGTAAAAGTGCTACTCTTCCTTGGAGCAGCCATTCTCTTCTTAGTATTTCAACCTTATCGAAAGTCATGGATTAATCAACTCGATGTTGTTATGTTCCTTCTGTTAGCTGCTATATCAAGCCTTAGTATGTATAATCTATCAATGACATTTATGGACAGAGCACTAAGCTCTGAAGTTTATGTCTTGCAGTATATCCTCATCCTTCTGCCCTTAGTTTATTGCATTGGGTATTACTTGTCACTTTTTTACTCAAAGACCAAGCCTAAATGGCTTCGTTCAAGGAGACATACCAGACAACACAATCGAGTGGAATTTCCTCCTCAACCATACTTATCAGACAATGACAGTATTGCTGGATCTGATTTCAATGCATCTCAACGTTCTTCTCTAGAAGATAGCAGTCATGTTCCTAACTTCTTAGATTTTGTAGAGAATACACAACGAACAAGACAACAAGTAAGACTCTCTCACCCACACAGATGGAATCCTTCAAGAACACCAAGAGCAGATGGAGGTAATAATGAGAGAACTCCCTTAGTAACTCCTGTAGCCTCAAACTCAAGTAGCGATTATGTTGGAAGCTCTTCTGTACCAGCTGCTAATAAGACACCTACTTCTGCTTTGAAATATGGGGCAACTGAGTCCAGCAATGAAATTTAACTCAATTTCATTTTATTGTTACTTTTAGTTGTATTTAATTTGTTTGTTATATTTTTGGTTTGTTTATTTTATTTGACTATGATTTAATATTATACATACTTGTTAAGATTGTTTGTGTTTTTATACTAAATAAATTTGTTTGAAGCTCTTGTCCAATTTAAAATGTCTATTTCCATCTTGCTCCCTCCCGTATAGTTATTTCAGTAAGGTAATATTATAATTTAATACATGGCAAATTGCAAACAATAAATAAATGCATATTATCTGTCCACAGTACAGTCCACGTCAGTTCTTATATCACACCTGCCTCCTTCAATTTCACTACTAGTTCTTCAACATTCTCTACTTTACTTCCAGCTTGTCTAACAGGAGGATCCTCTACACTTATAACTTTAAGACGTGGTTTTATATCGACCCCTAGATCGTCTGGACTCAATTTTGTTAATGGTTTCTTCTTAGCTTTCTGTAAAAAAGACAAACACACATAATACACACAAACATACTGATTGATAATGTTGAAGAATACTAGTAACTAAAAACTAGAGAAACAAAAAGATATAACAACTACAACAGAACCTTCAAGGTGTCTTATACATTACAAATGCTAGTCTAGTGATAATACTTCAGTAAAACTCCCCAATACAAGGTAGTTGAAGACACTATACTAAGGTTCTCATATGTCTGCTATAGTCTATAGAGAGGTTTACAATCAACAACTGGCTCACCATTATATTTGGTAATGTTGCATATCGAGGTTCGTTAAGACGTAAATCTGCTGTGATCACTGTCGGGAGTTTTACTTTTATATGTTCAAGACCTCCATCAATCTCGCGCATTACTTTCAAGTAGTCGCCATCTTTCTCAATCTTTGAGGCAAATGTTGCCTAGAAAAAATGAGGCGCTATCCAACGAACTCAATTATGTGACAAAGAGAATGTTACCTGAGGCCAGTCTAAGAGGCTAGCAACCATTTGTCCTGTTTGATTAGAATCATCGTCAATAGCCTATCAATTAAAATATAACAGCTGCTACATGTAGTTATCAGTACAATGATCTGTAATAAGGACATGGTTACTGTCCCTTATAGAGCATAGGAAAATACCACATCAATTATTGTACATCTGTACATGATGACGTTATAAAGAAGATATCTTGTCATAGAGAGGAATGTTTAATTATTATTACAATAAATATAATTAACATAATCACCAAAAGTAAAACCCTTGAATTAATTGAAATCATCCCTCAAATCCTCAGCAAGGCTAAGTCTTGGAATATTAACTCCCATTACGTCAACTCATATAAAGCCAACTCTTGAAATGTCAACTTCCCAAAATACCATCTCCCAAAACATCTACTCCTACTATGTCAACTATCAAGAAAGTCAGTCATGCTATAAAAAGACATGGTTCGTTACAAGTGGTCTTAGTTGGATAACAATTGATCTGAACATCTCCAAATTCTTTACCATCCATTCCTTTTCTAATAATCGAATATCTATATCTTCCATCTTTGTGTGTAGTAAAAGTTACATTCCATCATAAACTGAGTAAACATTGCTAAAACTGTCAAAACTGCTGCTTTGTATGCTGAACTGTCTGACTTGATAAACTTAGTTTGTCCAATTATTCTTGTATCGCCAAAAAATGTGTCACATGCTATTTCGTCTAATCTTGTTTCATCTAACTAAATGTATTATTGTCCCATTTTGTCTAAAAGTGTAAAACACCATAATTGTGTAATTAGCTCTGAGTTTTGATCTTTACTTTCTAAAAGGTGTAGTACACTTTGTTTATATAAAGAGTGTCCTCGTACTATAATAACAATGCTAATGGATGACATAGTAAAATAAAGAAGCTTACAGGAAAAGCTCATCCTAATATTTATGTACCAATCACTCTTTTCAAGTCAGAACAAGCAACAACAAATAACAAGATGTACCACCAAGTTATTATCAATTATTATTATTATTATTGTTATTATCTAAAAGCTAATTCTAATACAGTAATGAAAATTGGTATCTGACATTTTGAGAAGTTAACATTTTGGGAATTATCTGGGAAGTAACCCTCAGCAAGACAAGTGTGTGGTGTTAAATATTTGGAAGTATACCTGTTTACCAAAAATTGCAATATCTGCTTTTTCTTGTTCAACTAGTTTTGCAAATATTTTCGATACTGCCAAAGGTTGAAGACCTTCGTAATCTTCACCTTTCACTTCTACGTGAATTGCTTTGTCAGCACCCATTGCTAAAGCAGTACGAAGTGTCTCCTAAATATCATAGTTATGATCTGAGATAAAATCATGTGACAAGTGGGCACGAGTCACCTGACCTGACATTCTGCGGGACCACAACTAACAGCAACAATTTCTGATACTATATTCTTTTCTTTCATACGTACGGCCTACAAGAAATGAGAGCAGCTGGTCAATGAGAAAGATCAATCATTGCCGTGTACACTGGGCTATTACAAAAAACTAAAGTACTAGTAACTTCAGACCAGGGTTATTACGATTGTAATTGATTACATATTTTGGTGTAATCATAATCGTAATCATAATCATATCGGATTGTAAAAGTGTAATGTAATCATAATCATGCCTTGGAAAATCATAACTACCAACTGATAATGCTAGTGCTTCACATTGCACAAGTATGTCAAGTCTCTATGATTTGTCCATGCTGGCTTGCCAATATTTATAAACATCAGCATCCATTGGACCAGTTGAGAGATTTTTTTCCAATGCTGGAAAAATATTTAGGCCAGAAAGGTGTCGTTTAACAGACGAACTTTTTGAAAAGCTAATGTTTATACATTGTGATGAACTTTGTGATTTGTAAGACAATAATCATAATCATAATCATAATCATCAGTTTGTAATCAGCCCCAACCCTGCTTCAGACCCTATCATCACTAATACTTTAATGGGAATTAATACAAAGCTGACTAATATAATGTACATAATAATAGTACAAAATTCTGCACTTTCTTACTTCCTCTAGAGCTATCTCATCAAAAGGGTTCATAGAGTGCTTGACTCCCTCGGTCACGACCCCTAACTTGTCTGGTCTGACACGTATCTGTACAATTGAGAGGAAGTATACCAAATAGTTTGATAATGTGTTGAATACAATGATATCTATAGTGAATAGTTTATTACAAAGTCTCCTTACTTTCACAGCATAATCAATAACTCTTTTGCAACCAACCAAAGCCCTCAGTGACATCTTGTAATAATGTAAGGGGTGTGGCTGGTTATAAATTTATAGTTAACTAACTTCAAATTTATTGGGGTGATTTGATTTGCAAATTGACAACTTAACCTTATGAGGATTTGTTTAGCTCACACCACTGGGTGTTACTGAAGTCATAGTGACCATTTTCCAAGCGTAAGAATATATCTCATCCCTTTTAACTTCCTGCGGAAAAGCTGTCCTCTTAACTATCATTATTACAGTCTAAAAAGGAAGACTTGTTCATCTGTAGTAGACTGCAATTTGATGCCTCGTCGTACAATTACTTGCTGTAGTCTGTTAAAGAACTTGTGTTGGTGTTTGCAGTTCGTGGCTAAGTGTTTATGATAACTAGTAGCTGTTTTTTGTACAAAAGACAATAGAACTCTAGATTCTAGAAAGCTTGAAGTTCCAAACAGATTTTCTGTAAAGCTTTAACTTGTCTGTAATATGGCAGAGAAAAAGAACCCTCCACCTATACCATTTGAAAGAAATGACATAGTGTCTACTTCTCAAACCATTCTACAGAGCAAAGACTCACGCCGAATCCTCATGGACATGGGATTCTCAAAGCACAGAGCGTAAGTCAATGATTGTCAATACTGTTAAAGCTTTAATATGTTCAGTTAACTGATCTGTATCTAGTGACATACCTTTACATTCTAAACCAAAGTCACCATTATTATATTGTACCACTATCCATTATTGTGTAGTTTGTTTTACTCCACATAGAAAGTAAATTGATCTTTGAGAGCAATTTAAGCTTGTCATATTTGAAATGTATCCAAATAGAACGTAAACTATACATGTAGTCTTTGAGTGCATTATATAATCTCTCTGTTGTCTAACAAACCAAGAAAGCATCCAAGTTCCTAAACTATTAATTATTATAGCATTCTGTACGAGTTTTATTGTTGTTTATGGCACTTCTTAGTTTTGTTTAGATCATAAAATGTTTTTGATAGCAAATATTTAATAGCAAATATTTTACTACAGTATTAATGAATAGAATAACAGACCAAATGGCTATATCCAGGGAGTAACTAGGTGTATCTTATAGCAAATAATTCTGTCTCCTCTATCTTTTAATACAGTATGTGTGTGTGTGTGTGTGTGTGAAATGATAGTCTTCTATAGCCATGTTTGGTTGCCTGCTAAACAGTAGGCATGTGTAACACAAGACTATAACTGTTGATATATTAGTAGATACTATTTATATATAATGATAGTCAGATGATTAAACCAACAGTTAATTATAACACATATAATTTTCATATTATGTTTGAATGCTATTGGAATTTTATATTAAGGGTACTCTGAATTTATAAACTCCTTCTATATCGCTTGTTCTACTTCAGTGTACCGACATGCTTGTTTATTATTGGACATTTAAATTTGTAAGAACACTATTCAATACAGCTATTTCCATGGAGTAATTTTATGAGTGGTTTCACTACACCGCGATAGTAGTACATGTGCCTTTCGTAAATGATACAACTTGTTGTGTGTAAATAAATAGCTCATGTTTTGATATGTTGTTAATGTAATAAGCTATGTTTTAGCTCATGTAGTGTGTATGTATGTTAATGTAATAGCCTACCATATTTAACATACCAAGGCAATGCAGGGTGTGTGGGCCCACACCAGAGTTGTGTTGGCTCCAAAACATGAAACAGTTCCCACTCCTTCTCACCACCAGTTGGTCATATTAGTACATTCATTCCATTAATGTTACTATGCTAAGTGATTACTTTCCACTCTCTGTAATATGATACAAGAATGGATACATGATATCCTTATCATTGATATCTAACAATCCATTCATCAGTTTCATTATTGATATATTAAATAGCACTGCCCACTATTCTAAATATTCCCACTGACTGACAAAGCATAAAGCCATTTATCACTTTTCAATTGGAATTCTTTGTTAAGACAAATATATAATGAAAGCACTTTTATATGGAATGTCTAATTAATACTTCATGCAAGAGGCAGCTGGTTCTAACTGTTTGTGTTTGAACTAAAGATTACAACATCCAAAAAACATATGCTAGCAGAGACAATACAACATGCCTTTTTAATTAGGGCAATTAATTTGGTAGTAACTAGACTAGAGAGATTACAACATCCAAAAAAGAAAGTTCCCCCTTAATTAGGACACTTAAATTATCCAATGGTGTTCAGACTACAACATCCAACATCCTTTAATTAAGACAGTTCCAGACTAAGAGATACTATGACAATGTAGCCTGTCTCACTTGTTGATGCGTAGTGGTTGACAATATATATATACTGTCTGACTTCTCATAGATATGTTAACTACAATGATAAGTGTTGTGTGATGATGTTTGTAGAATAACTCTTATACATTATCCCAAATCTGTAAACATTGCACAAACCAACTGTCACCCACAGGTGTGAACAAAACATTATTTATCACATAGCATTGTACAAATGCTGCAAATGTAGTACGTTTGTTTCTCCTTTTTGCTTCTTTCCTCCATCCTCCCTTCCTCCTTCTATCCCTTTTAGTTGACTATAGAAAGGACACAAAGACCTTATGATTGCATGTGTGTGACTCACCTAGTAAAACAGACATCATATAAGTACATACTATGATCATTAATTGCTATCTTCATCAGCAGACTTTGTTTCATTTGGGATGAGTTTGTTGTTGGATTGTCTTTATAGCTTCCTCTTGTTATGGTCTGGGAGGCATTACAATGACTTGATAAGTAGATCATCTATTATACAATGTAATATTGTGTTATTAAATGACCTCATGTTATACTCAGTACATTTATGGTACCAGTTGTTTTCATAAAGTATACAAATATGTAAATATGTACCTGTGTCAGTAATAATTTTGACTGGTACTCTAATTAGTCTGTGTTAAACTTTCGGTCATAATAGCCATTGCTTAATATGGAATATAGTGAGGGGGTGTCATCTCCTACATACCACAGACCTTATTGGGCAAAGAATTGCATTACATAAATCATTTTAGGTAACTTAAACTCACAAACACTACCATGTTATGGACAGAGTGTGTCAGAATTAACTTTTGAAGAAACAGTGTCAACAAACTATTTTAACCATAAGGTCACTGTTGTTTTGATAAAGATGTTAGCATAATTGGCACCATAAATTTTTTGTTATTCCCCCAGGGATTAAAGTCTAACTATTTATAGAGAGGTGTCTCTTTTATCAACTTGTATTTTAAAGTATGCTCTCAGTCTATAGCTACAATTGTTTTAGTATCATTCTGTAACTTAATTTGAATATTAATATACATATAATTATATTGACACCTGCAATGTGGATGTTTTGTGTAATTGAAAGTTATTTCAAACAAATTTAACAACAGGTAATATTTTTTTAATAAAGTTTATACAACACTGCCTACCCCTTTAAAAAATTATTTAGCAATTACGTCCATTATTTTATATACATCAAAGGTTCTACTAAGTTTTATTATTATATCATCATTGTCACGAGTGGATTGTGTTTGCTATATTCTTTTTCTACGTTATTACTTTCATAAAAATTGAAGAGTAAACTTTAGTGAAAAGAATAGCAAAAGTCTTAGATACTGGTCCAAATGTAGTGGTGTCTTTGGTATGGAGGTAGCATAATGCACTTAAGTAGCATAAAGAAATGTCCTTAATTCTTAATTGGTTGTGTACTTGCTTGGTATGTCATTCTAGCTAAGTTAGAGTATATAGCTGTCATAACTACTATTGTCCTAACATGTACTGTCACAGCTATATCACTTGTAGTGTATATTAATAATGTAATTAGTGACCTGCTTGCTGTCTTGTGAAATGGTATAGTTAATTTGGAGTAGTGAGGTTGTAATGAACAATCAGACTGTGGTCAGACAATTTGTTATAATGTTAGTATTATTAATGGGATTGTGGTCTGTGAAAGTATGAATTATATAAACAATGATATATTATAGAGTGTGAGTATATAAACAGCAATATAGTATAGTGTGTAAGTATATTAGTTTATCTTTTTTTGCTTCTTTTAGTGAAAAGGCATTAGCTGCTACTGGTGATTGTGGTATACAAGTTGCAGCTGATTGGTAAGTCACCTGTGTCTCTCTTTTCTTTGTCCTTTTTGAACATTGGTGTGTTAGTGTATTTGCATATCCTTCCATCTGTTTATCAATTTATCTGCGTATCCATCTGTCCAGCTGTCTGGTAATTTGTTAATTGTCTAGATTGTTTATATATCTACATTTGTAATTATCTTATTTTCATATATCTTAATTCAATTTTAAGTATACCACAAATTAATTAGACCACGAACAAAACAGCTATGGCTGAACAAAAATAGCCACATTAATACTTTGGTTAAAATAATGCTGTAGGTAGTGAACACTATAAAATGAAACACAGATAATTTGCCAGTACTAACGATACAGTATCTGATCATCTCAGCATAATAGATTGATATCCCTTAGTGATCATTGATACATGTATCAATCATTAGAGTGTTTGTGTATTCTATATATAGAGAGATGATGCTATTGCATTTATCAATCATTAGAGTGTTTGTATGTTCTATATATAGAGAGATGATGCTATTGCATTTATCAATCATTAGAGTGTTTGTGTGTTCTATATATAGAGAGATGATGCTATTGCATTTATCAATCATTAGAGTGTTTGTGTGTTCTATATATAGAGAGATGATGCTATTGCATTTATCTATCATTAATGTGTTTGTGTATTCTATATATAGATATGATCCTATCATTAATGTGTTTGTGTGTTCTGTATATAGAGATGATGCTATTGCATGTATCAATCATTAACGTGTTTGTGCATGCTATATAGAGAGATAATGCTATTGTCATTGCAGCTACCTTGTTTATATAGTTAGATTGAGACTAAAGCATCTCTATATCACAACTATTAGTAATGAAGTCTTTATAATGTACTTGTGTTAGTTGTGTAGTGTGCACCATATATGCTATACTCTATGTAACAGATACTATTATATAGAGTGCTATACTCTATGTAGCAGATACTGTTATATAGAGTGCTATACTCTATGTAACAGATACTATTATATATAGTGCTATACTCTATGTAGCAGATACTAAAGTGCTATACTCTATGTAACAGATACTATTATATAGAGTGCTATACTCTATGTAACAGATACTATTATATAGAGTGCTATACTCTATATAGCAGATACTATTATATAGAGTGTATATTAGACTTATTTGACTTAGGGTGTTTTTGTTGATGTTTTGATTCTCAAGCCTACTTTTCAGTAAACACTCCTTATTTGTCATTAATACCTTTATTAATTTTTTCTCTTAACTATGTTAAGAACTATAATATATTCACAAAAGTTAAGTGTGAATTCTCTGAAATTGACAATATTTGATAATATTAATATTAACGGAATTAAACATGACTTATATATATATATATATATATATATATATATATATATATATTATGTTTATATTAAAATGGACAGATGTTTAATTTATTTGTAGTGCAAGGCAATGTTATAGATGTTGTGTTTATCATCAAAACATGAGTTCATATACATGTTGTTGGGGTTTTGTATAGCAATCTGTAGTCGTAAGATGTAATGTAGAAAAGGGTGCCATTCAATATCCATCAGAGAGAGAGAGAGAGAGAGAGAGAGTGAGAGAGAATCACAGATCAACCATTAGGGTTGGGGTCAATTACATGAGAATGATTACGATTACAATTATGCAAGGTGATTACGATTATGATTATAGGGGAAAAACACAATTACGATTACAATTATGATTACAGAGCCATGATTATGTAATTAAACCACATCATTTAATGATTTGATATACATCGAAAAAATTAGTTTTTCAGATAGTTCATTAGATAATTGCACTTGTCTGGACAGAAAACCTTCCCAGGTATAGAAAAAAGGTGATTCCACAGATGCACTAGAGGCCAAAATCTGAAAGTAATGGCATGGTAGCAGAGATAGTTATAGGCATTGAGTTTGGTGGCTTTGCCAAAAGATTAGGGTGTCAGGATCTTCTTCTAAGCAAGGGCTCTCAAGTACTCATCTACTTAATGTAGGAGTGTCATGGTTATACAAGGTGTAATCACGCCTTCTTTCATGCATCATTTTCATAAATTTATACCAGCAGATGCTAACACAGGTGACATGTGCTTGTTCCATGTACTACTTGCAAAGGGTACTGCAATTGCTGTAATCACTTGTTATTACAGCAATTACTTTGTCTGACTACAGCAAAAAATGTAATTGATTGTAATTGATTACGATTACAATTGTAATCAGCTCCAACCCTGTTAACTATTTAATACTAGACTAAATAGATCTATATGACAGGAATATGCCACTGTATTATGGTATACTTTTCAGTGTTTCTTCTGTTCTTCTGTACTTACTAATGTCATCATCTCACTAACATGTTTATTAAACAGTGCAGTCAAGAAAATCAACTATACTAAGTTGTCTAACAAACTTGCTAGACCATGATATCTGACTTATCACATTTTCAAACACACACAGTAATAACACACTTCCAAACTCACTAGACCATAATGTTTGGACGTACAAAAGTTAACAGCTGTTACATGTTCCGCTTGTTGGTTTATCACTAAATTATCAACTGTTACATTTACAACAATAAATATCACTAAAGGCATATTTTACTTTTAAATTCATACACAAAAGCTTGATCTCCATCTTATCTGTGTTTAATGGTTAAATGATTATTGGCTGTTGTGAGACCGAGACTGGTGGGATAATAGTGTATGGAGATCAGGTGATCTATGAGGCCATACGAATGACAGTTGTGCCTGTATTAAGTAACTATTTAATTAGTGCAGTAATAGTTATTGTCCATTGTGTTACAACTAATTTTAATGGCATTGTTATCTTAATTAAGTCAATTAGTGGTTTCCTTATACAAATGAAATTTTGAATTATTTAATGTCAAACTTGTCACGTACTCTCATGTCAGAAATACTTATGACCATGTATATACATGTACAGGTATGTATATATTTGATTTGATTTCATTTATCAGTCTGTTCATCAGTTAATTAAAGTGATTAGGAATACGTCTCCCATATAAAAGAAATTGTCTAAAAATGAAGTCATGAGACATACATGGAGACATAACGTATTACCTTGTTAATATAATAGAGTTAACTATTGTGTAATCCACAGTTATAGAACCCATATTCTAAAAGGTAATGTTGAGGTCACTAGTTAGTGTATGTTGTTGTAGTAACAGTACAGTTGTGGTTGTGTCTAGCTTACCATTAGAGGAGGCATTGATTTGGTTATTACAATAAACAAAACTCCCTTTTTTAATACTATGCTATACTTCAAGTGTAGTAGTATTTTTTGGTGAAGTCAAGCAAGCCATTGTTTTATTATGATCTATGTAACGACTGCTACTATGTGTAGTATGTACACTGATGCCTATTATAGCTGATATGTAATGCCATATAGGCTGACATATGCTGACTGTATACATTGGTTTGTTTATGTTTACTGTTTATGTTTAATGTTCATTGATCCAATTTGTCACATGTGTTGTCATCTGTTTATTGTATGTGTTGTTTATTGAGGGACATGTGAATTATTAAGATGTTTGGGTAATTGAAATGAATAATTAATAAAGGGAGTACTCTTTCATTTATTTTAGGTTATTGAGCCATGTGTTTGATCCTGATTTAGACAAGGTTACTCCACGAGAGTATATTGTTTACGCCTGTCCCATGGGAGCTTTGGGTAATGCTATTGAAGACTTTATGGATGCTGCAAATTCACAGACAGGTAGAAATGGAGCTCACAAATCCTTTCCTCATGTCACTCTTTGTCAATTTTTTAAGGTAAGCAGTCTGAAATTTTGAGTTGTCACATGCCCTCTCTCTCTCTCTCTCTCTCTCTCTCTCTCTCTCTCTCTCTCTCTCTCTCTCTCTCTCTCTCTCTCTCTCTCTCTCTCTCTCTCTCTCTCTCTCTCTCTCTCTCTCTCTCTCTCTCTCTCTCTCTCTCTTCATTAGGCAGATGATAGTCTTGTACCTTACATTGTTCATACACTCAAAAGCTGTTTTTTGAGTACAATTAAGAAAGCACCAAAAGAAGTTAAATTAAAAAGATTTACAACTCAAGGTTATATAGGTCTCTTTCTGGACGAGGATATTGCATCGTGGTTTAGAGAGTTAATGAAATGTTTTGCCCTAGAATGTAAACAACAAAGTAAGCATATTTTTGAACAAAATTTTACATGACAATGCAGGCATAATTTTAAATTTGAATATAGGACCTATATTGAGCTAAAAGATTCATTTTTAGTCTATATAAAAATACATGTAGTCATTGGAGTTAAATTCTACTCCGTCTATCTCATGTTTAGATCTAGGTATTAACATAGAACCTCATCGTAGACAGTTACACATTACAATGGCACATCAATACTTACCAGAACATCATGCCAAACTAGAGGAACTGGCTACATCATTGGTTGATCCTGCACAATCAGCAAAATGGGAATTAAGACTTTATTCCAGAGATATCCGTTTATCAACATCAGAGGTCAGTCAGTTTATGGAGATGGACGGATGGATGAATGGAAGGATGGATGATGGAAGGATGGATAGATGGATGAATGGAAGGATGAATAGATGGATGAATGGAAGGATGGATAGATGGATGAATGGAAGGATGGATAGATGGATGAATGGAAGGATGGATAGATGGATGATGGAAGGATGGATAGATGGATGAATGGTAGGATGGATAGATGGATGAATGGAAGGATGGATGATGGAAGGATGGATAGATGGATGATGGAAGGATGGATAGATGGATGAATGGTAGGATGGATAGATGGATGAATGGAAGGATGGATAGATGGATGAATGGAAGGATGGATAGATGGATGAATGGAAGGATGGATAGATGGATGAATGGAAGGATGGATAGATGGATAATGAAAGGATAGATAGATGGATGATGGAAGGATGGATAGATGGATGATGGAAGGATGGATAGATGGATGATGGAAACCCAGAAAGAATATATGAGTAAATGGATGAACAATGTTTAATATCTCATTAACATAATTCGTTGGTTTAGGTATACAAGGTACTTTATCCGTATACTCCACGTAAAGAAGATGAACTAGAACTAGTAGAAGATGATTATGTCTTTGTGTCTGCTTCTGATCAAGGACAGACTGGTAATGACTATATTAGTTTAATTGTATAATGCTCACTCTCCCTCACCCACACACACAGACAGTGAAGGCTGGTTCTTTGGAACCTCGTTCATGACTGGTTGTAGTGGTATGTATCCTGGTAACTATGTTGAAAAGTCTAAGGATTCAGATTGTTGGACATTACACAAGTAAGAGAGAGAGAGAGAGAGAGAGAGAGAGAGAGAGAGAGAGAACAGTCTCATCATACTCAACTTGTACTCTCTTCCTTTCCCTTTCAAGATCTTGGTTATTAGCTAATTCAGAGGATGATGAAATACGAAAATCACCTCCTGTCACAACTACTCAAAATTTACATGTACGCAAACCTAGAGGTTCTACAATAAGACGTGAAGACCAACAATTATATGACAATGCAATAGGTAAAAGTCAATAACTATAGTTTGTTTCTATTTGAAGAGTGAGAAAGTTGAGCTGCTTGTATTTGATGGGTCAGAGGGTTCATAATTATGAAGGAAATATTCCAGTAGTAAACGTTTTGCTAACTGTAACATTCAATTTATTAACTGCTGTTTGTATTGTAGGTCTATTACCCGAAAGAAAGAATGTTGAAGAATTATATGCTAAAGTCCAACCCAAGAAGAAACGATCGTCGAATGAATCACCCACATCAGGTAGTCCAGACACAGACAGTCCTCCCGCTGTCCCTCAAGGACCAAGAAGGCTCTTTATTTTCCGTCATGCAGAGAGAGTAGATGTGACCTTTGGCAAACAATGGATACAATTATCTTTTGACTTGGAGGGTTTCTATCATCGTAGGAACCTAAACATGCCCAAAGAACTACCAAAAAGACGTGGAGGACCACAAGACTTTTCCAAGGATTCTCCGATAACTGAAACAGGATTGTTTCAAGCTCGCCTGACTGGAGAAGGGATGAGAGAACAAGGTATCAGAATACACCATGTGTTTGCCTCTCCAGCATTACGATGCATACAGACAGCTAACGCCATCTTGCAAGGAATGGGTGACTTCAATACTAAAATTAAAGTAGAACATGGCTTGTTTGAATGGTTAGCTTGGTGCCGAGGGGAGGTACCTATGTTTATGCTTGGCGAAGACATGGTAAAGTTCGGTCTACAAGTTGATCCAAATTATCAATCAATGGTTTCCATGAAGGATCTTAAACCAAACGAAACGCACTTGGAGTTTTATAAACGCATGCACAACATTACCAGACTCCTTCTGAAAAATATAGGACCCAATAGTGGCAATGTAATGATAGTGGGTCATGCGGCCACTCTTGAGGCCTGCACTCGTCAGCTTTGTGGGGGGCAACCCTGTAGTGCCCAAGACTTAACGAAATTAGTCCAGAAAATACCTTACTGTGGTGTATGTGTCTGTCAGGAGAGTGGAACAGGAAAGTCTAGTACGTGGGACTTTATTGATCCACCAGTTCCACCTCTAACTCATGCCCCTAATATTAGATTTGATTGGCGTTGTTTACAATAGAACTTCGTAACAATCTATTCTCAAATGTCGTGAATACTAATTACAGGGGTTTTACTTGTTTAAAATTAATTACAATAATATGCTGTGCGTATTATCATCTTTATTTTGTTCTAAATAGTAGCTTGTTTATTGTAATTATTATTGATTTTTGTTTTAATGTTCTTTTAAGTCTCTTTTATTTCTCTCTTATGATCACTGTTATATTTTTTCAGGGATAATAATTATTGTTATACTACAATATAAGGCTATTATAAGTACCTGTACTATGTAGAGTAATACACTCTAGTATCATAATATGTTAATACAACATTTCTAGTGATCTTGTTGGTTGGTGATTTCACTGCTTTGCCCCTCTTCACTAATAGTAGGAGTAGTAACTGTTTCCTTAGCTAGTCCTTCTTCTCCTAGTTGTTTATGGATAATATGATGAGCTGCTAATAAATGTTTCCTCTGACTGTGTTTGACTAGAGACATGATCAATGGAGTCCAGATATTTTTATCTATTGGTTACTTACCTTTCTCTCTGATAGTCTGTTTCTCTACCTCAGGTAGCAAGAAGTAGTAAACCATTTCAGCCACCATTTCTTGACTTTGCAGTTTATCTCGACTGCAAGTATAACATTATATTATATATCATCTATTCTCAATACAGTAATGTAAATAACTTATGTTTCTTCAAACTCAGCTGCTAGTTTGTTTATGACATTAGCTTGTTCATGTATCTCTTGTCTAGCCTATAATAAAGTGACTATTAATAAGTTATGATATATTAAAGATTTAATACCTGTTTGTCAGCTGTTTTCTCTATAGTTGTAGAATAATGTCCTCTAGGTAAGTGTCAACAGTGCCTTGATTAACTCTTATCATCTGATGGAGAAGTAACATGGAAGAGTAATGAACATATGAATGTTAAGAGTCAATAAAAGTATATAGTAGGCATAATAAACTAGTAGACCATTGTATAGTGAATTATCTGATGTAGAGTGGATGGGTTTAAGGCTTTAGACTCAGAGCCAGTGGATTGATGGATCTAGTCTTCTTACTTGTTTAAATATTTCATCTTCAGTTCTTCTACGTCTCTCTTCTCTTTGTCTGAGACCACTCTCCTCTGCTTCTCTCATCCTTCTCTGTCGCTCAGCCAACATGACAAATGCATGAATACATCTCTCCTCCTATACATAGCCACAGCAGTACATATAATTGTGTGTACTTGTGTAATAAACAGACCTGTAATCTGAGAAGTTCTTTATTGAGGAAGTCCAACTGTTGACCAATCAACTCGGCAGCTCTTTGTTCAGCTCCATCATTAATAACAGATTCCTGTTATTAGTGTTATTAATTTTTAACTAAATAGTATTTACCTTGTGTTCAGCTTTTTCTTTAGCTCTCTGTTTACTCAATATAGCTTCCATCTCTTTTTTCTTCTGTTTTTGCTCAGGAGATTGTAAGGTGTGTGTAGTACGGAGCTCTTTAATAAGATCTGATCTCATCTCTTTACCTTCATACATCTTGAGAAATGAGAAGTGTGGAGTCAATGGTACAATATGAAGAGGTCCTACTGTACAGCACAGCTTCTAATAAGTCTTTGTAGTAAGATAATGGCCAACTCTCGTTCCTCTTCCTCCTATGGAGTGTAATAGATGTATGACTGTACTGTATCAGTACTCAATGTATTGATGATACACATAAGTGCATATATTATTAGTATTATAATACATAAATTATGATATTGTGGATTATCTGTGTATTGTTGTACAAACATACTTCACTGGGTGCTTCAATAGTTGGAGTTGAAGTGTGTGGAATTGGTTTTTCAACTTTCTCTAACAGTCTCAATGGTTTTTGACCCTCATCAGCTAAAAAGATGAAAGAAATGACCTCATTAGAGTCTGAGTCATTACAATAAAAGTTCATTTCATTCTATTTATAAAATATTTAGTTATCTCTCTTACTTTGTAGTTTCTTTGTTTGTAAATCATTGTAGACTTTGTCCAATATCTTGCCAATTTTAGCTTGTTTTCTAGCTTTGACACCAATTGGTTTAGCTGATGAACTAGGAGGTTTAATTCTAGAAAGACAAAAAGGTACATTAACAGCTAACACATTGATACTGTATTAATAGTCTCTCAGACTACACAACACAAGAGGTAACAAAACTCAGCCTAGTGTCAACTGGTTAATCCAAGTGACAAAACTTTTGTAATCTAAATTAAAAACTAGCATATAATATATATATATATATATATATATATATATATATATATATATTATATATATATATATATATATAACAGAATATACCTCAAATCAGTCACTTTATGAGGCAGAGTAGCTTTAAGATTCAATATAATACTATCATATATATAGTGTATGTACAATGTACCATTGAGTGCTGTGTAATATAACTAATATTGGCTCTTTATTGCATAATATTATCATATATATAGTGTGTGTACAATGTACCATTGAGTGTTGTGTTACATTGTCTCTTTATTGCATAATATTATCATATATATAGTGTGTGTAAAATGTACCATTAAGTGTTGTGTTATATTGGCTCTTTATTGTATATTGTTCAATATAATACTATCATATATATAGTGTGTGTACAATGTACCATTGAGTGTTGTGTTATATTGGCTTTTTATTGCATATTGCTCTGAGTTAGCATCCAAGTAGATACCAATACGTGTCATAGGAGCATAGACTTGAGAATCAAAATTAGTATACTCATTAATAATGTTTCTTCTCTCTTGTCTTCTTTCAACATGGCATTTCTGTTCTATTAATTTACGTATGGCTGTAGTGAAGTGGAGGTAGTGTAAAACATGATCATTGTGATAGAGACTGTTGTGACAGTGTGATTGTTGTCAGAGTGTCTCTACCTTTTATATGTTCACTCCTAACTAGTCTAATTTGTTGCTTTTTCTCTTTGTTTGTAAGACTCCTAAAATATTATACATAATTATCAGTATGTTAATCAGTTTATTGGTATCAAAATTGTTATTAACATTAAAAACTTTTTTCACAAAATCAAAGGTGTATCAAAATTAATGTATGCAATGTTATTGATAACAACATGAGACTTTTCCTTTATTTCACATAGATCTCATAATGAGCTACTGGACTATCTTCATCTGATGTTGCTTCATCAAGACAGATCCTCATCTCTACATAGTCAGAAGTGGAATAACTGAATTTCTTATAAAACCAAGGTATACCAGTACGTTGACAACAAGCAGTCTCTGAACTACCACATTGATGACCATCCCATAGAGGATCATTGGTATAGAATTTACCTATAACAGGATAATTTAGACATCCAGACTCACAATAATAGTCACTACCAACAAATGATGGTGGAGTTATAGGAAATTTACTACCACATGGACAACGACTATGAAGGTTATCAGTTGAACCAACCATAAAAGTCCAAATATGCCTACGAGGATTGCCATGAGTTAAACTAATACCATCACTGTAATGAAAGTTAATACTACCGTTACTGTAACGTGCTCCATCTGTGTGACCAACTTGATATCCAATAACTTTACCACAAACTTGAGAGTACTCAATGTTCCTTGATGGAAATGTTATTCCTACACAGCTACCTCCACTACTAACTGGTCGACCACATGCTCGAACACCACTTTCATTATACAGTCTAAATCCATCAGGACATTTCTCAAAGCTATCTTTCATATTAAGATAAGCTACCCTCATCCAACCTCCTGCAGAACTACACAACTCCTCCATATAACAGTACACTTGATGTTCAATGCTTCGATTATCAGCTATAATGTAAAAGTCTGAAAGACAATGTGGACATCTCCGCTTGATCTCTTCACACGAACGAGGAAGTAAATGTGATGGAGGAGGACATTTCTCTGCAGTAGTGTTCTCATGGATATCTTTGAGAGTATTAATATCTTCTTTAATGTCACCAACGTTACCTTCTAACCTAGCCATACTCCTATTGAGATCATTGACAATCTCAAGAATTTTAATAATGCCTTCATTGTACAATCTTGTCTCTAACCTGGATATATTAGCAACAATAGTCTCAGTGAGCTCTTTGATCATTTTATTACATTTAGTTGGTGAGTTAGATAGTAGTTGTTGTGATACAACAAGTTGTATGGGACTAGTTGGATTACCACCATCTTTACAAGGTGGACAGCTACTGCGAGAAGATTTAGTAAGGAGTTGATTAATAGCAGCAGTCAGGTTAGCTATGGCATCATCTATACTACTATCACCATCAGAATGACTTAATGGATTAGACATACTAGTAATAGCTAGTATGACTACCAGTATAGATAAAAGGAAAGTCATTGTAACTTGTACTGTTCTACTCTTGTTGTGTGGTAGTCTGTCTACCTTATATACTCACTGAGATAGTGAGATAACTAAGTCATCTAAAATTGAATAACACCTGGAGGGATTGACTTTTCAGAGAAAGTAACCTCCTTCAAGTGATAAAGGATACCACAAGAACTACCTAATGTCAACCATGACTGTCTTTTCTCAGTATCAAAAAGATAATGTTCACCTCAAAGACTACCCTAATAGAAGCTGTGATAAAATATATCAGTCGTCTTGATGACAGTTGTAGATCACAACAGTCCTCAGTGGTAATAAACAACACCTGTACTAACAGTTAGAGAAATATCACAGTAAAGAGTCTCCTCCCATTACTACTCAAGTTATAAACACTACTTTATGATATATTATGTAACACTGGAATTTTCTTAAATAGTTTAAGTCCACTATCATTTAATGAAAAGTCTATATAACCTATAATTAAACTATTAGTCATAGAAATGATTGTCTAGAGATAGTTGTATGTGTTTTCTTATAATATGATATGTACTGTTTGAAAAATATGATATTTCATAATATGAACTGTAAATACATGCCTAATACTCTACTAATATCAAACAAGAACTCAATGAGTATTCAGATATAAACCTTAACTGTCCTTTCTCAATCCAATATCAATCATACACTGACTCAGGTTACAGCAGACCTACTTACTCTCATTAATAAACAGTGTCTTAGTACTGAGTGGAATCTATCCCAATACATATTATGTAAACATGATGCAATTGTATTAAGTACTACAATATTACAACGACATATTAATGTATTGCTTTTATACACTTCATAGATGTCATGATAAATCATCCAACCTCCTCTAGAACTATATAACTCTACTATAATATATTCTCTCAGTATGATGAAAGTATTTGAACTGCTATAGCTGAACATTATTGGTCTTATATTGCTAGTCTTAATATACTGATTCTTTGTTTGATAGCTGTAATATTATTAGTCTTATATAGTTCTGTGTTATTTTTATAATCAGCAGTAATAGCGAGTATATATTAGATAGCTGCGTAAGTCACTTTTGATAAATCAGTCAACAATACAATCAAGTATTAGCAAGGGATGTCTGAATAATTTCAGAATGTGAATGTTTATGTAAAATTACATATAATAATCATTTCAAATAAAACCAAAAGAAACAATTTATTAATCATCATCTACAAGAACTAGTAGTTATGTTGTCCACACCTACTAATATAGCTGACATATTAACAAGACCTCATTAGAAGTAAAATCTAAATCAAGTTAATGGAAATGTCCATTCCTTCACAACCACACAACCTCAAAACACAATCATCCATCAGGACATTTCTCACTGCTATCTGTCATGTTAAGATAAGCCACCCTCATCCAACCTCCTGTGGAATTACACAATGTTTTCAAGTGGCGGTATGCCTGACGAACATGGCCATGACTATCAACTAACATGTAATAGTCTGAAGGACAGTCTGAACATTTCTTCCTAATCTCCTCACATGAGTGAAGTAATCGAGAAGGTTTATACTCATTGTTGCAGTGGGACATAATAGAGTTAATTTGATGGTCAGATCTCAAATGGTTGAATCAAAGTGGTAAGTAGAAAGGCATGTGCCAGCTGTGCTAGCAGAGATGCTAACAATAACAACCAGTAGAGTTATACAATAAAGATAACCATTTTGAATGTTGTTGAAAAGTCTTAAGCGAAGGGGTAATAGATGTGAAAGGACATTTCAGACTTTATATTTGTCTGAAAAATATAAAGTCTGAAATGTCCTTTCACATTTTGAATGTTGTTGAATGATTAAATTTATAATCTTTTTATATCTTTCTAAAACCACAGAAATCATTTCTAAAGTCAATATTTATTATTACACAGAAATAGATTTTTTTGATGAAGAAGACTTTAACCATTGTTATCTTAAGGACTACCCATCTTTGTCCTTTCTCAACTTTAAACAAGCAAGTCCAAAGACAAGAACTACCCCAATGATAACCTCACCAAAAAGGACATATCAAGGACTACACATAGATAAGATAACCCTTTAAGAAAGGACACTTTAAGGACTACCTGTGGTCATATCTATTGAACTCTTGAAAGGAGGTCTACTACAATATCAACTATGGCTGTCCTTTCTCAAACTCTCAATACACAAAGACTATATCAATAATAATGGTATATCAATAACTAGAACAATTCTAATATAAACTATGACAGATAAACAAATTGTCTTATCTACTAGTAGCCATTGATTAATACTACTTTATACTACATACTGTAACCAGTCTGGTCAATCTGGTTTAGAGAAATCACAAAAGAGGGATGATGTACTAATTGTTGTATCTTATATAATGTACAACCATAATTGCCCAAACACTATATACAAATTGTACATAGACACACTTGGAGTGCCTGGAATTAGGATATATAGATTAAATTGGAGTAAACAAATAAAAGATGTACTTAAAAGTATGTGATAGAATATCAGTGGCTAGAGTTTAATTAGAAGTTGGTATAGACATACACAAATTTGAAGTGTATTTCCCAATGCAGAAACCATTTCTTAACTGATAAACTATACTCCAATATCAATAATAACTCTCCATATCAACCTTTGATCAATACCACAAGGAGTATTCTAATATCAACTATACCTGTCCTTTCTTAACCCTTTAAAAAGACAATAATTTCTCTAATATCAATCAAGGTTCACCTCTTAGCCATTGAAAAGATAAGCAATACCTCAAAGAGTACTCTATAAACTTCTGTGGCTGTTGGCTATATGATAAAGACCACTTCCATAAAGGTTGTATGACATCACAATGATATATCAGTGTATTGCACGATATATTATTTATGATATTAATATTACATTTTGACTTACCACAAATGTTCCAGTCTCTAATCATTCAATGCCTAATAGCGAGTCTCTCTCTGTTAAAGTGATTTCTCAAGTAATTCTATTCTCTCTAATTGTATAGCAGAGATCTCCTTCTCACGATAACTCCACTCTAGACATTCATGTCCCTCCATCATATGTCTAAAATAATAAATACATGTTAGATCCATACACAGAATGAATGGTTGAGTGGATGGATGAATGGACAATTGGGATCAATAAATAGACAGATGAATGAATACATGGATGAATAGATGGATAAATGGATAGATGGACAAAAGAATGGATGAATAGATGGATAAATGGATGGATGGCCAGTGCATATTGTATCTACCTTCTCTTATCAATCTGTGATATGTCATCTAGTGATGGCAAAGTGGCTTCCCAAGTTTGTTTAGCTTGAGCTCTCTCTATTATTTCTACCTGAGCTAGACCAGCAGGTAAGCCATGCCCTACAAATATAACATTTAGAACTAGTTACGAACTCACTATCCAGTACTCACCATAACACAGTGTTGCTAATGTGTTCAGGCTGTGAACCAGGTCGAACTACATATTCTGGTGAGTAAGGATCTGTCTGTGTCTCACTGTCTCTATAATCTGTTTGTACATGGACAGTTCTAGTCAATGGAGCAGCTAGAGGCAGTTCAGTAGATTGTTTATCCATCAGAGGTTCTAGACTATACGGGGGAGGGTGAAGTAATGAGGAGATTGATAATGGACTCACATTTGTGGCGCCAAGACATTTGATGGAAGCATTTGAGGAAGATCATCATAGGAACCTAAACATGCCCAAAGATTTGCAAAAAAGACATGGAGGACCACAAGATTTCTCCAAGGATTCTCTGATAACTGAAACAGGATTGTCGAAGGGATGAGAGAACAAGGTATCAGAATACACCATGTGTTTGTTTCTCCAGTATTACGATGCATACAGACAGCTAATGACATCTTGCAAGGAATGGGTGACTTCAATACTAAAATTAAAGTAGAACATGGCTTCTTTGAATGGTTAGCTTGGTGCCGAGGGGAGGTACCTATGTTTATGCTTGCCAAAGATATAGTAAAGTTTGGTCTCCAAGTTGATCCAAATTAAGTTGTTTACAATAGAACTTTGTAATAATCTATTCTCAAATGTCGTGAATGCTAATTACAGGGGTTTTACTCATTTAAAATTAATTACAATAATATGCTGTCCATATTATCATCTTTATTTTGTTGTAAATAGTAGCTTGTTTATTGTAATTATTATTGATTTTTGTTTTAATGTTCTTTTAAGTCTCTTTTATTTCTCTCTTATGATCACTGTTATATTTTTTCAGGGATAATAATTATTGTTATACTACAATATAAGGCTATTATAAGTACCTGTACTATGTAGAGTAATACACTCTAGTATCATAATATGTTAATACAACGTTTCTAGTGATCTTGTTGGTTGGTGGTTTCACTGCTTTGCCCCTCTTCACTAATAGTAGGAGTAGTAACTGTTTCCTTAGCTAGTCCTTCTTCTCCTAGTTGTTTATGGATAATATGATGAGCTGCTAATAAATGTTTCCTCTGACTGTGTTTGACTAGAGACATGATCAATGGAGTCCAGATATTTTTATCTATTGGTTACTTACCTTTCTCTCTGATAGTCTGTTTCTCTACCTCAGGTAGCAAGAAGTAGTAAACCATTTCAGCTACCATTTCTTGACTTTGCAGTTTATCTTGACTGCAAGTATAACATTATATTATATATCATCTATTCTTAGTACAGTAATGTTAATAACTTACGTTTCTTCAAATTCAGCTGCTAGTTTGTTTATGACATTAGCTTGTTCATGTATCTCTTGTCTAGCCTATAATAAAATGACTATTAATAAGTTATGATATATTAAAGATTTAATACCTGTTTGTCAGCTGTTTTCTCTACAGATTGTAGAATAATGTCCTCTAGGTAAGTGTCAACAGTGCCTTGATGAACTCTTATCATCTGATGGAGAAGCAACATAGAAGAGTAATGAACATATGAATGTTAAGAGTCAATAAAAGTATATAGTAGCCATAATAAACTAGTAGACCATTGTATAGTGAATTATCTGATGTAGAGTGGATGGGTTTAAGGCATATAGACTCAGAGCCAGTGCATTGATGGATCTAGTCTTCTTACTTGTTTAAATATTTCATCTTCAGTTCTTCTACATCTCTATTCTCTTTGTCTGAGACCACTCTCCTCTGCTTCTCTCATCCTTCTCTGTCGCTCAGCCAACATGACAAATGCATGAATACATCTCTCCTCCTATACATAACCACAGCAGTACATATAATTGTGTTTGCTTGTGTAACAAACAGACCTGTAATCTGATAAGTTCTTTATTGAGGAAGTCCAACTGTTGACCAATCAACTCGGCAGCTCCTTGTTCAGCTCCATCATTAATAACGGATTCCTCTTATTAGTGTTATTAATTGTTAACTAAATAGTATTTACCTTGTGTTCAGCTTTTTCTTTAGTTCTCTGTTTACTCAATATAGCTTCTGTCTCTTTTTTCTTCTGTTTTTGCTCAGGAGATTGTAAGGCATGTGTAGTACAGAGCTCTTTAATAAGATCTGATCTCATCTCTTTACCTTCATACATCTTGAGAAATGAGATGTGTGGAGTCAATGGTACAATATGAAGAGGTCCTACTAACCTTGTTTTGTATAGCACAACCTCTAATAAGTCTTTGTAGTAAGATAATGGCCAACTCTCGTTCCTCTTCCTCCTATGGAGTGTAATAGATGTATGACTGTACTGTATCAGTACTCAATGTATTGATGGTACACATAAGTGCACATATTATTAGTATTATAATACATAAATTATGATAGGTACATTTAATTAGAAACTAGTATAAAAAAGCTGATTAATCTTTGCCTGGAATTGAACCACAGGTATCCCACTAGTTCAGCAGTTGCTTTAACCATTGAACTACTTGCTGATTTTTTGTACCTATTCATAACAATTTATAATACACTATCAATCATGTATTGTAGATTATCTGTGTATTGTTGTACAAACATACTTCACTGGGTGCTTTAATAGTTGGAGTTGAAGTGTGTGGAATTGGTTTTTCAACTTTCTCTAACAGTTTCAATGGTTTTTGACCCTCATCAACTAAAAAGATGAAAGAAATGACCTCATTAGAGTCTGAGTCATTACAATAAAAGTTCATTTCACTCTATTTATAAAATATTTAGTTATCTCTCTTACTTTGTAGTTTCTTTGTTTGTAAATCATTGTAGACTTTGTCCAATATCTTGCCAAGTTTAGCTTGTTTTCTAGCTTTGACACCAATTGGTTTAGCTTATGAACTAGGAGGTGCAGAGTAGCTTTACGATTCAATATAATACTATCATATATATAGTGTATGTACAATGTACCATTGCGTGCTGTGTAATATAACTAATATTATGCAATCTTTATTGCATAATATTATCATATATATAGCGTGTGTACAATGTACCATTGAGTGTTGTGTTATATTGGCTCTTTATTGTATATTGCTCAATATAATACTATCATATATATAGTGTGTGTACAATGTACCATTGAGTGTTGTGTTATATTGGCTCTTTATTGCATATTGCTCAATATAATACTATCGTATATACAGTAATAATAGATCTTAGATAAACACAATACAATAAGATCAATCCTATAAGGACAAGTAATGGTACCACTGTCACAATTCCTACAGCTATAAAGTCAACTGTTATATAATATATAAGCTTCATTTTGTTTTATGTAGGGTGGATCCAAAGAAGCTAGCTGTCACATGACAACTAATAAAATAGACAAACAATGTAGATAAATTAAATTCATTGTGTACTAAAATTTAATTGTACTAGTGAATTAGAGAAATGTAAGATGAATATAGTTCTATAAAATAGATAACTCTGTTAAGTTAGCTAAATTTAATTTTTTATGTTTTACAAATAATATAATTAACTATAGTTTGATACTTTTAAATTACAGAGATGCCAACCTCACAATTACAAATTCAGTGAGAAACAATTTTTTAACAAAATTATTATAACGCAAACATGTATATACATAGTACATTGTGTTTGTATTGTGTTTACAGTGTTGTATATTATGTCATTTTTTATGACCTTGGTTATATTCTCTAGTTGCTTTCTTTGCTATAGCAATAAGTTCTTGTGGTGGTTCAAATTTGTAAGCTGGAATGTGATCAGGAAGAGCCATCTTTGTGGTGATAATGCTTCCTAGTGTTTCATCAGGGTCCAAGTTCGGTCGAAAGGGAGTTTTATTTTTTTCGTACAGTAGAAAAACACGTTCCTCAGCAGTATTTATATGAGATATTGTGAGAATCAGCTGTGCCACTTAACTAAGTAAAAAAACTCTGGATTACTGTCTGCTCTTTTCCTGCTAGAAAGATATGCCCAAATGACATTATCTGAGAACAAGCTTGCTCTAGATTCTTCATCAACTGTTATTGTAGCCTTGTCCCAAACTTCTGTAGGCACATCACTTTCATCTAGCAGCTGATAAGAAATGAATTCATCTTTCAATGTTTCTATTTGTGCTAAATCACTAAAAGGCTGTAGTACAGAGTATCTGTTCACAAAGTACTCTACTTGAAACATACTTAATCATCGCAGAATATGATATATCACAGAATGTGCAAAACCCTTCGAGCTCTTGCTTCCTTTTTGTTGATTTGTCAAACCAGTAATATATATCTACACAAAAATCTTCAATATCAAACCCTGTAGCTTCAGTATATGCTTCACCAGCTTTAGAAGCAATGTTATGTATAATATGGCATGGGCAACCACTAAGAATGTTGCTTGGTTCTTTGCCACTACCTTTGTCATGACAGAGTTATGTTTGCCTAGATTTACTGATTTGCTGGAATTTTGTTTTATAGTTGAAGGCACCTGCAAATTTATTTGTTGGTGATTCCGTTCTTCTTCTTTTTGGAGAAGAAACAGCTTCCTCTTCTTCACTCTCAGTATCAGCAATATTGGTAGAATTATCAGAATCCAATTCGAGAGACTCTTGAACATCAATGTTATTACTCGCCGTTTTAACACGTGGTGAAATTAAAGCCTCGTACCCAAACAAACATAAGGCGTGGCTACCTTGGTATGGAACCAAATTCAGACAGAGATAAGCAAATTTTCGTGAGGTAAGTATCTTTACTCGTGAGACCGTGAGATTCAATTGTATTCAGTGAGACTCACGAAATTTTCGTGAGAGTTGGCATGTCTGAAATTACCAATTTTATTCCTCAGATTTTTCAATGTCAGAACTGGGTAAACATTTTTAAGAGAAAGTATCAAAACTTGAAAGTGATTAACGTAAATTTATAACACGACATAATCCTTTAACAAGAGAGGTAATATGTGGTTATTTTTAACCCTTTAGTAATTGATTATATTATTTTAGCCAATGGATGCGAAATCACTCATCAAATAATTGAATTTTCATGAAAATTCTGAAGGTATTATATCTTTAATCAATGTAGGTGTGGCTTAATTCACTAATTATATTCATTACAGGTCAACATCATTCACTGTCCAATCACCTTCAAGGTCTTTAATGAAAATAGTCACATTGTTGCTATACACCCCAGTGGTAACGTCTATTCCTATGAGGTCTATAAATAGAGTTATCATTTCATTATTGTGTTACTATTATTGGTGCATGCATATTATATTTCTTATGTTACTAATATTAGTAACAGACCTCTGTTTCTGTAGGCAATTGACAGATTAAATACTAAAACTAAACATTTTCAAGGTCTTTTGACAGAACAATCTTTTAAGAGAGGTGACATTATAACTATACAGGTAATTATCATAATTACTTTATAATTAATAGGGTCATCCCCAATTTTGTTATATAGGATCCAACTGCACTTGAAAAATTTGATATTTCCAGTTTTCATCACATGAAGAACAACTTATTTGTGGATGAAGAAGGTATGGACATTATACTATATTATAATATTGTGACTGAGTCTGATTAAAAGGATCTTTATTGTGCAAAAGATTTCAAACAGAAACTTGCATATAATGGTTGTTACATGGCCATCATAAAGAGTATGCTTACTAAACTTGCTATGTAGAAAGCAAAATGTATGTTTACTAAATTTTATAGACTTGTTGTTGTGTACCAACTATTTATATTCCAGTGTTTGTTAAAAAGTTTGTGTGATAAGACACTTTTTTCAGACTCAGTACATTGTCTAGTATTGTTATGTTTGTGTTTGTAATAAAATGTTTTATTTTAAACTCTATAGAACTAGAAAGAGCTAGAACAGATCCTATATATTCTTTATTATTAATCCTGAGGCTAGAGCCGCATTAGAAGAAATTCATGAAGAATATAAAGCTCCTGTAAGATAGTCCACATATGTGTGTGTCCATTGTGTAACCAATCATCTGTCCATCCATCATTTCATTCATCCATTTACTAGGAGAAAAAAGAAAAAGCCAAGACTAAATTAACTGCAAGAAATGCTGTAAGTTATTATTAATTAACTACCTTGTTACTATGACAACTGTTGCTATGGTAACCCTATCTCTAGGCTCATTATTCAACAGGAGTCCTTTACATCAACGATATTTGTTCCAGTAAGAGAGAATGAAGTTGGTAAATAGACACTGTATGTATAAAACAATTGTACAGGATTTAGAGGGTTAAAAATGAGTGCCAGAGTCTTAAAGGGTTAAAAATGAGTGCCAGAGTCACGAGGTTAATAGGAAATAATGTTTTTGTCATTCTTATGTCCATTTATATATCTATTTATTCATCCATTGATTTATCCATGAATCCATTTGTAGAGTTTCATTGGTCTATTTCTGTACATGTAACGTGACTCATTCAAGTTTGGTCATTCTTTATTTTGTCCTCTAGTTAAATCAATTAAAAGCTGACCTTCAAGACTTGTTATTCTCAGATAAATGGACACCAGATGCATATCTCATAGCCAGAGCTTATGTCCCTGATGACTTTGAGAGAGATGATAAAGACCACTTTACTGATAATGAAAGGTACACGTGAGAAGACTTCATTTATCAATATATGTGTGTGTCATTTATTTAACTCTAGGTCTAGACTGCCACAACTAGTAAGACGCAATGATAAAGTGTAAGTGAATACGTTAATACTTTTGATTAAATTCTACAAGAATCCTAGTCATTTCAATTTTTTTGTAAACAATGTCAAAAACTTACCAAATATAAAATTTACATCATTGCTCAATGGCCATTTAGTATTGGTTAAAAATTTGTAAAATAGTAAATTTAACCAATTTTAATTTTTACTAATATTTAGCAAACTATAACTTACTTTAGAAATAAAAAAAATAACTATAAATAAAAAATAATTCATTCTTTTATGATTATTTTTGTTATTCCCATTAGTAAAGACAAGACATATCGTTGTCTTCACGAGAGTGTCCACCTCCCAGCTCTCACACCACACCTACATAATCCAGTATCAGAACGACACAAACGAGCTCTATCACTACAAAGAACTAGATTAGGTACATTGACAAAAGACCACTTGAATTTTCTGTAACATAATATTTTTTCTAAAATATACAATTTCAGTGCTATAAATACATTAGTAGCAATGAAGGAATGAGAGATTATAATTAATACCTATTATTAGAATCATATGTCTGTCTACATGTACTTACATGTATTCTATGAAACCAATCACTCTTCCCTTATCGACTTCAACAAATCTGAGCTATAGGTAGCTAGCAATAGTCAGTGAATTATCTAAAACTATTACTAGTATAGATTAAATGTTATGTGTCTCTCAAGTACCCTTATAAGATATCAAACAAACTGGACAAGATCCATACAGATCACTCTCACCTTCTAACTCAAAGATCTTACTCTCTATATAAACTAAGTGACACTTGATTAGTTCATATGTAATACAGTAATATGTTTAAATAGTGAGCCTACAATTTTCATTCATAGCTAAAATTTATAAATAGTAAAGTTTGTTAATAAATTAAAACTGTATTGGTGTATTAAAAGATTGATACATTTAAAATACATAATTTTTTCAAAGCTACCACTAACAGATCTGAGTTCATGTAGTAGGTAAGATACACTGTGATAGGTGTCTCCTTCATATATGCACTAGTTTCACTAATTTTATAATATATACATACACATATATATTGTAACAGAAAATTACTAAGACCGCTACACTGTCTAGTTTGGAAATTTCTAATAGAAATATATTATACCTTTTATGGTATATAGACATTGCTTTAAAACTATATTTCTTTCCAATAACAACTTGTATAATGTTAAAAATACTATAGGTATTTTGAAGACTTTAATTAGTTCTTAATCAAAATCAATTAAAAATCAATTAATGTTAGTCACACGTGTAGTTATTTCCCGCCAAATTTGTCACGAGTTTGTTTTGAGTGATTGTAAAATTGAAGCATGACAAGATTATCTTGATAACATAAAAGGTCTCCTCCATTTTGCATACTTTTATTAGAAGGTGAGTTATCTCTCCATCCGTCCATCTCACGTCCATTCTACAGTTGTTACAAATAACTCTCTTTTTCTTCCTCTATGTTCTCTACGACTCATCGCATCGTTGGATCATCTCGTACTTCGTTGGATCGACTCGCCTCATCGTTGGACAACTCTCATCGCTGGATCATCTTTTTATTTTATTTTTGTCATCTTTATCTGTTTCTTTTCTTTTTATTCTTATTTTTTATTTATTTTTTTATTATTTATTTATTTTTGTCAAGTGATTTTTGAATTTTAAAAAAAAAGATTTTATTTCTTCCCTCTTCGTTTCTACAGGACTCAACTTGGAAGTTCTTTCCCTGTTCTAGACTGTGTTCTCTGGTGTTCTCTGATGTTGTTGACTGTTCTCTGATGTTCTCTTGACTCAGTTGACTGTTCTAATCTTCTCTGGATGTAAAAGATGAGTTGCTCTCCATGTCATTGGACTCTTCCTGTCTTCCTTCAAGCCTTCTTTCCTCTTCTTTTATTTTTATTTTTTTTTATTTTGGGCTATCCAGCCCATACACCATACACACACTCATACAAACCCTATTAATTATCTCTCCCCTGCCGCCTGGCGGCCTAAAAAAAAAAATTTTTTTTAAAATCCTAGGCCGCCAGGTGGCGGGGGAGAGCTCTGATCTTCTGGGGTGCGTGTGTGTGCTGTGTGTGTGTGTGTGTGTTGGTGGTCCTTTTTCACTTCCTCTGTCTCTCTTCACTCTCTATCCATTCATATTGTCACTATCAGTTCATAACTACTCTCTTTTTCTTTCCCTGCAGGAGCAGCACTGGTGAAAAAGGTGAGCTGTCTCTCCATCCATCCATCCACTCCTCATCCATTCTTTAGTAATCCAGTTGTTATTCTTCTCTTTCTCCCTCTATGTTCTCAACTTGTGGACTGACTGGACTCTTGGGAACTCTCTATCTTCTCTTTCCTACAATTGCTGGATTGGAGACCTTCACTAGTACTGGACTTCTTGGGAACTCTTCAACTACAGAGACTGTTTTTATTTTTAGTTTTAGTTGTCATTTTTTAAGTTTTTTCTTTTATAATTTGTTATTTGTTTTATAATTTTATTATTTGTTATTTGTTATTTTCTTTAAAAAACAATTTCACCAGTCAATTTTAACTTTGAAGATATTTATTTAATAATTATTTTTATAACTTAAAACTTTTCATCTATCTACATTTAATATAACTTTAAAAACTTAGTTTAGATTTCAATTTTTTAATCACCTAATATATCATACTAATTTTATTAATCTTTTTTACAACTATTTATTACACATCATCCATCTTACTTATAATATAGATCATTTTTTATTATTGTCATTCTTTAGCTTTATTTACAAGATAAATAATTTAGCAATTCTTTAGTTTGTATCATATTATCATTAATGTTCTTAACAAAAAAGCTAAAATATTTAATTAAAAATAGTTTTTTTTAATAATTAATTAAAAATCTATTAGTTTTGCTGTTCTTGTTAGCGTTTTGCTGTACGCGTGACTGCGTGTGCTACTGTTATATTTTCCCGCCAAAATAATAGGTCACGCGTTTGCTGTTCCTCACTAGTCGTGTGCTGACGATATAGTAATGGATTCTCTATAGAGCTTCTTTGATTGGACTCTTCACCTATTGAAATTTTAATTTGTTTCATTTTTAATTTTAATGAAGTTATTTTTAAATGATTATTTTATTCTGGCTTTTAATCATTAAAATTAATATTTATTTACCATTTAACTTGTTTGTTTACAAAGTTCAGTACTCTCACAAGATATCAACAAACTGGATGAAATCCATACAGATCAGAGAAACTGCACAATCACTGTCACCTTCCATCTCAAAGATCTTTCTATATATTAAGCACAACTTGATGATATTTACTGGTAGCAGTAGATTCACATTAAACACAGTAACATGTCTAAATGGCTAATGTCCGTTTTTTATTCACGTTAAATATAAAACATAAAATTTGGAAATGATACATTTTAAAGTACAGAATTATGTACAAATTGAGACATTTGTCATACAATTCAAGAGTGCAATTTATAGTCACTGAAATTAGATGTGGTCAAATGATATTGTACTCAACTGGATGATATAAGTGAAGTACATGTATATAAAGTATTGTTTCTTACTTATAATAAGGTTGTCCTGGTAATCCTTCTGGTAAAATAAATGCTCTCTCTACATTCATTAGTTTATTGTTAAGTATTCTGACTATATTCTCACTACAATATAGAGACAAAGATATAGTTAATAACTACTGGTATATACTAACTTGGCTGTGTCAGCATATTTTATAAGGGTATTATGGAGATTGGTAGCAGCTGTTGAAAAGTTAGTTAAACAAGAATAAAGGAACTCTAGAGAACAAATGATAATATTAATACACAAATTTTTATGGTCTCTTATGTCACTAACTAATGTACTAATATAATATAGGTAACATGTAATACTTAATATGACATTATGTGTATATCAGGAGGACATCTTACCAGTTGATATATTATGATGTTGTAACTGATTACCATATGTTGTCTCTAACTCATTATATAGCTCCATTAATCTCTCTGAATAATCAATTGGATTATAAGGAAGAATGGGTGTGGTTGATAGTGCCATGGCAACAGTTAACCACACCTCTCCTAATGCTTTATAATGAGTGAAGTCAGGATCACCAAAATGACTCATCCAATAAAAGTTATCATGAACAGAATGATAGACAAAATAATGGTAGTTACTCTAAATGGTTTGATATAGAAATGCAAATGATTGGCTTAAATAAAAAGTAATGGACAGAAATAGAACAGATATACAATGGATGGTCATAGTACCTGGTAATTCATGTCACAGCTGGTCACTCCCACACTCTGAATAAAGAAAGTAAAGTCACTTCCAGAGCCCAAATTACTTATCCTATTGAATAACAAATCACATGACAATCATGTGACAACTTATGTATTTTACTTTGGTTTTGAAGATTGGAAATGGTTCTTCCACTGTTCATAAACTGTCTGGAAATCATCACAAGGACAAGCTACCTAGAATAAAAGTATGAAGTTAATCAAAAGACATTGTTATAATGAAGACAATGAGATCATGTTGCAAGTACTAGCTTGAACATGAAAATAATAACTGGATATACTAACTTTTTGTGTGGCATTGTAAAATAGCTTCAAATAATAATGGACTACTAGAAGCTGAAAAAAATTCCATGCCTAAATAAGTTATTATTATTATAATTTTATTATCATAAAATTTAATAAACTTATTAAAATAAATTACCTTCTACAGCCATATCTTCATTAAGATAAGCCATAGTATTTGCTCCTAATAACTTCTCTACATCCTATATATAAATATATTATATAACTACTTGTACATATATACCTCCACATACTCTGTAGAACCAATCAAGCCATATTCCTCAGCATCCCAACTACATAATACTACTGTTCTACCTGGTCTCCAACCTTTAAGAGATAAAATTAATTCTCTCTCTATATAAATTCTTACCTGTGTTCCTCAGGTCACCTAACACTCGAGCTATATCCATTAATCCAGCTGTACCACTATTAGGATCAGTTGCTCCAAATGTCCATGCATCATGGATGATTACCTAACATTACTAAATGATCTGAGAGAGTGGGTGAGAGATAGATAGAGAGAGAGAGAGAGAGAGAGAGAGAGAGAGAGAGAGAGAGAGAGAGAGAGAGAGAGAGAGAGAGAGAGAGAGAGAGAGAGAGAGGGAGAGGGAGAGGGAGAGGGAGAGGGAGAGGGAGAGGGAGAGAGAGAGAGAGAGAGAGAGAGAGAGAGAGAGAGAGAGAGAGAGATTTAGCAGAAGGTAAATAATTGCTTACTTCGAAATGTCATCATCTAATAGTCTGCCTTCATCGGCCATTGTTAACGGTGATATAGTATAATATACGAGGTACCTTGACTTCTATTATAATTATAGTTTATATAATATGTACTGTTTTATATTTCTTCAGAATGTTTCCGTATTCCTTCCTCCAAATAATTGAATTTTCATGAAAATTCTGAAGGTATTATATCTTTAATCAATGTAGGTGTGGCTTAATTCACTAATTATATTCATTACAGGTCAACATCATTCACTGTCCAATCACCTTCAAGGTCTTTAATGAAAATAGTCACATTGTTGCTATACGCCCCTGTGGTAATGTCTATTCCTATGAGGTCTATAAATAGAGTTATCATTTCATTATTGTGTTACTATTATTGGTGCATGCATATTATATTTCTTATGTTACTAATATTATCTTAGGCTCTTTATTGTATAATTATTGCTCTGAGTTAGCATCCAAGTAGATACCAATATGTGTCATAGGAGCATAGACTTGAGAATCAAAGTTAGTATACTCATTGATAATGTTTCTTCTCTCTTGTTTTCCTTCAACATGGCGTCTCTGTTCTATTAGTTTATGTATGGCTGTAGTGAAGTGGAGGTAGTGTAAAACATGATCATTGTGATAGAGACTGTTGTGATAGTGTGATTGTTGTCAGAGTGTCTCTATCTTTTATGTGTTCACTCCTAACTCATGTAATTTGTCGCTCTTTCTCTTTGTTTCTAAGACTCCTAAAATATTGTACATAATTATCAGTATGTTAATCAGTTTATTGGTATCTAAATTGTTATTAACATTAATTATTTTTACAAAATCAAAGGTGTATCAAAATAAATGTATGCAATGTTATTGATCACAACATGAGACTTTTCCTTTATTTCACATAGATCTCATAATGGGCTACTGGACAATCTTCATCAGATGTTGCTTCATCGAGACAGATCCTCATCTCTATGTAGTCAGTAGTGAAGTAATTGAGTTTCTTATAAAACCAAGGTATATCAGTACGTTGACAACAGGTAGTTTCTATACTACCACATTGATGACCATCCCACAGAGGATCATTGGTATAGAATTTACCTACAACAGGATAATTTGGACTTCCAGACTCACAATAATAGTCACTACCAACAAATGATGGTGGAGTTATAGAATATTTACTACCACATGGACAACGACTATGAAGGTTATCAGTTGAACCAACTATAAAAGTCCAAATATGCCTACGAGGATTGCCATGAGTTAAACTAATACCATCACTGTAATGAAAGTTAATACTACCGTTACTGTGACGTGCTCCATCTGTGTGACCAACTTGATATCCAATAACTTTACCACACACTTGAGAGTATTCAATGTTACCTGATGGAAAGGCTTTTCCTACACAGCTACCTCCATTACTAACTGGTCGACCACATGCTTGAACACCATTTTCGCTATACAGTCTAAATCCATCAGGACATTTCTCACTGCTATCTGTCATGTTAAGATAAGCTACCCTCATCCAACCTCCTGTGGAATTACACAACTCCTCCATATAACAGTACACTTGACGAGAAATGCTGTGATTATTTGCTATAATATAATAGTCTGAAGGACAGTCTGGACATCTCCTCTTTATCTCCTCACACGAACGAGGAAGTAACGGTGATGGAGGAGGACATTTCTTTGTAGTAGTGTTCTCATGAATATCTTTGAGAGTATTAATATCTTCTTTAATGTCAACAATGTTACCTTCTAACCTAGCCATACTCCTATTGAGATCATTGACAATCTCAAGAATTTTAATAATGCCTTCATTGTACAATCTTGTCTCTAACCTGGATATATTAGCAACAATAGTCTCAGTGAGTTCTTTGATCATTTTATTACATTTAGTTGGTGAGTTAGATAGTAGTTGTTGTGATATAACAAGTTGTATGGGACTAGTTGGATTACTACCATCTTTACAAGGTGGACAGCTACTGTGAGAAGATCGAGTAAGGAGTTGATTAATAGCAGCAGTCAGGTTAGCTATGGCATCATCTATACTACTATCATCATCAGAATGACTTAATGGATTAGACATACCAGTAATAGCTAGTATGACTACCAGTAAAGATAAAAGGGAAGTCATTGTGACTTGTACTGTTCTACTCTTGTTATGTGGTAGTCTGTCTATTTTATATATACTCACTGAGATAGTGAGATAACTAAGTCATCTAAAATTGAATAACACCTGGAGGGATTGACTTTCCAGAGAAAGTAACCTCCTTCAAGTGATAAAGGATACCACAAGAACTACCTAATTTAACCATGACTGTCTTTTCTCAGCATTAAATAGATAATCTCCACCTCAAAGACTACCCTAATAAAAGCTGTGATAAAATATATCAGTCGTCTTGATGACAGTTGTAGATCACAACAGTCCTCAGTGGTAATAAACAACACCTGTACTAACAGTTAGAGAAATATCACAGTAAAGAGTCTCCTCCCATTACTACTCAAGTTATAAACACTACTTTATGATATATTATGTAACACTGGACTCTTCTTGACTAGTTCAAGTCCACTATCATTTAATGAAAAGTCTATATAACCTATAATTAAACTATCAGTCATAGAAATGATTGTCGAGAGATAGTTGTATGTGTTTTCTTATAATTTGATATGTACTGTTTGAAAAAATATGATATTTCATAATATGAACTGTAAATACATGCCTAAACTGTATATTTACAACAATTATCAGGGGTTAGCTGCTGTTTGGTCAACTACAAAATGTACCATCAAGTTATTATCTAAAAGCTAATTCTAATACAGTAATGAAAATTGGTATTTTGGGATCTGACATTTTGAGATATAATATATGCAATATTACATAGTATTTACTACTTACACTATACACAGTATATATGGTATAAACACATACTGTGTAAAACATAATTATATACTGTGTATACTATGTTATACATAGTATACACAGTACATTATATACAGTATGATATTATACATAGTATACACAGTATACATGTTATACATAGTATACACATTATACTATATACACAGTATGCATGTTATACATAGCATACAGACTATACACTATATACACAGTATAACTCTACTATAATATATTCTTTCAGTATGATGAAAGCATTTGAACTGCTATAGCTGAACATTATTGGTCTTATATTGCTAGTCTTAATATACTGATTCTTTGTTCGATAGCTATAATATTATTAGTCTTATATAGTTCTGTGGAATTCTTATAATCAGCAGTGATAGCAGGTATATATTAGAAAGCTAACTAAGTCACTTTTGATACATCAGTCAACACTACAATCAAGTATTAGCAAGGGATGTCTGAACAATTTCACCAACCAGAATGTGAATGTTTATGTCAAATTACATATAATAATCATTTCAAATAAAACCAAAAGAAACAATTTATTAATCATCATCTACAAGAACCCATAATAAACCTAGTAGTTATGCTGTCCATACCTACTAATATAACTAACATATTAACAAGACCTCATTTGAAGTAAAATCTAAATCAAGTTAATGGAAATGTCCATTCCTTCACAACCACACAACCTCAAAACACAATCATCCATCAGGACATTTCTCACTGCTAACTGTCATGTTAAGATAAGCCATCCTCATCCAACCTCCTGTGGAATTACACAATGTTTCCATGTGGCGGTATGCCTGACGAACATGGCCATGACTATCAACTAACATGTAATAGTCTGAAGGACAGTCTGAACATTTCTTCCTAATCTCCTCACATGAGTGAAGTAATCGAGAAGGTTTATACTCATTGTTGCAGTGGGACATAATAGAGTTAATTTTGATGGTCAATTCTCGAATGATTGAATCAAAGTGGTAAGTAGAAAGGCATGTGCCAGCTGTGCTAGTAGAGACACTTACAATAACAACCAGTAGAGTTATACAATGAAGGTAAGCCATTTTGAATGTTGTCTTGAATTGTAAATGATTAAAATTTCTTATCTTTTTATATCTTTCTAAAACCACAGAAATCATCTCTAAAGTTAGTATTCATTATTACACAAAATAAATGTTTTTGATGAAGAAGACTTTAACCATTGTTATCTTAAGAACTACCCATCTTTGTCCTTTCTCAACTTTAAACAAACAAGTCCAAAGGCAAGAACTACCCCAATGATAACCTCACCAAAAAGGACACATCAAGGACTACACATAGATAACCTTTTAAGAAAGGACACTTTAAGGACTACTTATGGTCATATCTATTGAACTCTTGAAAGGAGGAGGTCTACTACAATATCAACTATGACTGTCCTTTCTCAAACTCTCAATACACAAAGACTATATCAATAATAATGGTATATCAATATCTTGAACAATTCTAATATAAACTATGACTGATAAACAAATTCTCTTATCTACTAGTAGCCATTGGTTAATACTACTTTATACTACATACTATAAAAAGTCTGGTCAATCTGGTTTAGAGAAATCACAAAAGAGGGATGATGTACTAATTGTTGTATCTTATATAATGTACAACCATAATTGCCCAACCACTATATACAAAATGTACATAGACACACTTGGAGTGCCTGGAATTAGGGTGTATAGATGAAATTGGAGTAAACAAACAAACATGTACTTAAAGTATGTGAGAGAATATCAGTGGCTAGAGTTTAATTAGAAGTTGGTATAGACATACACAAAATTGAAGTTTGTTTCCCAATGCAGAAACCATTTCTTGACTGATAAACTATATTCCAATATCAATAATAACTCTCCTTTATCAACCTTTGATCAATACCACAAGGAGTATTCTAATATCAACTATACCTGTCCTTTCTTAACCCTTAAAAAGACAATAATTTCTCTAATATCAACCAAAGTTCACCTCTTAGCCATTGAAAAGATAAGCAATACCTCAAGGAGTACTCTAATAACAACTGTGGCTGTTGATTGTATGATAAAGACCACCTCCATAAAGGTTGTATAACATCACAATGATATATCAGTGTATTGCACGATATATTATTTATGATATTAATATTACATTTTGACTTACCACAAATGTTCCAGTCTCTAATCATTCAATGCCTGATAGCGAGTCTCTCTCTGTTAAAGTGATTTCTCAAGTAATTCTATTCTCTCTAGTTGTATTGCAGAGATCTCCTTCTCATGATAACTACACTCTAGACATTCATGTTCCTCCATCATATGTCTAAAATAATAAATACATGTTATATCCATACATAGAATGAATAGTTGAGTGAATGGATGGATGAATGGACAATTGAGATCAATAAATAGACAGATGAATGAATACATGGATGAATAGATGGACAAATGGATGGATGAATCAATAGAATGGATGAATAGATGGATAAATAAAATGGATGGATAAATAGAATGGATTAATAGATAGATAAATGGATGGATAGATAAATAGAATGGATGTATAGATGGATAAATGGATGGATGGCCAGTGCATAATGTATCTACCTTCTCTTATCAATCTGTGATATGTCATCCAACGATGGCAAAGTGGCTTCCCAAGCTCGTTTAGCTCAAGCTCTCTCTATCATTTCTACCTGAGCTAGACCAGCAGGTAAGCCATGCCCTACAAATATAACACTTAGAACCAGTTACAAACTCATTATCTAGTACTCACCATAACACAGTGTTGCTAATGTAAATAGTTCAGGCTGTGAACCAGGTCGAACTACATATTCTGGTAAGTAAGGATCTGTCTGTGTCTCACTGTCTCTATAATCTGTTTGTATATGGACAGTTCTAGTCAATGGAGTAGCTAGATACAGTTCAGTAGATTGTTTATCCATCAGAGGCTCTAGACTGTATGGGGGAGGGTGAAGTAATGAGGAGATTGATGATGGACTCACATTTGTGGCGCCAAGACAATTGATGGAAGCATTTGAGGAAGATCATCATAGGAACCTAAACATGCTCAAAGATCTACAAAAAGACATGGAGGACCACAAGATTTCTCCAAGGATTCTCTGATAACTGAAACAGGATTGTTGAAGGGATGAGAGAACAAGGTATCAGAATACACCATGTGTTTGCTTCTCCAGTGTTACGATGCATACAGACAGCTAATGACATCTTGCAAGGAATGGGTGACTTCAATACTAAAATTAAAGTAGAACATGGTTTGTTTGAATGGTTAGCTTGGTGCCAAGGGGAGGTACCTATGTTTATGCTTGCCGAAGTTTGGTCTCCAAGTTGATCCAAATTAAGTTGTTTGCAATAGAACTTTGTAATAATCTATTCTCAAATGCCATGAACGTTAATTAGAGGGGTTTTACTTGTTTAAAATTAATTACAATAATATGCTGTGTGTATTATCATCTTTATTTTGTTGTAAATGGTAGCTTGTTTATTGTAATTATTATTGATTTTTGTTTTAATGTTCTTTTAAGTCTCTTTTATTTCTCTCTTATGATCACTGTTATATTTTTTCAGGGATAATAATTATTGTTATACTACAATATAAGGCTATTATAAGTACCTGTACTATGCAGAGTAATACACTCTAGTATCATTATATGTTAATACAACATTTCTAGTGATCTTGTTGGTTGGTGGTTTCACTGCTTTGCCCCTCTTCACTAATAGTAGGAGTAGTAACTGTTTTCTTAGCTATTCCTTCTTCTCCTAGTTGTTTATGGATAATACGATGAGCTGCTAATAAATGTTTCCTCTGACTGTGTTTGACTAGAGACACGATCAATGGAGTCCAGATATTTTTATCTATTGGTTACTTACCTTTCTCTCTGATAGTCTGTTTCTCTACCTCAGGTAGCAAGAAATAGTAAACCATTTCAGCCACCATTTCTTGACTTTGCAGTTTATCTCGACTGCAAGTATAACATTATATTATATATCATCTATTCTCAATACAGTAATGTAAATAACTTATGTTTCTTCAAATTCAGCTGCTAGTTTGTTTATGACATTAGCTTGTTCATGTATCTCTTGTTTAGCCTATAATAAAGTGACTATTAATAAGTTATGATATATTGAAGATTTAATACCTGTTTGTCAGCTGTTTTCTCTATAGATTGTAGAATAATGTCCTCTAGGTAAGTGTCAACAGTGCCTTGATGAACTCTTATCATCTGATGGAGAAGTAACATGGAAGAGTAATGAACATATGAATGTTAAGAGTCAATAAAAGTATATAGTAGGCATAATAAACTAGTAGACCATTGTATAGTGAATTATCTGATATAGAGTGGATGGGTTTAAGGCATATAGACTCAGAGCCAGTGGATTGATGGATCTGGTCTTCTTACTTGTTTAAATATTTCATCTTCAGTTCTTCTACGTCTCTCTTCTCTTTGTCTGAGACTCTGTTTTTATCATTCTTCTCTGTCTCTCAGCCAACATGACAAATGCATGAATACGTCACTCCTCCTATACATAGCCACAGCAGTACATATAATTGTGTGTGCTTGTGTAACGAACAGACCTGTAATCTGAGAAGTTCTTTATTGAGGAAGTCCAACTGTTGACCAATCAACTCAGCAGCTCCTTGTTCAGCTCCATCATTAATAACAGATTCTTGTTATTAGTGTTATTAATTTTTAACTAAATAGTATTTACCTTGTGTTCAGCTTTTTCTTTAGTTCTCTGTTTACTCAATATAGTTTCCATCTCTTCTAACATATAATATATATATATATATATATATATATATTATATGTACAATGCACTATTGAATACTGTGTTAGTAGATACCAATATGTGTCATAGGAGCATAGACTTGAGAATCAAAGTTAGTATACTCATTGATATTGTTTCTTCTCTCTTGTCTTCCTTCAACATGGCATCTCTGTTCTATTAGTTTACGTATGGCTGTAGTGAAGTGGAGGTAGTGTAAAATGTGATCATTGTGATAGAGACTGTTGTGATAGTGTGATTGTTGTCAGAATGTCTCTACCTTTTATATGTTCACTCCTAACTTGTCTAATTTGTCGCTCTTTCTCTTTGTTTCTAAGACTCCTAAAATATTGTACATAATAATCAGTATGTTAATCAGTTTATTGGTATCAAAATTTTTATTAACATCAAATTTTTTTCACAAAATCAAAGGTGTATCAAATTAATGTATGCAATGTTATTGGTCACAACATGAGACTTTTCCTTTATTTCACATAGATCTCATAATGGGCTACAGCACAATCTTCATCAGATGTTGCAGAACTAAGACAGATCCTCATCTCTATGTAGTCAGTAGTAGAGCAATTGAGTTTCTTATAAAACCAAGGTATACCAGTACGTTGACAACAGGCAGTTTCTATACTACCACATTGATGACCATCCCACAGAGGATCATTGGGATAGAATTTACCTACTGCTGGATTATTTGAATTCCCAGACTCACAATAATAGTCATTGCCAACAAATGATGGTGGAGTTTGAGGACCTAAATTACCACAAGGACATTGACTGTAAAAACTTTCATCGCTTGAGCCAGCCATAAAAGTCCAAATATGGCTGCGAGGATTACCATGGGTTAAACTGACACCGTCACTGTAATGAGAGTTAATACTGCTGGTGGTGTGATGTGCTCCATCTGTCCACCCAACTTGATATCCGATAACTTTACCACACACTTGAGAGTATTTAATGTTCCTTGATGGAAATGTTACTCCTACACAACTACCTCCACTACTAACTGGTCGACCACATGCTCGAACACCATTTTCATTATACAGTCTAAATCCATCAGGACATTTCTCACAGCTATCTGTCATGTTAAGATAAGCTACCCTCATCCAACCTCCTGTGGAATTACACAACTCCTCCATATAACAGTACACTTGACGAACAATGCTGTGATTATCAGCTATAATGTAATAGTCTGAAGGACAGTCTGGACATCTGCTTTTGATCTCCTCACACGAACGAGGAAGTAACAATGATGGAAGAGGACATTTTTCTGTAGTAGTGTTCTCATGAATATCTTTGAGAGTATTGATATCTTCTTTAATGTCATCAACGTTACCTTCTAACCTAACAATACTCCTATTGAGATTACTAACAACCTCAAGTATCTTTATAATGCCTTCATTGTACAATCTTGTCTCTAACCTGGATATATTAGCAACAATAGTCTCAATAACTTCTTTGATCATTTTATTACATTTAGTTGGTGAGTTAGATAGTAGTTGTTGTGATACAACAAGTTGTATGGGACTAGTTGGATTACTACCATCTTTACAAGGTGGACAGCTACTGCGAGAAGATTTAGTAAGGAGTTGATTAATAGCAGCAGTCAGGTTAGCTATGGCATCATCGATACTACTATCACCATCAGAATGACTTAATGGATTAGACATACCTGTAATAGCTAGTATGACTACCAATAAAGATAGAAGGGAAATCATTGTAACTCTTGTACTGTTCTACTCTTGTTATGCTGTAGACTGTCTACCTTATATATACTCACTGAGATAGTGAGATAACTAAGTCATCTAAGATTGAATAACACTTGGAAGGATTGACTTTCCAGAGAAAGTAACCTCCTTCATAATATAAAGGATACCACAAGGACTACCTAATATCAACCACGACTGTCCCTTCTCAGCATTAAAAAGATAATGTCCACCTCAAGGACTACCTTAATAAAAGGACTTTTTTAATATAAACTTTTAGTTGTGTATTTACAACAAGTATCAGGGGTTAGCTGGTGTTTGGTCAATTACTAGATGTACCATCAAGTTATTACCTAAAAGCTAATTCTAATATAGTAATAAAAGTTGGTATTTTGAGAGTACAGACTACAGACCTCTTTTCTCATAAACTAATACTACATCAATGTTATCTATAACATGTATTACAGACAGAAGCACTTCATAATATTGACCTCCATAGAGAAAGGGACTTTAGCTATACAAACAACGGAAACAATTAATGTTAATATCAAGTCAAAGATTTTTAGTCATATAAAATTCAAAGGAAACTAGTAATAGTCTAGTTCATAAATAAGGTTCATGTTGCCATGAGATACAACATAATTTAATACCTTGTTTGTAGGTATAATGATGTGTATATGGTATATATAGTCCGTCAGTGTACTGAATAAACTTTACAGACAGATGACATTCACTACACACATTACACAGTAAACATGGTATACACAGTAAACATGATATATACAATATTACATAGTATTTACTACTTACTGTATACATAGTATATATGGTATAAACACATACTGTGTATAATATGATTATATACTGTGTATACTATGTTATACATAGTATATACAGTACACACTATATAGTATATCCACAGTATAATGTTATACATAGTATACACACTATATAATCATTGAGTTAGTGAGATAACTAAAAATTGAGTAACACCTGGAGGGATTGACTTTCCAGAGAAAGTAACCTCCTTTAAAATATAAAGGATACCACAAGAACTACCTAATGTCAACCACAACTGTCCTTTCTCAGCTTCAAAAAAGATAATGTTCACCTCAAGAACTACCCTAATAAAAGTTGTGGTAAAATATATCAGTCCTCTTAATTGCAGCTGTAGATCACAACAGTCCTCAGTGGTAATAAACAACACCTGTACTAACAGTTAGAGGAATATCACAGTAAAGAGTCTCCTCCCATTACCACTCAAGTTCTAAACACTACTTCATGAGATATTAACACCAGAATTTTCTTCACTAGTTTAAATCCACAATCATTTAATGAAAAGTCTATATAACCTATAATTGGGCTATCAGTACAGTCATAGTAATAATTATATAGAGATAGTTATACAAATTTGCCATATAATTTGATATGTACTGTTTGAAAAAATCTGATCTTTCTTAATATCAATATACATGCCCCCACTAAAATAATGAGATAACCAAGGCATCAAAAAATGAATAACACCTGCAGGGGTTGACATTATATTAGAGGAAGTTACCTCCTTTTAAATAATAAGGGTATTACAAAGATTAACTAATATCAACTATGCCTCTCCTTCCTCAGCACCAAAAAATTACTTCTATTTCAAGGACTATTCTAATATAAACTCTTTAGTTGTATATTTGCAACAATTTTCAGGGGTTAGCTGCTGTTTGGTCAACTACAAGATGTACCATCAAGTTATTATCTAAAAGCTAACTCTAATACAGTAATGAAAATTGGTATTTTGGGATCTGACATTTTGAGAAGTTGACATTTTGAGATATGATATATGCAATATTACATAGTATTTACTACTTACAGTATACATAGTATATGTGGTATAAACACATACTGTGTATAACATAATTATATAGTTTGTATACTATGTTATACATAGTATACACAGTACATTATATACAGTATAATATTATACATAGTATACACAATATAGTATATACACAGTATACATGTTATACATAGTATACGTACTATACACTATATACACAGTATGCGTGTTATACATAGCATACACACTATACACTATATACACAGTATACATGTTATACATAGCATACGCACTGTACACTATATACACAGTATACATGTTGTACATAGCATACAGACTATACACTATATAAACAGTATGCGTGTTATACATAGTATACACACTATACACTATATACACAGTCTGCGCGTTATACATAGCATACGCACTGTACACTATATACACAGTATACATGTTGTACATAGTATACACACTATACACTATATACACAGTATACATGTTGTACATAGTATACACACTATACACTATATACACAGTATACATGTTATACATAGTATACACACTTATACACTATATACATAGTATACACAGTACATTATATTAAAATATCTGGCCATTTATATCTTTCTAAAATTAATAAAGATCACAATCAATTTCCCAATGAAGAAGCCTTTATTCTTGACTGATAAGAACTACACCAAAATCAACAATAGTTCTTCTTCTCAATAGTGGAAAGATAAGCAATACCACAAGGAGTACTCTAATATCAACCATAACTGTCCTTTCTCACCATATGAATAGGAAATAACTCTACTAATATCAACCAAGAACTCAATGAATACTCAGATATAAACCTTAACTGTCCTTTCTCAACCCTATATCAATTGTACACTGACTCAGGTCACAGCAGACCTACTTACTGTCATTGAAAGCAGTATCTTAGTACTGAGTGGAATCTATCCCAATACACTTTATGTAAACAGAATGCAATTGTATTAAGTACTACAATATTACAATGACATATGAATGTATTGCTTTTATACACTTGATAGATGTCATGATAAATCATCCAACCTCCTCCAGAACTATATAACTCTACTATAATATATTCTCACAGTATGATGAAAGAATTTGAACTAGCACATGGACAATAACTCTGTTTATTGTTTTCATGTTTTATTGTTTTCATGTGCACCAACAATAAAAGTCCAAATATGACTACGAGGGCTACCATGAGTTAATAGAATGCCATCAACATAATTTGAATTGATGTTCTTGTTATTGCTAAAACGTGCTCTATCTGTTCAGCCAAGTTGATATTCAATAACGTTACCAGATACTTGACAGTACTCAATGTTTCCTAATGGAAATGTTATTCCTACGCAGCTACTTCCACTAGTAAGTGGTCAAGCACATGCTTGAACACCATTTTCACTATACAGTCTAAATTCATCAGGACATTTTTCACTGCTATCTGTCATATTAATATAAGCCACCTTCATCCAACCTCCTGTGGAATAACACAATGTTTCTATGAGGCAGTATACCTGACGAACATGGCCATGACTATCAAATCATATATATAGTGTGTGTATAATGTACCATTGAGTGTTGTGTTATATTGACTCTTTATTGTATATTGCTCAATATAATATTATCATATATATAGTGTGTGTACAATGGACCATTGAGTGTTGTGTTATATTGGCTCTTTATTATAATGACTCATCCAACCTCCTGTGGAATTACACAACTCCTCCATATAACAGTACACTTGATGAGCAATGCTTCAATTATTAGCTACAATGTAATAGCCTGAAAGACAATATGGACATCTCCTCTTGATCTCTTCACACGAACGAGGAAGTAACAATGATGGAGGAGGACATTTCTTTGTAGTAGTGTTCTCATGAATATCTTTGAGAGTATTAATATCTTCTTTAATGTCATCAACGTTACCTTCTATCCTAACCATACTCCTATTGAGATTACTAACAACCTCAAACATCTTTGTAATGCCTTCATTGTACAACCTTGTCTCTAACCGAGATATATTAGCAACAATAGCCCCAGTGAGTTCTTTGATCATTTTATTACATTTAGTTGGTGAGTTAGATAGTAGTTGTTGCGATACAACAAGTTGTATGATACTAGTTGGATTACTACCATCTTCACAAGGTGGACAGCTACTGCGAGAAGATTTAGTAAGGAGTTGATTAATAGCAGCAGTCAGGTTAGCTATGGCATCATCTACATTACTATCACCATCAGAATGACTTAATGGATTAGACATACCAGTAATAGTTAGTATGACTACCAGTAAAGATAGAAGGGAAGTCATTGTAACTCATGTACTGTTCTACTCTTGTTGTGTGGTAGACTGTCTATCTTATATATACTCACTGAGATAGTGAGATAACTAAGTCATCTAAAATTGAATAACACCTGGAGGGATTGACTTTTCAGCAAAAGTAACCTCCTTCATAATATAAAGGATACCACAAGGACTACCTAATATCAACCACGACTGTCCCTTCTCAGCATTAAAAAGATAATGTCCACCTCAAGGACTACCTTAATAAAAGCTGTGGTAAAATATATCAGTTCTCTTCATTACAACAGTCCTCAGTGATAATAAACACCACCTGTACTAACAGTTAAAGGAATATCACAGTAAAGAGTCATATGGCAGGTGTGCTGGCAGAGACACTAGCAAAAACAACCAGTAGAGCTAAAGCATAGAGATATGTCATTTTAGAGTGCCATCTTGATTTATGAATGATTAAAATTTCTTGCCATTATATATCCATTAAAAACCTCAGAAATTCTATTATTTTGCAGAAAATACTTTTTTTAATGAAGACTTTAAACCATTGTTATCTTAAGGACTATCCATCATTCTCCTTTCTCAACCTTAAAAAAGTAAGTCCAAAGGCAAGAACTACCCCAACAATGATAACCTCATGAAAAGAACATATCAAGGACTACACATAGATAAGATAACCTTTTAAGAAAGGACACTTCAAGGACTACATAAAGATATAGATGAAATTAGAGTTTTTAGAATAATTATATACTCTATATACTATGTTATATATACATAGTATATACACTATACATTATACACTACATACACAGTATAAATGTTATACATAGTATACATATTATACTATATATATATATATATATATATATATATATATATATATATATATATATAGTATAGATGTTATACATAGTATACACAGTACACTATATACACAGTATACACAGTATACATGTTATACATAGTATACACTATACACTATATACACAGTATACATGTTATACATAGTATACATAGTATACACAGTTGTAAATCTTCTTAATTTAACTTTTTCTGGTGCTTCTTTTAATTGTACTCAAAAAACAGTTTTTGAGTATATGAACAATATAAGGTACAAGACTATCATTTGCCTATGGGAAAGAGAGAGAGAGAAAGAGAGAGAACAATCTCATCATACTCAACTTGTACTCTCTTCCTTTCCCCTTCAAGATCTTGGTTATTAGTTACTCTGAGGATGATGAAATATGAAAATCACCTCCTGTCACAACTACTCAAAATTTACATGTATGCAAACCTAGAGGCTCTACAATAAGATGATAAGACCAACAATTATATGACAATGCAATAGGTAAAGTCAACAACTATAGTTTGTTTCCTCTTGAAGAGTGGCAAAGTTGAGCTGCTTGTATTTGATGGGTCAGAGGGTTCATAATTATGAAGGAAATATTCCTGTAGTACAAGTTTTGCTGACTGTAACATTCAATTTATTAACTCTTGTTTGTATTGTAGGTCTATTACTCGAAAGAAAAAAATGTTGAAGAATTATATGCTAAAGTCCAACCCAAGAAGAAACGATTGTCAAATGAATCACCCACATCAGGTAGTCCAGACACGAACAGTCCTCCCGCTGTCCCTCAAGGAAGAAGAGAGCTCTTTATCTTTTGCCATCCAGAGAGAGTAGATGTGACTTTTGGCAAACAATGGATACAAATATCTTTTGACTTATCAATCAGTGGTTTCCATGAAGGATCTTAAACCAAATGAAACGTACTTGGAGTTTTATAAACGCATGCACAATATTACCAAACTCCTTCTGAAAAATATAGGGCCCAATAGTGGCAATGTAATGATAGTGGGTCATGTGGCCACTCTTGAGGCCTGCACTCATCAGCTCTGTGGAGGACAACCCTGTAGTGCTCAAGACTTAATGAAATTAGTACAGGAAATACCTTATATACTGTGATGTATGTATCGGTCATGAGAGTGGAACAAGAAAGTCTAGTACGTGCGACTTTATTGATCCACCAGTTCCACCTCTAACTCATGCCCCTAATATTAGATTTGATTGGTGTTGTTTACAATATAACTTTGTAATTATCTATTGTCAAATGTCGCGAATGTTAATTAGAGACTGGTATATAAAATTAGAAACTGGTATAAAAAGCTGATTAATCTTTGCCTGAAATTGAACCACAGGTCCTACACTAGTTCAGCAGTTGCTTTAACCATTGAACTACTTGAAGATTCTCTGCACCCAATGATAATTTATAATACACTATCAATCACGTACTGTGGATTATCTGTGTATTGTTGTACAAACATACTTCACTGGGTGCTTCAATAGTTGGAGTTGGAGGGCATGGAATTGGTTTTTCAACTTTCTCTAACAGTTTCAATGGTTTCTGACCCTCATCAGCTAAAAGATGAAAGAAATGACTTCATTAGAGTCTGAGCCATTTACAGTAAAAGTTCATTTCACTCTATTTATAAAATATTATTTAGTTATCTCTCTTAGTAGTTTCTTTGTTTGTAAATCATTGTAGACTTTGTCCACTATCTTGCCAAGTTTAGCTTGTTTTCTAGCTTTGACACCAATTGGTTTAGCTGATGAACTAGGAGGTTTAATTCCAGAAAGACAAAAAGGTACATTAACAGCTAACACATTGATACTGTATTAATAAATAGTCCCTCAGACCACACAACACAAGGGGCAACCAAACTCAGCCTAGTGTCAACTGGTTAATCCAAGTGACAAAACTTTTGTAATCTAAATTAAAAACTAGCATATAATATATATATATAACAGAATATACCTCAAATCAGTCACTTTATGAGGCAGAGTAGCTTTAAGATTCAATATAATACTATCATATATATATAGTGTGTGTACAATGTACAATTGAGTGTTATGTTATATTGGCTCTTTATTGCATATTGCTCAATATAATACTATCATATATATAGTGTGTGTACAATGTACCATTGAGTGCTGTGTTATATTGGCTCTTTATTGCATATTGCTCAATATAATACTATCACATATCTAGTGTGTGTACAATGTACCATTGAGTGTTGTGTTATATTGGCTCTTTATTGCATATTGCTCAATATAATACTATCGTATATATATATAGTATGTGTACAATGTACCATTGAGTGCTGTGTTATATTGGCTCTTTATTGCATATTGCTCAATACAATACTATCATATACATAGTGTGTGTACAATGTACCATTGAGTGCTGTGTTATATTGACTCTTTATTGCATATTGCTCAATATAATATTATCATATATATAGTGTGTGTACAATGTACCATTGAGTGCAGTTTTATATTGTCTCTTTATCACATATTGCCAATATAATACTATCATATATATAGTGTGTGTACAATGTACCATTGAGTGCAGTTTTATATTGTCTCTTTATCACATATTGCCAATATAATACTATCATATCTATAGAGTGTACAATGTACCATTGAGTGCTGTGTTATATTGGCTCTTTATTGCATATTGCTCAATATAATATTATCATATATATAGTTTGTGTACAATGTACCATTTAGTGTTGTGTTATATTGGCTCTTTATTGCATATTGCTCATACTAGCATCCAAGTAGATATCAATACGTGTCATAGGAGCATAGACTTGAGAATCAAAGTTAGTATACTCATTGATAATGTTTCTTTTCTCTTGTCTTCCTTCAACATGGCATCTTTGTTCTGTTAATTTACATATGGCTGTAGTGAAGTGGAGGTAGTGTAAAATATGATCATTGTGATAGAGACTGTTGTGATAGTGTGATTGTTGTCAGAGTGTCTCTACCTTTTATATGTTTACTCCTAACTCGTCTAATTTGTCACTCTTTCTCTTTGTTTCTAAGACTCCTAAAATATCGTACATAATAATCAGTATGTTAATCAGTTTATCAATATCAAAATTGTTATTAACATTAAAATTATTTTTACAAAATCAAAGGTGTATCAAAATTAATGTATGCAATGTTATTGATCACAACATGAGACTTTTCTTTTATTTCACATAGATCTCATAATGAGCTACTAGACAATCTTCATCAGATGTTGCTTCATCAAGACAGATCCTCATCTCTATGTAGTCAGTAGTGGAGCAATTGAGTTTCTTATAAAACCAAGGTATACCAGTACAATGACAACAGGCAGTTTCTAAATTTCCACATTGATGATCATCCCACAGAGAATCATTGGCATAAAATTTATCTAAAAAGGGATAATTTGGACTTCCAGACTCACAATAATAGTCACTACCAACAAATGACGGTGGAGTTCTTGGATCTTTACTACATGGACAATGACTATAAATATCATTATCAGTTACATCTTTGATAAAAGTCCAAATATGCCTACGAGGATTACAAACCATGTCTCTCTATCTTAGCCTAACAAACCTAATAGTTTCTCAACTCTCAGTAATAACAATATCTGGTCAGACCAGTTTCCTTGATGATAGGTACAAGTATTAAACAATATCTGTACTAACTTATCATTACAGAGCTATATATTAATAGAACAGGGATATGCCCACACATGATTTAGTTAGTGTTAGTAACATGTTATACTGTAGGTTTGTTTTCAAGTTAATACATTAAACATTTAAGAATGTCACTATGTAACTTTGTGACTTGACCCATGTGGTTTTATGTGACATATCCACCAATGTAGAATAAAGTAACAGGTTATGCTCTTATGAGCTAGCCATGCATAAAAGTCTAAATACCGCTGAAAAGACTATCATGAGTTAAACTAATACCATTGGCATAACAAAAACTTAAAATTGTTTGTAATGACCCATATTCTATTGGGCCAGTCAATGCCAATTACTTCCACTACTAACTGGTTGACCACATGTTAGAACACCATCTTCATTAAACATTCTAAATCCATCAGCCTGAGGACATTTTTCAAGCCATTCTGTCAAACTTCCACAAGAATTACACAACGTTGGTAGTCAGATTTTGAGCAAAGTGCTATGTAAAAGACATGTACACAGTATATATATATATGTATATATATACTTTATAATAACTGATTAGAAGTACTGTTTGTAGCCCCACCAAGTAATTAATTTATAATTATTGAAGATATTTGTTACACTTTTCCTAATATACTGCACTTCTGGTAGTGGAGGCATGGAGGTCCATAGTTTAGTTACAATGTAATAATAAGGAAGGCTAATCAATAATTTGTATATGCAGTTAGTAAGGTTTCTGAACTGTATCTACTCTAGATAAAGTTTTATTTAATTTTAATAATTCACTTGTGTATGCAATAATACAATCAAAAAAGCATTGTTCAAATATTATTTGAAAAGTTTTAACCAAAATCAAAGTTGGACCAAATATACAGTGTAAGTACAGGACATTAAAAGATGCATATTATTTTGTTTATTTCACAAAGATTTCATACTGGGCTACAGCACAATCTTCATCAGACGTACCTTCATTAAGGCAGATTCTCATCTCTATGTTATCAGTAGTGGAGTAGCTAAATTTCTTATTAAACCAAGGTATACCAGTACGTTGACAACAGGTAGTTTCTATGTTACCACATTGATGACCATCCCACAGAGGATCATTGGTATAGAATTTACCTTTAACAGGATACTTTGGATTCCCAGACTCGCAATAATAGTCATTGCCAACAAATGATGGTGGAGTTTGAGGACCTAAACTACCACAAGGACATTGACTATGAAGTTTTTCATCACTTGAGCCAGCCATAAAAGTCCAAATATGGCTACGAGGATTACCATGAGTTAAACTGACACCGTCACTGTAATGAGAATTAATACTACTGGTGGTGTGATGTGCTCCATCTGTGTGACCAACTTGATATCCAATAACTTTACCACACACTTGAGAGTATTCAATGTTCCCTGATAGAAATGTTATTCCTACACAGCTACCTCCGCTACTAACTGGTCGACCACATGCTCGAACACCATTTTCACTATACAGTCTAAATCCATCAGGACATTTCTCACTGCTATTTGTCGCGTTAAGATAAGCCACCCTAATCCAACCTCCTCCGGAGTTACACAACTCCTCCATATAACAGTACACATGACGAGCATGTCCATGACTATCAGCTATAATGTAATAGTCTGAAGGACTGCTTGGCCATTTACTTTTGATCTCCTCACATGAGTGAAGTAAAGAAGAAGTTGTATACTCATCACTATCATCATCTAGTTTATCATCAATAGATGTCAGAGTACTGTGAGTTATATTGCCATGTCTTAATAACAGGTCAGTGTTTGACTTGATACTCTTAATGTTTGAAGAAAGACTATTGACTTGTCTCTGTAGTAAAGTTATATTTGAAGGTAGTCCTTGTAGGTGGAACTCTATAGTGTCCAGTCTGCTAGTTAGATCTTGAATGGAGGTGTTCAGTAATAGCTCAATACGACTCAAGATAGTTAATCCTTGTTGCTTGTCTGAAGGTGATTCCTTCTTATACTCACCTAGTAACTCCCTTAACAGAGACAACTGAAGGAGACTTGTAACACCAGTAAGAGACTCTCCAACATCAGAGGGATCTCTAGTTCCAACACGTCCAAGTTGTTTACTAATATTAGCTAGAGCCTGTTCAATAAATTTGAAAGAAGAGGTAGAAAGACATGTATTAGAGCCATCATTATCACTGTGAGAGCTAGCAGAGACACTAGCAATAACAGCCAGGAAAGTTATAGCATAGAAATACACCATTATAGAATGATTTCTGCAAATATAAATGTGAACACTATTTAGCCATTTATATACTTTACTAAACCACAGAAATCAATCATCCTTAACCCATGAAAAGAACCTTTGTTGAATGATACTTGTAATCTCAAGGACTACCCATAGTTATTTTTGTCTTTAAAAATAACCACATATTCCTCTAAAAGGACACTTTAAGGATTACCCAGGGTTGTCCTTTCTCAGACATTAAAAAGAGAGGTTATACTACAATATCAACCATAGTTGTCCTTTCTCAAGCTCTCAAGGGACAAGAACTATAACAGGTTTTATTCTTGAAGATAAAAATAACTTCAAAGTCAACTATAGCTAGATAGATCAGTCCTCTCAACCTACATCACTAATTGTACATAATACAACTATATTATATATACTGTAAAGGAAATCTGTTTTTACAGTACATATCATACTGATACATAAGTTAATACCATTCTGTACAGTATAAATTAATAGACCTATATAATATCCCATTCATCTCATACTAGCTTATAGACAATTTTGCTTACATTCAAATGCAATAAATGACAGCACAAGAACAAAGGAGGAACACCAGTACATTGATATCATGTTTATGAGTGTCCCACAACAATAGAATTTATCAGGAGTTTGGATTCACAGTTTCATTACCAACAAATGGTGATGTATTTTTAGAATCTATACTACCACACGAACAATAACTCTTTTTATATTTTTCTTGTGCACCAACAATAAAAATTTAAATATGACTATGAGGGCTACCATGAATTAATATAATGCGATTAACATAGTTTGAACTGATGCTCTTATTATTGATATAATATGCTTATTCAGGGACACATCAAGGACTATATATAGATAAGATAACTATTTCAGTTCACTAACAATAACAACCAGTATAGTTATACAATAAAGATAAGACATTTTAGAATGTTGTCTTGAATTGTGAATGATTAAAATTTTTTATATTTTTATATCTTTCTAAAACCACAGAAATCATCTCTAAAGTCAATATTTATTATTACACAGAAATAGAGTTTTTCAATGAAGAAGACTTTAACCATTGTTATCTTAAGGACTATCCATCTTTGTCCTTTCTCAACTTTAAACAAGCAAGTCCAAAGGCAAGAACTACCCCAATGATAACCTCACCAAAAAGGAAACATTAAGGTCTACACATAGATAAGATAACCCTTTAAGAAAGGACACTTTAAGGAGTACTTGTGGTCATATCTATTGAACTCTTGAAAGGAGAAGGTCTACTACAATATCAACTATGACTGTCCTTTCTCAAACTCTCAATACACAAAGACTATATCAATAACAATGGTATATCAATAACTAGAACAATTCTAATATAAACTATGACTGATAAACAAATCCTCTTGATCTACTAGTAGCCATTGATTAATACTACTTTATACTACATACTGTAACTAGTCTGGTCAATCTGGTTTAGAGAAATCACAAAAGAGGGATGATGTACTAATTGTTGTATCTTATATAATGTACATGCATAATTACCCAAACACTATAAACGAAACACACATAGACACACTTGGAGTGCCTGGAATTAGAGTGTATAGATGAAATTGGAGTAAGCAAACAAACATGTACTTATAAGTATGTGAGAGAATATCAGTGGCTAGAGTTTAATTATAAGTTGGTATAGACATACACAAAATTAAAGTGTGTTTCCAATGCAGAAACCATTTCTTGACTGATAAACTATACTGCAATATCAATAGTAACTCTCCTTTATCAACATTTGAGCAATACCACAAGGAGTAGTCTAATATCAACCATATCTGTCATTTCTAAAGCTTTGAAAAGACAATGATTACTCCAATATCAATCAAGGTTTACCTCCTTAGCCATTGAAAAGATAAGCAATACCTCAAAGAGTACTCTAATAACAACTGTGGCTGTTGATTGTATGATAAATACCTCCCTCACAAAGGTTGTGTAATGTTACAATGATATATCAATGTATTGCACTATGTACAACCATTTATGATATTAATATTACATTTTGACTTACCACAAATGTTCCAGTCTCTTATCATTCAATGTTCGAAAGCGAGTCTCTCTCTGTTGAAATAATTTCTCAAGTAATTCCATTCTCTTTTATTGTATAATAAGTCCACTCTAGATGTTCCTGTTCCTCCATCATATGTCTAAAATAATAAATACATGTTAGATCCATACACAGAATGAATGGTTGAGTGGATGGATGAATGGACAATTGAGATCAATAAATAGACAGATGAATAAATACATGGATGAATAGATGGACAAATGAATGGATGGATAAAATAAAATGGTTAAATGGATAAATGAATAAATAGAATGATGGATACATGGTTAAATGGATGGATGTCCAGTCCATATTGTATCTACCTTCTCTTATCAATCTGCGATATGTCATTCAGTGATGGCAAAATAGCTTCCCAAGATTGTTAGCTTGAGCTCTCTCTATCATTTCTACCCAGCAGGTAAGCCATGCCCTACAAGTACGACACTTAGAACTAGTTACAAACTCACTATCTAGTACTCACCATGACACAGTGTTGCTAATGTAAGTAGTTCAGGCTGTGAACCAGGTCGAACTACATATGCTGGTGAGTAAGGATCTGTCTGTGTCTCACTGTCTCTATAATCTGTTTGTACATGGACAGTTCTAGTCAATGGAGCAGCTAGATACAGTTCAGTAGATTGTTTATCCATCACAGGTTCTAGACTATATGGGGGAGGGTGAAGTAATGAGGAGATTGATGATGGACTCACATTTGTGGCGCCAAGACATTTGATGGAAGCATTTGAGGAAGATCATCATAGGAACCTAAACATGCCCAAAGATTTACAAAAAAGACATGGAGGACCACAAGAGTTCTCCAAGGATTTTCCGATAACTGGAACAGGATTGTTTCAAGTTCACCTGAGTGGAGAAGGGATGAGAGAACAAGGTATCAGAATACACCATATGTTTGCTTCTCCAGTGTTACGATGTATACAGACAGCTAATGCCATCTTGCTTGCAAGGAATGGGTGACTTCAATACTAAAATTAAAGTAGAACATGGCTTCTTTGAATGGTTAGCTTGGTGCCAAGGGGAGGTACCTATGTTTATGCTTGCCAAAGGTATGGTAAAGTTTAGCCTCCAAGTTGATCCAAATTAAGTTGTTTGCAATAGAACTTTGTAATAATCTATTGTCAAATGTTGTGAACGTTAATTAGAGGTGTTTTACTTGTTTAAAATAAATTACTATAATATGCTGTGCATATTATCATCTTTATTTTGTATCATAATATGTTAATACAACGTTTCTAGTGATCTTGTTGGTTGGTGGTTTCACTGCTTTGCCCCTCTTCACTAATAGTAGGAGTAGTAACTGTTTCCTTAGCTAGTCCTTCTTCTCCTAGTTGTTTATGGATAATACAATGAGCTGCTAATAAATGTTTCCTCTGACTGTGTTTGACTAGAGACATGACCAATGGAGTCCAGATATTTTTATCTATTGGTTACTTACCTTTCTCTCTGATAGTCTGTTTCTCTACCTCAGGTAGCAAGAAGTAGTAAACCATTTCAGCCACCATTTCTTGACTTTGCAGTTTATCTCGACTGCAAGTATAACATTATATTATATATCATATATTCTCAATACGGTAATGTAAATAACTTATGTTTCTTCAAATTCAGCTGCTAGTTTGTTTATGACATTAGCTTGTTCATGTATCTCTTGTCTAGCCTATAATAAAGTGACTATTAATAAGTTATGATATATTGAAGATTTAATACCTGTTTGTCAGCTGTTTTCTCTACAGATTGTAGAATAATGTCCTCTAGGTAAGTGTCAACAGTGCCTTGATTAACTCTTATCATCTGATGGAGAAGTAACATGAAAGAGTAACGAACATATGAATGTTAAGAGCCAAATATTTCAATATAAATATTTCATCTTCAGTTCTTCTACGTCTCTCTTCTCTTTGTCTGAGACCACTCTCCTCTGCTTCTCTCATCCTTCTTTGTCTCTCAGCCAACATGACAAATACATGAATACGTCTCTCCTCCTATACATAGCCACAGCAGTACATATAATTGTGTGTGCTTGTGTAACAAACAGACCTGTAATCTGAGAAGTTCTTTATTGAGGAAGTCCAACTGTTGACCAATCAACTCAGCAGCTCCTTGTTCAGCTCCATCATTAATAACAGATTCCTGTTATTAGTGTTATTAATTGTTAACTAAATAGTATTTACCTTTTGTACAGCTTTTTCTTTAGCTCTCTGTTTACTCAATATAGCTTCTGTCTCTTTTTTCTTCTGTTTTTGCTCAGGAGATTGTAAGGCATGTGTAGTACGGAGCTCTTTAATAAGATCTGATCTCATCTCTTTACCTTCATACATCTTGAGAAATGAGATGTATGGAGTCAATGGTACAATATGAAGAGGTCCTACTAACCTTGTTTTGTACAGCACAACCTCTAATAAGTCTTCGTAGTAAGATAATGGCCAACTCTCGTTCCTCTTCCTCCTATAGAGTGTAATAGGTGTATGACTGTACACTATCAGTACTCAACGTATTGATGGTACACATGAGTGCATATTATTAGTATTATAATACATAAATTATGATAGGTAATATTGTCATATATATGTGTGTGTACAATGTAACATTGAGTGCTGTGTTAGTAGATACCAATGTGTGTCATAGGAGCATAGACTTGAGAATCAAAGTTAATATACTCATTGATAATGTTTCTTCTCTCTTGTTTTCCTTCAACATGGCGTCTCTGTTCTTTTAGTTTACGTATGGCTGTAGTGAAGTTGAGATAGTGTAAAATGTGATCATTGTGATAGAGACTGTTGTGATAGTGTGATTGTTGTCAGAGTGTCTACCTTTTATATGTTCACTCCTAACTCGTCTAATTTGTCGCTCTTTCTCTTTGTTTCTAAGACTCCTAAAATATTGTACATAATTATCAGTATGTTAATCAGTTTATTGGTATCAAAATTTTTATTAACATCAAAAATTTTTTTTCACAAAATCAAAGGTGTATCAAAATTAATGTATGCAATGTTATTGATCACAACATGAGACTTTTCCTTTATTTCACATAGATCTCATAATGGGCTACAGCACAATCTTCATCAGATGTTGCTTCATTAAGACAGATCCTCATCTCTATGTAGTCAGTAGTGGAGCAATTGAGTTTCTTATAAAACCAAGGTATACCAGTACGTTGACAACAGGTAGTTTCTATACTACCACATTGATGACCATCCCACAGAGGATCATAGGTATAGAATTTACCTAAAACAGGATAATTTGGACTTCCAGACTCACAATAATAGTCATTATCAACAAATGATGGTGGAGTTCTAGGATCTGTACTACTACATGGACAATAACTAAAATAATAGTTATCAGTTGAGCCACAAATAAAAGTCCAAATATGTCTACGAGGATTACCATGAGTTAAACTAATACCATCACTGTAATAAGAGTTAATACTGCTGTTAGTGTGTATTGCTCCATCTGGCCACCCAACTTGATATCCAATAACTCTACCACACACTTGAGAGTACTCAATGTTACCTGATGGAAACATCATTCCTACACAGCTACCTCCGCTACTAACTGGTCGGCCACATGCTCGAATACCACTTTCATTATACAATCTAAATTCATCAGGACAATTCTCACTGCTATCTGCCATATTAAGATAAGCTACCCTCATCCAACCTCCTGTGAAATTACACAATTCCTCCATATAACAGTACACTTGATGAGCATTGCTGAAATTATCAGCTATAATATAATAGTCTGAAGGACAGTCTGGACATCTCCATTTGACCTCCTCACACGAACGAGGAAGTAACAATGATGGAGGAGGACATTTCTCTGTAGTAGTGTTCTCATGAATATCTTGAAGAGTATTGATATCTTTTTTAATGTCATCAATGTTATCTTCTAATCTATTCATAATCCTATTGAGATTACTAACAACCTCAAGTATCTTTATAATGCCTTCATTGTACAATCTTGTATCTAACCTGATATATTAGCAACAATAGTCTCAGTGAGTTCTTTGATCATTTTATTACATTTAGTTGGTGAGTTAGATAGTAGTTGTTGTGATACAACAAGTTGTATGGGACTAGTTGGATTACTACCATCTTCACAAGGTGGACAGCTACTGCGAGAAGATTTAGTAAGGAGTTGATTAATAGCAGCAGTCAGGTTAGCTATGGCATCATCTATACTACTATCACCATCAGAATGACTTAATGGATTAGACATACCAGTAATAGCTAGTATGACTACCAGTAAAGATAGAAGGGAAGTCATTGTTACTCATGTACTGTTCTACACTTGTTGTGCTGTAGACTGTCTACCTTATATATACTCACTGAGATAGCGAGATAACTAAGTCATCTAAAATTGAATAACACCTGGAGGGATTGACTTTTCAGAGAAAGTAACCTCCTTCAAGTGATAAAGGATACCACAAGGACTACCTAATGTCAACCACGACTGTCTTTTCTCAGTATCAAAAGATAATGTTCACCTCAAGGACTACCCTAATAGAAGCTATGTTAAAATAAATCAGTCCTGTTGATTACAGCTGTAGATTACGACAGTCCTCAGTGGTAATAAACAACACCTGTACTAACAGTTAGAGGAATACCACAGTAAAGATCTCCTCCCATTATCACTCAAGTTATAAGCACTACTTTATGATATATTATGTAACACTGGAATTTTCTTTACTAGTTTAAGCCCACAATCATCTAATGAAAAGTCTATATAACCTATAATTAAGCTATCACTCATAGCAATAGTTGTCTAAAGATAGACTACCAAGATAGAAGGGAAGTCATTGTAATTCATGTACTGTTCTACTCTTGTTATGTGGTAGACTGTCTATCTTATATATACTCACTGAGATAGTGAGATAACTAAGTCGTCTAAAATTGAATAACACCTGGTGGGATTGACTTTTCAGAGAAGTAACCTCCTTTAAAATATAAAGGAGACCACAAAGACTACCTAATGTCAACCACGACTGTCCTTCCTAAGCATCAAAAAGATAATGTCCACTACCAAAAGCTGTGGTAAAATATATTAGTCGTCTTGATGACAGTTATAGATCACAACAGTCCTCAGTGGTAATAAACAACACCTGTACTAACAGTTAGAGGAATATCACAGTAAAGAGTGTCCTCCCATTACTACTCAAGTTATAAAAACTACTTTATGATATATTATGTAACACTGGAATCTTCTTAAATAGTTTAAGTCCACAATCATTTAATGAAAAGTCTATATAACCTATATTTAAGCTTAGTCATGCTGATAGTTGTCTTGACATAGTTGTATATGTTTTCCTTATAATTTGAGATGCACTGTTTGAAAAAATAAGATCTTTCTTAATATCAACTGTATATACATGCCCCCACTAAAATAATAAGATAACCAAGGCATCAAAAATTGAATAACACTTGGAGGGATTGACTTTCCAGAGAAAGTAACCTCCTTCAAATGATAAAGGATACCACAAGAACTACCTAATGTCAATCATGACTGTCTTTCCTCACATCAAAAAGATAATGTTCACCTCAAAGACTACCCTAATAAAAGTTGTGGTAAAATACATCAGTCCTCTTGATGACAGTTGTAGATCACAACAGTCCTCAGTAGTAATAAACAGTACCTGTACTGACAGTTAGAGAAATATCACAGTAAAGTGTCTCCTCCCATTACCACTCAAGTTATAAACACTACTTTATGATATATTATGTAACAATGGAATCTTCTTCACTAGTTTAATTCCACAATCATTTAATGAAAAGTCTATATAACCTATAATTATACTATCAGTCATAGAAATGATTGTCTAGAGATAGTTGTATGTGTTTACTTATAATTTGATATGTACTGTTTGAAAAAATATGATATTTCATAATATGAACTGTATATACATGCCCCCACTAAAAAAATGAGATAACCAAGGCAGCAAAAAATGAATAACACCTGCAGGGGTTGACATTATATTAGAGGAAGTTACCCCCTTTCTCATAATAAATGATACCACAAGGATTACCTAATATTAACTATGACTCTCCTTTCTTAACATCAAAAAATTACTTCTATTTCAAGGACTATTCTAATATTAACTCTTTAGTTGTGTATTTACAACAAGTATTAGGGGTTAGCTGCTGTTTGGTCAATTACTAGATGTACCATCAAGTTATTATCTAAAAACTAATTCTAATACAGTAATAAAAATTGGTATTTTGAGAGTTGACATTCTGGGAAGTAACCATATCAGGAATACTAGCTATTAAACATTGTCGAGTTAACACCAGCTGCAGATCAGTCAGACTATCACAAGAGTCTGATCTACAAGATACTGGACAGCTATGAGAAGATTGAGTAAGGAGTTGATTAATCCAGTGAAGAACTTGCTTTTTAACCATATAAAAATATGCTTCACCTCAATGACTACCCTAACATTAACCAGGACTCCCCTTCTTAGGATTTGTTTGGTAAAACCATGAAACAGACCTCCTCCCTTTGCCTCTTCAAAGGTTGAAGAATTTCTAACATTAACTATCATTTATTATCTTAGCCTTTCTAAGACAAGAGAATTACCCTGATTATCAACCATGACTCTTCTTAGCCTTCAAAAGACAAGTGTTACGTCAAGGTCTTGGGACTACCTAATATTAAATGCTGACAAAGATATAACAGATACCCTAAGGGTTACTCTGATTCATTCTTCAAAAGACAAATGTTACCTCAGTCTTCAATTCAAACCTTAAGGGAATTATCCAATACAAAACTAGACCAGTAATCTTGACAACAGCTGTATTTCACAAAACTAGTGATAAATAACACCTGTAACAACAGTTAGAGGACTACCTAAAACATTTTTTGTTCACCTCTTAAAAGATATCCATCTACTTCAGTGTCAATTACAGACCTCTTTTCTCGTAAACTAATACTACATCAATGTTATCTTACACATGTATTACAGACAGAAACACTTTATAATATTGACCTCCATAGAGAAGGGGACTTTAGCTATACAAACAACAGAAACAAACAATTAATGTTAATATCAAGTCAAAGATTACTAGTCATATAAAATTCAAAGAAAATTAGTAATAGTCTAGTTCATAAATGAGATTCATGTTGCCATGAGACACATGATTTAATACCTTGTTTTTAGATATAATGATGTGTATATGGTATTTATAGTCCATGTCAGTGTACTGAATAAACTTTACTGACTGATGAAATTCACTATACACACATTGCACAGTAAACATGGTATACACAGTAAACATGATATATGCAATATTATATTGTATTTACTACTTACAGTATACATAGTATATATGGTATAAACACATACTGTGTATAACATAATTATATAGTATGTATACTATGTTATACATAGTATATACAGTATACTATGTACAGTATAATGTTATACATAGTATACACATTATACACTGTATACACAGTATACATTATATACATAGTATACACACTATACTATATTAAAATATCTGGCCATTTTACATCTTTCTAAAACCACAAAGATCACAATCAGATGTTTATTTCCCAATGAAGAAGCCTTTATTCTTGACTGATAAGAACTATACCAAAATCAACAATAGTTCTCCTTCTCAATAGTGGAAAGATAAGCAATACCACAAGGAGTACTCTAATATCAACCATAACTGTCCTTTCTCACCATATGAATAGGAAATGACTCTACTAATATCAAATAAGAACTCAATGAATACTCAGATATCAACCTTAACTGTCCTTTCTTAATCCAATATCAATCATGTATACTATATACACAGTGTACATGTCATACATGTTATACATAGTATACACTATACACTATATACACAGTATATACATATATACAGTATATATATATATATATATATATATATATATATATATATATATATATATATATATTATACATATAATGTATAACATGTTCCTAACTAAGCCAGATAAGCAATACCACGAGGAGTACTCTAATATCAATCATAACTGTTGTTTCTCACCACATAAATAAAAAATGACTCTACTAATATCAAACAAGAACTCAATGAATACTCAGATATCATCCTTAACTGTCCTTTCTCAACCCAATATCAATCATACATTGACTCAGGTCACAGCAGACCTACTTACTCTCATTAATAAACAGTGTCTTAGTACTGAGTGAAATCTATCCCAATACACATTATGTAAACATGATGCAATTGTATTAAGTACTACAATATTACAATGACATATCAATGTATTACTTTTATACACTTCATAGATGTCATGATAAATCATCCAACCAGAACTATATAACTCTACTATAATATATTCTTTCAGTATGATGAAAGCATTTGAACTGCTATAGCTGAACATTATTGGTCTTATATTGCTAGTCTTAATATACTGATTCTTTGTTCGATAGCTATAATATTATTAGTCTTATATAGTTCTGTGGCATTCTTATAATCAGCAGTGATAGCAGGTATATATTAGAAAGCTAACTAAGTCACTTTTGATACATCAGTCAACACTATAATCAAGTATTAGCAAGGGATGTCTGAATAATTTCAGAATGTGAAAGTTTATGTCAAATTACATATAATAATCATTTCAAATAAAACCAAAAGAAACAATTTATTAATCATCATCTACAAGAACCCATAATAAACCTAGTAGTTATGTTGTCCACACCTACTAATATAACTGACATATTAACAAGACCTCATTAGAAGTAAAATCTAAATCAAGTTAATAGAAATGTCCATTCCTTCACAACCACACAACCTCAAAACACAATCATCCATCAGGACATTTCTCACTGCTATCTGTCATGTTAAGATAAGCCACCCTCATCCAACCTCCTGTGGAAGTACACAATGTTTCCATGTGGCAGTATGCCTGACGAACATGGCCATGACTATCAACTAACATGTAATAGTCTGAAGGACAGCCTGAACATTTCTTCCTAATCTCCTCACATGAGTGAAGTAATCGAGAAGGTTTATACTCATTGTTGCAGTGGGACATAATAGAGTTAAGATAGTCAATTCTCAAATGATTGAATCAAAGTGATAAGTAGAAAGACATGTGCCAACTGTGCTAGCAGAGATGCTAACAATAACAACCAGTAGAGTTATACAATAAAGATAACCATTTTTAATGTTGTTGAAAAGTCTTAAGCGAAGGGGTAATAGATGTGAAAGGACATTTCAAACTTTATATTTGTCTGAAAAATATAAAGTCTGAAATGTCCTTTCACATTTTGAATGTTGTCTTGAATTGTGAATGATTAAAATTTATTATCTTTTTATATCTTTCTAAAACCACAGAAATCATCTCTAAAGTCAATATTTATTATTACACAGAAATAGATTTTTTCAATGAAGAAGACTTTAACCATTGTTATCTTAAGGACTACCCATCTTTGTCCTTTCTCAACTTTAAACAAGCAAGTCCAAAGGCAAGAACTACCCCAATGATAACCTCACCAAAAAGGACACATCAAGGACTACACATAGATAAGATAACCCTTTAAGAAAGGACACTTTAAGAAGTACTTGTAGTCATATCTATTGAACTCTTGAAAGGAGAAGGTCTACTACAATATCAACTATGGCTGTCCTTTCTCAAACTCTCAATACACAAAGACTATATCAATAACAATGGTATATCAATAACTAGAACAATTCTAATATAAACTATGACTGATAAACAAATCCTCTTGATCTACTAGTAGCCATTGATTAATACTACTTTATACTACATACTGTAACCAGTCTGGTCAGTCTGGTTTAGAGAAATCACAAAAGAAGGAAGATGAACTAACACAAGAACTACAACTAATGATGGAACACTAATACCATCATAATACATGTTAAATACATGTTAGTAAGGATCACTTTGTGATGTAGTAATTACTGTATCTTATATAATGTACAACCATAATTACTCAAGCACTATAAACGAAACACACATAGACACACTTGGAGTGTCTGGAATTAGAGTGTATAGATGAAATTGGAGAGTAAACAAACAAAACATGTACTTATAAGTATGTGAGAGAATATCAGTGGCTTGAGTTTAATTAGAAGTTGGTATAGACATACACAAAATTGAAGTGTGTTTCCCAATGCAGAAACAATTTCTTGACTGATAAACTATACTGCAATATCAATAGTAACTCTCCTTTGTTAACATTTGAGCAATACCACAAGGAGTATTCTAATATCAACTATATCTGTTCTTTCTTAATGCTCTGAAAGACAATGATTACTCCAATATCAACCAAGGTTCACCTCCTTAGCCATTGAAAAGATAAGCAATACCTCAAGGAGTACTCTAATAACAACTGTGGCTGTTGATTATATGATAAATACCTCCCCCATAAAGGTTGTATAATGTTACAATGATATACCAGTGTATTGCACTATGTACACATATACTATTTATGACATTAATATTACATTTTGACTTACCACAAATGTTCCAGTCTCTTATCATTCAATACTTGATAGTGAGTCTCTCTCTGTTGAAGTGATTTCTCAAGTAATTCCATTCTCTCTAATTGTATAGCAGAGATCTCCTTCTCACGATAACTCCACTCTAGATATTCCTGTTCGTCCATCATATGTCTAAAATAATAAATAGATGTTAGATCCATACACAGAATGAATGGTTGGGTGAATGGATGGATGAATGGACAATTGGGATCAATAAATAGACAGATAAATAAATACATGGATGAATAGATGGACAAATGGATGGATGAATAAATGGAATGGATGAATAGATGGATAAATGAATGAACAGATAAAATAAAATGGTTAAATGGATGGATGGATAAAAAGTATGATGGATACATGGTTAAATGGATGGATTTCCAGTCTATATTGTATCTACCTTCTCTTATCAATCTATGATATGTCATCCAGTGATGGCAAAGTAGCTTCCCAAGCTTGTTAGCTTGAGTTCTCTCTATCATTTCTCACTGACCTAGACCAGCAGGTAAGCCACACCCTACAAATATAACACTTAGAACCAGTTAGAAACTCACTATCTAGTACTCACCATAACACAGTATTGCTAATGTAAGCAGTTCAGACTGTGAACCAGGTTGAACTACATATTCTGGTGAGTAAGGACTGCCTGTGTCTCACTGTCTCTATAATCTGTTTGTACATGGACAGTTCTAGTCAATGGAGCAGCTAGAGACAGTTCAGTAGATTGTTTATCCATCAGAGGTTCTAGACTATATGGGGGAGGGTGAAGTAATGAGGAGATTGATGATGGACTCACATTTGTGGCACTGGGACAATTAATGGAAGATCATCATAGGAACCTAAACATACCCAAAGATCTACAAAAAAGACATGGAGGACCACAAGAGTTCTCCAAGGATTTTCTGATAACTGGAACAGGATTGTTTCAAGTTCGCCTGACTGAAGAAGGGATGAGAGAACAAGGTATCAGAATACACCATATGTTTGCTTCTCCAGTGTTACGATGTATACAGACAGGTAATTCCATCTTGCAAGGAATGGGTGACTTCAGTACTAAAATTAAAGTAGAACATGGCTTCTTTGAATGGTTAGCTTGGTGCTGAGGGGAGGTACCTATGTTTATGCTTGCCAAAGATATAGTAAAGTTTGGTCTCCAAGTTGATCCAAATTAAGTTGTTTACAATATAACTTTGTAATTATCTATTCTCAAATGTTGTGAACGTTAATTATAGGGGTTTTACTTGATTAAAATTAATTACAATAATATGCTGTCCATATTATCATCTTTATTTTGTTCTAAATAGTAGCTTGTTTATTGTAATTATTATTGATTTTTGTTTTAATGTTCTAAGTCTCTTTTATTTCTCTCTTATGATCACTGTTATATTTTTTCAGGGATAATAATTATTGTTATACTACAATATAAGGCTATTATAAGTACCTGTACTATGCAGAGTAATACACTCTAGTATCATAATATGTTAATACAACATTTCTAGTGATCTTGTTGGTTGGTGATTTCACTGCTTTGCCCCTCTTCACTAATAGTAGAAGTAGTAACTGTTTCCTTAGCTAGTCCTTCTTCTCCTAGTTGTTTATGGATAATACGATGAGCTACTAATAAATGTTTCCTCTGACTGTGTTTGACTAGAGACATGACCAATGGAGTCCAAATATTTTTATCTATTGGTTACTTACCTTTCTCTCTGATAGTCTGTTTCTCTACCTCAGGTAGCAAGAAGTAGTAAACCATTTCAGCCACCATTTCTTGACTTTGGAGTTTATCTTGACTGCAAGTATAACATTATATTATATATCATCTATTCTCAGTACAGTAATGTAAATAACTTACGTTTTTTTAAACTCAGCTGCTAGTTTGTTATGACATTAGCTTGTTCATGTATCTCTTGTCTAGTCTATAATAAAATGACTATTAATAAGTTATGATATATTGAAGATTTAATACCTGTTTGTCAGCTGTTTTCTCTATAGATTGTAGAATAATGTCCTCTAGGTAAGTGTCAACAGTGCCTTGATGAACTCTTATCATCTGATGGAGAAGTAACATGGAAAATTAATAAACATATGAATGTGAAGAGCGAATAAAAGTATATAGTAGACATAATAAACTAGTAGACCATTGCATAGTGAATTATCTGATGTAGAGTGGATGGGTTTAAGGCATAATAGACTCAGAGCCAGTGGATCTAGTCTTCTTACTAGTTTAATTATTTCATCTTCAGTTCTTGTACATCTCTCTTCTCTTTGTCTAAGACCACTCTCCTCTGCCTCTCTCATCCTTCTCAGTTGCTCAGCCAACATGACAAATTCATGAATACGTCTCTCCTCCTATACATAACCACAGCAGTACATATAATTGTGTGTGCTTGTGTAACGAACAGACCTGTAATCTGAGAACTTCTTTATTGAGGAAGTCCAACTGTTGAACAATCAACTCGGCAGCTCCTTGTTCAGCTCCATCATTAATAACAGATTCCTGTTATTAGTGTTATTAATTGTTAACTAAATAGTATTTACCTTGTGTTCAGCTTTTTCTTTAGCTCTCTGTTTACTCAATATAGCTTCTGTCTCTTTTTTCTTCTGTTTTTGCTCAGGAGATTGTAAGGCGTGTGTAGTACGAAGCTCTTTAATAAGATCTGATCTCATTTTTTTACCTTCATACATCTTGAGAAATGATGTGTAGAGTCAATGGTAGAATATGAAGAGGTCCTACTAACCTTGTTTTGTACAGCACAACCTCTAATAAGTCTTTGTAGTAAAATAATGGCCAACTCTCATTCCTCTTCCTCCTATGGAGTGTAATAGATGTATGACTGTATTGTATCAGTACTCAATGTATTGATGATACACATAAGTGCATATATTATTAGTATTATAATACATAAATTATGATAGGTACAATTAATTAGAAACTAATATAGAAAATGCTGATTAATCTTTGCCTGGAATTGAACCACAGGTCCTACACTAGTTCAGCAGTTGCTTTAACTATTGAACTACTTGCTGATTTTTTGTACCTATTCATAACAATTTATAATATACTATCAATCATATATTGTGGATTATCTGTGTACTGTTGTACAAACATACTTCACTGGGTGCTTTAATAGTTGGAGTTGAAGGGCGTGGAATTGGTTTTTCAACTTTCTCTAACAGTCTCAATGACCCTCATCAGCTAAAAGATGAAAGAAATGACCTCATTAGAGTCTGAGCCATTACAATAAAAGTTCATTTCATTCTATTTATAAAATATTATTTAGTTATCCTCTTACTTTGTAGTTTCTTTGTTTGTAAATCATTATAGACTTTGTCCAATATCTTGCCAAGTTTAGCTTGTTTTCTAGCTTTGACACCAATTGGTTTAGCTGATGAACTAGGAGGTTTAATTCTAGAAAGACAAAAAGGTACATTAATAGCTAACACATTGATACTGTATTAATAAATAGTCTCTTAGACTACACAACACAAGGAGTAACAAAACTCAGCCTAGTGTCAACTGGTTAATCTAAGAGACAAAACGTTTGTAATTTATATATATATATATATATATATATATATATATATATATATATATATATATATAACAGAATATACCTCAAATCAGTCACTTTATGAGGCAGAGTAGCTTTAAGATCCAATAGTCCTATATTATAGTCAATATAATACTATCATATATATAGTGTGTGTACAATGTACCATTGAGTGCTGTGTGATATTGGTTCTTTATTGCATATTGCTTTGAGCTAGTGTGATAGTTGTCAGGGTGTCTCTACCTTTTATATGTTCACTCCTAACTTATCTAATTTGTCGCTTTTTCTTTGTTTCTAAGACTACTAAAATATTATACATAATTATCAGTATGTTAACCAGTTTATTGGTATCAAAATTGTTATTAACATCAAAATTTTTTTCACAAAATCAAAGATGTATCAAAATTAATGCATGAAATGTTTTTGATCACAGCGTGAGATTTTTCCTTTATTTCACATAGATCTCATAATGACCTACAGCACAATCTTCATCAGATGTACCTTCATCAAGACAGATCCTCATCTCTATGTAGTCAGAAGTGGAGTAATTGAATTTCTTATAAAACCAAGGTATATCAGTACGTTGACAACAGGCAGTTTCTGAACTACCACATTGATGACCATCCCAAAGAGGATCATTGGTATAGAATTTACCTCCAGAATAACTTTGACTTCCAGACTCACAATAATAGTCACTACTGACAAATGATGGTGGAGTTTTAGGATTGTTACTACCACATGGACAACGACTAAGAAGGTTCTCAGTTGTACCACAAATAAAAGTCCAAATATGCCTACGAGGACTACCATGAGTTAAACTGATACCATCACAGTAATGAGAGTTAATACTGCTGGTAGTGTGTTCTGCTCCATCTGTGTGACCAACTTGATATCCAATAACTTTACCACACACTTGAGAGTACTCAATATTACCTGATGGAAATGTTATTCCTGCACAGCTACCTCCACTACTAACTGGTCGACCACATGCTCGAACATCATTTTCGCTATACAGTCTAAATTCATCAGGACATTTATCACTGCTATCTGTCATGTTAAGGTAAGCTACCCTCATCCAACCTCCTCCGGAGTTACACAACTCCTCCATATAACAGTACACATGACGAGCATGTCCATGACTATCAGCTATAATGTAATAGTCTGAAGGACTGCTTGGCCATTTACTTTTGATCTCCTCACATGAGTGAAGTAAAGGAGAAGGTGTATACTCATCACTATCATCATCTAGTTTATCATCAATAGATGTCAGAGTATTGTGAGTTATATTGCTATGTCTTATTAACAGGTCAGTGTTTGACTTGATACTCTTAATGCTGGATGAAAGACTATTGACTTGTCTCTGTAATAAAGTTATATTTGAGGGTAGTATTTGTTGGTGGGACTCTATTGTGTTCAGTCTGCTAGTTAGATCTTGAATGGAGGTGTTCAGTAATAGCTCAATACGACTCAAGATAGCTAGTCCTTGTTGCTTTTTTGAAGGTGATCCCTTCTTATACTCACCTAGTAACTCCCTTAACAGAGACAACTGAAGGAGACTTGTAACACCAGTAAGAGATTCTCCAATGTCAGAGGGATCTCTAGTTCCAACATGTCCAAGTTGTTTGCTAATATTAGCTAGAGCCTGTTCAATAAATTTGAAAGAAGAGGTAGAAAGACATGTATTAGAGACATCATTACCACTGTTAGAGCTAGCAGAGACACTAGCGATAACAGCTAAGAAAGTTATAACATAGAAATACACCATTATAGAATGATTTCTGCAAATATAAATGTGAACACTATTTAGCCATTTATATACTTTACTAAACCACAGAGATCAATCATCCTTAACCCATGAAAAGAACCTTTGTTCAATGATACTTGTAATCTCAAGGACTACCCATAGTTATTTTTGTCTTTAAAAATAACCACATATTCCTCTAAAAGGACACTTTAAAGATTACCCAGGGTTGTCCTTTCTCAGACATTGAAAAGAGAGGTTATACTACAATATTAACGATAACTGTCCTTTCTCAAGCTCTCAATGGACAAGAACTATCACAGGTTTTATTCTTAAAGATAAAAACAACTTCAAAGTCAACTATAGCTAGATAGATCAATCCTCTCAACCTACATCACTAATTGTATATAATACAACTATATTATATATACTGTAAAGGAAAATCTATTTTTACAGTACATATCATACTGATACATAAGTTAATACCATTCTATACAGTATAAATTAATAGACCTATATAATATCCTATTCATCTCATACTAGCTTATAGACAAATTTGCTTACATTCAAATGCAATAAATGACAGCACAAGAACAAAGGAGGAACACCAGTACATTGCTATCATGTTTATGAGTGTCCCACAACAATAGAATTTACCAGGAGTTTGGTTTCACAGTATAGTAATTACCAATAACTTGTATGTTTGGAAATTACTAATGGGTAGGAATAAATTCTCAAGACTATTACTAAGACAACAACAAAAGCTCAAAAGGTTAAACTAAGAAAAATGATCTAATACCATTTAATAGACTAATTCATATTTCATTAAAGAAAACTAAAATTGTATGCAATGACAAATTACAGAGAGTCACTCATTGTTGTATGTACATCTCTTCTAAACTACTTAACATAGATCTCATATTGACCTACAGCACAATCTTCATCAGATGTTGCTTCATCAAGACAGATCCTCATCTCTATGTAGTCAGTAGTGGAGCAATTAAGTTTCTTATAAAACCAAGGTATACCAGTACGTTGACAACAGGCAGTTTCTATATTACCACATTGATGACAATCCCACAAAGGATCATTGGTATAGAATTTACCAACTACTGGTGGTGATGTGGGACATCCTGACTAACAGTAATAATCATTACCAACAAATGATGGTGGGTTTTGAAATCTATACTACCATTATTCTCCTTTCTCAACCTTAAACAAGTAAGTTCAAATGCAAGAACTACTCCAACAATGATAACCTCACCAAAAAGGACATATCAAGACCTACACATAGATAAGATAACCCTTTGAGAAATGTCACTCTAAGAACTACATATAGATAAGATAACCCTTTAAGAAGGATACACCATGAATTAACCACAGATAAGATAACCATTTAAGAAAGGATACATTAAGGACTATACATAGATAAGATAACCCTTTAACTAAGGACACATCAAGACAAACCATAGATAAGATAACCCTTTAAAGAAAGTACACTCCAAGGACTACATGTACTTGTGGTCATATCTACTCAGCTCTTGAAAGGAGAAGGTTTACTCCAATATCAACTATGGCTGTCCTTTCTCAAACTCTCAATACACAAAAACTATATCAATAATAATGGTTCAAAGACTAAGACAATTCTAATATAAACTATGACTGATAAAACAAATCCTCTTGATCTACTAGTAGCCATTGATTAATTCCTTTTTTATAATACATACTGTAACCAGTCTTGTCAGTCTGGTTTAGAGAAATTACAAAAGAAGGAAGATGTGAACTACCACAAGGACTCTAACTAACAATAGAACACTAATACCATCACAAAATGTTAAATATATGTTAGTAAGGATCACTCTATGATGTAGTAATTACTGTATCTTATATAATGTACAACCATAATTACCCAACCGCTATAAATGAAATGTACATAGAACACTTGGAGTGCCTGGAATTAGGATATATAGATGAAATTAGAGAGTAAACAAACAAACATGTACTTATAAGTATGTGAGAGAATATCAGTGGCTTGAGTTTAATTAGAAGTTGGTATAGACATACACAAAATTGAAGTGTATTTCCCAATGCAGAAACCATTTCTTAACTGATAAACTATACTCCAATATCAATAGCAACTCTCCTTTATCAACCTTTGATCAATACCACAAGGAGTATTCTAATATCAACTATATCTGTCATTTCTAAAGCTTTGAAAGACAATGATTACTCCAATATCAACCAAGGTTCACCTCCTTAGCCATTGAAAAGATAAGCAATACCTCAAGGAGTACTCTAATAACAACTGTGGCTGTTGATTATATGATAAATACCTCCCCCATAAAGGTTGTATAATGTTACAATGATATACCAGTGTATTGCACTATGTACACATATACTATTTATGACATTAATATTAATAGCATGTACAAAAGCCATCCATCCTTTAATTTTTGTGCAAACTACACTATTCGTTTAACCATCCATGTCCAAATTTACCATTTACTGTTGAAGATATTTCAAATTTCAGGTCACTGTTATCATCAAATTCATAATGAATACATAGACAAATGAATAGATGGATAAATAGAATGGATGAATAGGATGGATAAATGAATGAACGGATAAAATAAAATGGTTAAATGGATGGATGGATAAATAGAATGATGGGTACATGGATAAATGGATGGATGGATAAAAAGAATAATGGATACATGGTTGAATGGATGGACGTCCAGTCCATATTGTATCTACGTTCTCTTATCAATCTGTGATATGTCATTCAGTGATAGCAAAGTAGCTTCCCAAGATTGTTAGCTTGAGCTCTCTCTATCATTTCTACCCAGCAGGTAAGCCATGCCCTACAAGTATGACACTTAGAACTAGTTACAAACTCACTAACTAGTACTTACCATAACACATTGTTGCTAATGTAAGTAGTTCAGGCTGTGAACCAGGTCGAACTACATATTGTGGTGAGTAAGGATCTGTCTGTGTCTCACTGTGTCTATAGTCTGTTTGTACATGGACAGTTCTAGTCAATGGAGCAGCTAGAGACAGTTCAGTAGATTGTTTATCCATCAGAGGTTCTAGACTATATGGGGGAGGGTGAAGTAAGAAAGAGATTGATGATGGACTCACATTTGTGGCACTGGGACAATTGATGGAAGCATTTGAGGAAGATCATCATAGGAATTTAAACATGTCCAAAGATTTACAAAAAAGACATGGAGGACCACAAAAGTTCTCCAAGGATTTTCCGATAACTGGAACAGGATTGTTTCAAGTTTGCCTGACTGAAGAAGGGATGAGAGAACAAGGTATCAGAGTACACCATGTGTTTGCTTCTCCAGTATTACGATGCATACAGACAGCTAACGCCATCTTGCAAGGAATGGGTGACTTCAATACTAAAATTAAAGTAGAACATGGCTTCTTTGAATGGTTAGCTTGGTGCTGAGGGGAGGTACCTATGTTTATGCTTGCCAAAGATATAGTAAAGTTTGGTCTCCAAATTGATCCAAATTAAGTTGTTTACAATATAACTTTGTAATTATCTATTCTCAAATGTTGTGAACGTTAATTACAGGGGTTTTACTTGATTAAAATTAATTACAATAATATGCTGTGCATATTATCATCTTTATTTTGTTCTAAATAGTAGCTTGTTTATTGTAATTATTATTGATTTTTGTTTTAATGTTCTTTTAAGTCTCTTTTATTTCTCTCTTTTGATCACTGTTATATTTTTCAGGGATAATAATTATTGTTATACTACAATATAAGGCTATTATAAGTACCTGTACTATGCAGAGTAATACACTCTAGTATCATAATATGTTAATACAACATTTTTAGTGATCTTGTTGGTTGGTGGTTTCACTGCTTTGCCCCTCTTCACTAATAGTAGGAGTAGTAACTGTTTCCTTAGCTAGTCCTTCTTCTCCTAGTTGTTTATGGATAATACGATGAGCTCCTAATAATGTTTCCTCTGACTGTGTTTGACTAGAGACATGACCAATGGAGTCCAAATATTTTTATCTATTGGTTACTTACCTTTCTCTCTGATAGTCTGTTTCTCTACCTCAGGTAGCAAGAAGTAGTAAACCATTTCAGCCACCATTTCTTGACTTTGGAGTTTATCTTGACTGCAAGTATAACATTATATTATATATCATCTATTCTCAATACAGTAATGTAAATAACTTACGTTTTTTTAAACTCAGCTGCTAGTTTGTTTATGACATTAGCTTGTTCATGTATCTCTTGTCTAGTCTATAATAAAATGACTATTAATAAGTTATGATATATTGAAGATTTAATACCTGTTTGTCAGCTGTTTTCTCTATAGATTGTAGAATAATGTCCTCTAGATAAGTGTCAACAGTGCCTTGATGAACTCTTATCATCTGATGGAGAAGTAACATGGAAGAGTAATGAACATATGAATGTTAAGAGGTAATAAAAGTATATAGTAGGCATAATAAACTAGTAGTCCATTGTATAATGAATTATCTGATGTAGAGTGGATGGGTTTAAAGGCATATAGACTCAGAGCCAGTGGATCAGATTGATGGATCTAGTGTTTTTACTTGTTTAAATATTTCATCTTCAGTTCTTCTACATCTCTCTTCTCTTTGTCTGAGACCACTCTCCTCTGCTTCTCTCATCCTTCTCTGTCACTCAGCCAACATGACAAATGCATGAATACGTCTCTCCTCCTATACATAACCACAGCAGTACATATATTGTGTGTACTTGTGTAACGAACAGACCTGTAATCTGAGAAGTTCTTTATTGAGGAAGTCCAACTGTTGACCAATCAACTCGGCAGCTCCTTGTTCAGCTCCATCATTAATAACAGATTCCTGTTATTAGTGTTATTAATTTGTTAACTAAATAGTATTTACCTTGTGTTCAGCTTTTTCTTTAGCTCTCTGTTTACTCAATATAGCTTCTGTCTCTTTTTTCTTCTGTTTTTGCTCAGGAGATTGTAAGGCGTGTGTAGTACAGAGCTCTTTAATAAGATCTGATCTCATCTCTTTACCTTCATACATCTTGAGAAATGAGATGTGTGGAGTCAATGGTACAATATGAAGAGGTCCTACTAACCTTGTTTTGTATAGCACAACCTCTAATAAGTCTTTGTAGTAAGATAATGGCAAACTCTCGTTCCTCTTCCTCCTGTAGAGTGTAATAGATGTATGACTTTACTGTATCAGTACTCAATGTATTGATGGTACACATAAGTGCATATATTATTAGTATTATAATACATAAATTATGATAGGTACATTTAATTAGAAACTGGTATAGAAAAGCTGATTAATCTTTGCCTGGAATTGAACCACAGGTCTTCCACTAGTTCAACAGTTGCTTTAACTATTGAACTATATTAAGATTCTCTGTATCCACTCATAACAATTTATAATATAGTATCAATCATATATTGTGGATTATCTGTGTATTGTTGTACAAACATACTTCACTGGGTGCTTTAATAGCTGGAGTGGGAGGGTGTGAAATTAGTTTTTCAACTTTCTCTAACAGTTTCAATGGTTTCTGACCCTCATCAGCTAAAAGATGAAAGAAATGACCTCATTAGAGTCTGAGGCTTTACAATAAAAGTTCATTTCAATCTATTTATAAAATATTTTGTTATCTCTCTTACTTTGTAGTTTCTTTGTTTGTAAATCATTGTAGACTTTGTCCAATATCTTGCCAAGTTTAGCTTGTTTTCTAGCTTTGACACCAATTGGTTTAGCTGATGAACTAGGAGGTTTAATTCTAGAGAGACAAAAAGGTACATTAACTCTAACAAATTGATACTGTATTAATAGTCTCTCAGACCACACAACGCAAGGAGCAACCAAACTTAATCTAGTGTCTGGTTAATACAAGAAATAAAGCTTTTGTAATCAAAGCTAAAACTAACACATAATATATACATACATACATATATATGTGAGTGTGTGTGTCTGTGTGTATGTATGTATATAACAGAATATACCTCAAATCAGTCACTTTATGAGGCAGAGCAGCTTCAAGATCCAATAGTCCTATATAATAGTCATATAATACTATCATAATATAGTGTGTGTACAATGGACCATTGAGTGCTGTGTTATATTGGCTCTTTATTGCATATTGCTCAATATAATACTATCATATATATAATGTGTGTACAATGGACCATTGAGTGCTGTGTTATATTGGCTCTTTATTGTATATTGCTCAATATAATACTATCATATATATAGTGTGTGTACAATGGACCATTGAGTGCTGTGTTATATTGGCTCTTTATTGCATATTGCTCAATATAATACTATCATATATATAGTGTGTGTACAACGTACCATTGAGTGCTGTGTTATATTGGCTCTTTATTGCATATTGTTCAATATAATACTATCATATATATAATGTGTGTACAACTTACCATTGAGTGATTACTGTCATATAACACTGTCAGTCCAGCTGCTAATAGATGTCACCTGTTTAGGCGGCCTCTAAATATGAGAGAGAGAGAGAGAGAGAGAGAGAGAGAGAGAGAGAGAGAGAGAGAGAGAGAGGGAAAATACAAAGTCATGAATAGAATAACACTAGAAATTTCATTACCAAACAATTATAACACAGTTTACCAGAATGAAATCATTACCTCTACATATAATAATACTACTAAAACAATGATCAGACTTTACCATGTATGAAAAATAGACAATGTTATCTTCGTTAACCACACCCACAACTTATAGTTTTGGGGGCCTCTAAGTATGAGAGAGAGAGAGAGAGAGAGAGAGAGAGAGAGAGGGGAGTACATATTGTATCTACCTTCTCTTAGGCTGTGAACCAGTACAACACTTAGAACCAGTTACAAACTCACTACTTGGTACTCATCATAACACAGTGTTGCTAATGTAAGTAGTTCAGGCTGTGAACCAGGTTGAACTACACATTCTAGTAAATAAGGATCTGTCTGTGTCTCACTGTCTCTGTAATCTGTTTGTACATGGACAGTTCTAGTCAATGGAGCTATGGGGCGCCATTTGTGTCAAAATTGATTTACTTTTAATGCTTATTATTTGTGAAATAATTTGTGATTTACTAAATAATGCATGATTTATTAAATAAATCAAGAATTATTTAATAAATAATGACTTATTTAATATATCATGATAATTTTCCAATTTTGACACAAACAGCAACCCATAACTGTTTGTGCCAAAATTGAAAAATTATCATGATTTATTAAATAATGTCCTAAATAATGTATGATTCATCATATATCGTGATAGTTTTCTAGTTTTGACAAAAACAGTTCCCCATATGGAGCAGCTAGAGATAATTCAGTAGATTGTTTATCCATCAGAGGTTCTAGACTATATGGGGGAGGGTGAAGTAAGAAAGAGATTGATGATGGACTCACATTTGTGGTACCAGGACAATTGATGGTGGCATTTGAAGAAGATAAGCGTAGGAACCTAAACATGCCCAAAGATCTAACAAAAAGATGTGGAGGACCACAAGACTTCTCTCCAAGGATTCTCTAATAAAAGAAACAGGATTGTTTCAAGCTTGCCTGACTGGAGAAGGGATGAGAGAACAAGGTATCAGAATACACCATGTGTTTGTTTCTCCAGCATTACGATGTATACAGCCATCTTGGAAGGAATGGGTGACTTCAATACTAAAATTTAAGTAGAACATGGCTTGTTTGAGTGGTTAGCTTGGTACCGAGGGAAGGTACCTATGTTTATGCTTGCCGAAGACATGGTAAAGTTTGGTCTCAAAGTTAATCCAAATTATATATCAATGATTTCCATGAAGGATCTGGAATACACTCGGAATTTTATAAACAACATTTCTAGTGATCTTATTGGTTGGTGGTTTCACTGCTTTGCCCCTCTTCACTAATAGTAGGAGTAGTAACTGTTTCCTTAGCTAGTCCTTCTTCTCCTAGTTATTTATGGATAATACGATGAGCTCCTAATAATGTTTCCTCTGACTGTGTTTGACTAGAGACATGACCAATGGAGTCCAGATGTTCTTAGCTATTGGTAACTTACCTTTCTCTCTGATAGTCTGTTTCTCTACCTCAGGTAGCAAGAAGTAGTAAACCATTTTAGCCACCATTTCTTGACTTTGCAGTTTATCTCGACTGCAAGTATAACATTATATTATATATCATCTATTCTCAATACAGTAATGTTAATAACTTACGTTTCTTCAAATTCAGCTGCTAGTTTGTTTATGACATTAGCTTGTTCATGTATCTCTTGTCTAGTCTATAATAAAATGACTATTAATAAGTTATGATATATTGAAGATTTAATACCTGTTTGTCAGCTGTTTTCTCTATAGATTGTAGAATAATGTCCTCTAGGTAAGTGTCAACAGTGCCTTGATGAACTCTTATCATCTGATGGAGAAGTAACATGGAAGAGTAATGAACATATGAACGTTAAGAGCCAATAAAAGTATATAGTAGGCATAATAAACTAGTAGACCATTGTATAGTGAATTATCTGATGTAGAGTGGATGGGTTTAAGGCATATAGACTCAGAGCCAGTGGATCAGATTGATGGATCTAGTCTTCTTACTTGTTTAAATATTTCATCTTCAGTTCTTCTACGTCTCTCTTCTCTTTGTCTGAGATCACTCTCCTTTGCTTCTCTCATTCTTCTCTGTCTCTTAGCCAACATGACAAATGCATGAATACGTCTCTCCTCCTATAAATAACCACAGCAGTACATATATTGTGTGTACTTGTGTAACAAACAGACCTGTAATCTGATAAGTTCTTTATTGAGGAAGTCCAACTGTTGACCAATCAACTCGGCAGCTCCTTGTTCAGCTCCATCATTAATAACAGATTCCTGTTATTAGTGTTATTAATTGTTAACTAAATAGTATTTACCTTGTGTTCAGCTTTTTCTTTAGCTCTCTGTTTACTCAATATAGCTTCTGTCTCTTTTTTTTCTGTTTTTGCTCAGGAGATTGTAAGGCGTGTGTAGTACAGAGCTCTTTAATAAGATCTGATCTCATCTCTTTACCTTCATACATCTTGAGAAATGAGATGTGTGGAGTCAATGGTACAATATGAAGAGGTCCTACTAACCTTGATTTGTACAGCACAACCTCTAATAAGTCTTTGTAGTAAGATAATGGCTAACTCTCATTCCTCTTCCTCCTATGGACATTGGAGTGTAATAGATGTATGACTGTACTGTATCAGTACTCAATGCATTGATGATACACATAAGTTCATATATTATTAGTATTATAATACATAAATTATGATAGGTACATTTAATTAGAAACTGGTATGAAAAAGCTGAATAATCTTTGCCTGGAATTGAACCACAGGTCTTCCACTAGTTCAGCAGTTGCTTTAACTATTGAACTACTTTAAGATTCTCTGCACCCAATGATAATTTATAATACACTATCAATCATGTATTGTAGATTATCTGTGTATTGTTGTACAAACATACTTCACTGGGTGCTTCAATAGTTGGAGTTGGAGGGTGTGGAATTGATTTTTCAACTTTCTCTAACAGTCTCAATGGTTTCTGACCCTCATCAGCTAAAAAGATGAAAAAAATGACCTCATCAGAGTCTGAGCCATTTACAGTAAAAGTTCATTTCACTCTATTTATAAAATATTATTTAGTTATCTCTCTTACTTTGTAGTTTCTTTGCTTGTAAATGATTGTAGACTTTGTCCAATATCTTGCCAAGTTTAGCTTGTTTTCTAGCTTTGACACCAATTGGTTTAGCTGATGAACTAGGAGGTTAAATTCCAGAAAGACAAAAAGGTACATTAACTGCTAACACATTGATACTGTATTAATAAATAGTCCCTCAGACCACACAACACAAGAGGCAACCAAACTCAGCCTAGTGTCAACTGGTTAATCCAAGTCACAAAATTTTTGTAATCTAAGTTAAAAACTAGCATATAATATATATATATATATATATATAACAGAATATACCTCAAATCAGTCACTTTATAAGGCAGAGTAGCTTTAAGATTCAATATAATACTATCATATATATATAGTGTGTGTACAATGGACCATTGAGTGCTGTGTTATATTGGCTCTTTATTGTATATTGCTCAATATAATACTATCATATATATAGTGTGTGTACAATGTACCATTGAGTGCTGTGTTATATTGGCTCTTTATTGCATATTGTTCAATATAATACTATCGTATATATAGTATGTGTACAATGTACCATTTAGTGCTGTGTTATATTGTCTCTTTATCACATATAGCCAATATAATACTATCGTATCTATAGTGTGAGTACAATGTACCATTGAGTGTTGTGTTATATTGGCTCTTTATTGCATATTGCTCTGAGCTAGCATCCAAGTAGATACCAATACGTGTCATAAGAGCATAGACTTGAGAATCAAAGTTAGTATACTCATTGATAATGTTTCTTTTCTTTTGTCTTCCTTCAACATGGTGGCTCTGTTCTATTAGTCTACGTATGGCTATAGTGAAGTGGAGGTAGTGTAAAACATGATCATTGTGATAGAGACTGTTGTGATAGTGTGATCGTTGTCAGGGTGTCTCTACTTTTTATATGTTCACTCCTAACTTGTCTAATTTGTCGCTCTTAATCTTTGTTTCTAAGAATCCTAAAATATTGTACATAATTATCATTATGTTAATCAGTTTATTGGTATTAAAATTGTTATTAACATCAAAATTTTTTTCACAAAATCAAAGGTGTATCAAAATTAATGCATGCAATGTTATTGATCACAACATGAGACTTTTCCTTTATTTAACATAGATCTCATAATGGCCTACAGGACAATCTTCATCAGATGTACCTTCATCAAGACAGATCCTCATCTCTATATAGTCAGTAGTGGAGTAATTGAATTTCTTATAAAACCAAGGTATACCAGTACATTGACAACAGGTAGTTTCTATACTACCACATTGATGACCATCCCACAGAGGATCATTGGTATAGAATTTACCTACAACAGGAAGATTTGGACTTCCAGACTCACAATAATAGTCACTACCAACAAATGATGGTGGAGTTTGAGGTTGTTTACTACCACATGGACAAAGACTATAATGATAGTTATCAGTTGTACCACAAATAAAAGTCCAAATATGCCTACGAGGACTACCATGAGTTAAACTGATACCGTTAGTGTAATGAGAGTTAATACTGCTGGTGGTGTGATGTGCTCCATCTGTGTGACCAACTTGATATCCAATAACTTTACCACAAACTTGAGAGTATTCAATATTACCTGATGGAAATGTTATTCCTGCACAGCTACCTCCACTACTAACTGGTCGACCACATGCTCGAACACCATTTTCACTATACAGTCTAAATACATCAGGACATTTATCACTGCTATCTGTCATGTTAAGGTAAGCTACCCTCATCCAACCTCCTCCGGAGTTACACAACTCCTCCATATAACAGTACACATGACGAGCATGTCCATGACTATCAGCTATAATGTAATAGTCTGAAGGACTGCTTGGCCATTTACTTTTGATCTCCTCACATGAGTGAAGTAAAGAAGAAGGTGTATACTCATCACTATCATCATCTAGTTTATCATCAATAGATGTCAAAGTACTGTGAGTTATATTGCCATGTCTTAATAACAGGTCAGTGTTTGACTTGATACTCTTAATGTTTGAAGAAAGACTATTGACTTGTCTCTGTAGTAAAGTTATATCTGAAGGTAGTCCTTGTAGGTGGAACTCTATAGTGTCCAGTCTGCTAGTTAGATCTTGAATGGAGGTGTTCAGTAATAGCTCAATATGACTCAAGATAGCTAGTCCTTGTTGTTTGTCGGAAAGTGATCCTTTCTTATACTCACCTAGTAACTCTCTCAACAGAGACAGCTGAAGGAGACTTGTAACACCAGTAAGAGACTCTCCAACATCAGAGGGATCTCTAGTTCCAACAAGTCCAAGTTGTTTGCTAATATTAGCTAGAGCCTGTTCAATAAATTTGAAAGAAGAGGTAGAAAGACATGTATTAGAGCCATCATTACCACTGTTAGAGCTAGCAAAGACACTAGCAATAACAGCCAGGAAAGTTATAGCATAGAAATACACCATTATAGAATGATTTCTGCAAATATAAATGTGAACACTATTTAGCCATTTATATACTTTACTAAACCACAGAGATCAATCATCCTTAACCCATGAAAAGAACCTTTGTTCAATGATACTTGTAATCTCAAGGACTACCCATAGTTATTTTTGTCTTTAAAAATAACCACATATTCCTCTAAAAGGACACTTTAAAGATTACCCAGGGTTGTCCTTTCTCAGACATTGAAAAGAGAGGTTATACTACAATATCAACCATAACTGTCCTTTCTCAAGCTCTCAATGGACAAGAACTATCACAGGTTTTATTCTTAAAGATAAAAATAACTCCAAAGTCAACTATAGCTAGATAGATCAGTCCTCTTGACCTCCTACATTGCTAACTCTACATAATACAACTATATTGTATATACTGTAAAGGAAATCTATTTTTACAGTACATATCATACTGATACATAAGTTAATACCATTCTATACAGTATAAATTAATAGACCTATATGATATTCCATTCATCTCATACTAGCTTATAGACAAATTTGCTTACATTCAAATGCAATAAATGACAGCACAAGAACAAAGGAGGAACACCAGTACATTGCTATCATGTTTATGAGTGTTCCACAACAATAGAATTTACCAGGAATTTGGTTTCACAGTATAGTAATTACCAATAACCTGTATGTTTGGAAATTACTAATGGGTAGGAATTAATTCTCGTGATTATTTCTAAGACAACAACAAAAGCTCAAAAGGTTAAACTAAGAAAAATGATCTAATACCATTTAATAGACTAATTCATATTTCATTAAAGAAAACTAAAATTGTATGCATTGACAAATTACAGAGAGTCACTCATTGTTGTATGTACATCTCTTCTAAACTACTTAACATAGATCTCATATTGACCTACAGGATAAACTTCATCAAATGTCTCATGGTCAAATATAGTTACTTGTGGAGTAGCTGAATTTTTTATAAAACCAAGGTATACTAGTACATTGACAACAGGCAGTTTCTATACTACCACATTGATGACCATCCCACAGAGGATCATTGGTGTAGAGTTTACTAACTACTGGTCGTGATATTGGACATCCTGACTCACAGTAATAATCATTACCAACAAATGATGGTGGGTTTTGGAATCTATACTACCATATGGATAATAACTCTCTTTATATTTTTCTTGTGCACCTACAATAAAAGTCCAAATATGACTATGAGGGCTACCATGAATTAATATAATGCCATTAACATAGTTTCAACCAATGCTTTTATTATTGCTATAATATGCTCCATCTGGCCAGCCAACTTGATATTAGAGAATCATTGGTATAGAATTTACTAACTACTGGTCATAATATTGGACATCCTGACTCACAGTAATAATCATTACCAACAAATGATGGTGGGTTTTGGAATCTATACTACCATATGAACAATAACTCTCTTTATATTTTTCTTGTGCACCTACAATAAAAGTTCAAATATGACTATGAGGGCTACCATGAATTAATAGAATGCAATTAACATAATTTCAACCAATGCTTTTATTATTGTTATAATATACTCCATCTGGCCAGCCGACTTGATATTCAATAATTTTAACACACACTTGAGAGTACTCGATGTTCCCTGATGGAAAAATTATTCCTACACAGCTATCTCACTACTAACTGTTCAAATCCATGCTTGAACACCATTTCACTATACAATCTAAATTCATCAGAACTTTTCTCACTGCTATCTGTCATGTTAAGTTAACCTACCCTTATTCTACCTCCTCCAGAGCTGCACAACATTTGCATGTGGTAATATGTCTGACAAACATGGCCCTGACTATCAACTAACATGTAATAGTCTGAAAGACAGTCATGATATTTCTTACAGCATAGATATATATCATTTTAGAGTGCTGTCTTGATTTGTGAATTATTAAAATTTAATTTTATATCCATTTTAAAACACAGAAGTTATCTCTAAAGTCAATATTCATTATTATGCAGAAATTACTTTTTTAATGAAGACTTTAACCATTGTTATCTTAAGGACTATCCATTATTCTCCTTTCTCAACCTTAAACAAGTAAGTTCAAATGCAAGAACTATCCCAATGATAATCTCACAAAAAGGACATATCAAGACCTACACATAGATAAGATAACCCTTTGAGAAATGTCACTCTAAGGACTACATATAGATAAGATAACCCTTTAAGAAGGATACACCATGAATTAACCACAGATAAGATAACCCTTTAAGAAAGGACACATTAAGGACTATACATAAATAAGATAACCCTTTAAGAAAGAACCCTCCAAGGACTACATGTACTTGTGGTCATATCTACTCAGGTCTTGAAAGATGATTTACTCCAATATCAACTATAGCTGTCCTTTCTCAAACTCTCAATACACAAGAACTATCTATATCAATAACAATGGTTCAAAGACTAAGACAATTCTAATATAAACTATGACTGATAAAACAAATCCTCTTGATCTACTAGTAGCCATTGATTAATATTACTTTATACTACATACTGTAACTAGTCTTGTCAGTCTGGTTTAGAGAAATTACAAATAAAGGAAGATGTGAACTACCACAAGGACTCCAACTAACAATGGAACACTAATACCATCACAAAATGTTAAATACATGTTAGTAAGGATCACTCTATGATGTAGTAATTACTGTATCTTATATAATGTACAACCATAATTACCCAACCACTATAAATGAAATGTACATAGAACACTTGGAGTGCCTGGAATTAGGATATATAGATGAAATTGGAGTAAACAAATAAAACATGTACTTATAAGTATGTGAGAGAATATCAGTGGCTAGAGTTTAATTAGAAGTTGGTATAGCTATACACAAAATTGAAGTGTGTTTCCCAATGCAGAAACCATTTCTTGACTAATAAACTATACTCCAATATCAATAATAACTCTCCATATCAACCTTTGAACAAAACCACAAGGAGTATTCTAATATCAACTATACCTGTCTTTTCTTAATGCTTTGAAAAGACAATAATTTCTCCAATATCAATCAAGGTTCACCTCTTAGCCAATGAAAAGATAAGCAATACCTCAAGTAGTACTCTAATAACAGCTGTGGCTGTTGATTGGATGATAAATACCTCCCCCATAAAGGTTGTATCATGTTACAATGATATATCAGTGTATTGCACTATGTACACATATATTATTTATGATATTAATATTACATTTTCACTTATCACAAATGTTCCAGTCTCTTATCATTCAATGCTTGATAGCAAGCCTCTCTCCGTTGAAGTGATTTCTCAAATAATTCCATTCTCTCTTATTGTATAGCAGAGATCTCCTTCTCACGATAACTCCACTCTAGACATTCCTCTGTTCCTCTATCATATGTCTAAAATAATAAATAGATGTTAGATCCATACACAGAATGAATGGTTGAGTGGATGGATGGATGAATGGCCGGGTAAATGGATGGATGAATGTACAATTGGGATCAATAAATGAATACATGGAAGAATAGATAGACAAATGAATGGATGGTTAAATGAATGGATGGTTAAATAGAATGATTGAATACATAGATAAATGAATGGATGGCCAGTTCATATTGTATTTACTTTCTCTTATCAATCTATGATATGTCATCCAGTGATGGCTCGAGTTCTCTCTATCACTTCTACCTGAGCTAGACCAGCAGGTAAGCCACACTCTACAAGTATAACACTTAGAACCAGTTACAAACTCACTAACTAGTACTCACCATAACACAATGTTGCTAATGTAAGTAGTTCAGGCTGTGAACCAGTTCGAACTACATATTGTGGTGAGTAAGGATCTGTCTGTGTCTCACTGTCTCTATAATCTGTTTGTACATAGACAGTTCTAGTCAATGGAGCAGCTAGAGACAGTTCAGTAGATTGTTTATCCATCAGAGGTTCTAGACTATATGGGGGAGGGGGAAGATCATCATAGGAACCTAAACATGCCCAAAGATTTACAAAAAAGACATGGAGGACCACAAGAGTTCTCCAAGGATTTTCCGATAACTGGAACAGGATTGTTTCAAGTTTGCTTGACTGGAGAAGGGATGAGAGAACAAGATATCAGAATACACCATGTGTTTGCTTCTCCAGTGTTACGATGTATACAGACAGGTAATGCCATCTTGCAAGGAATGGGTGACTTCAATACTAAATTAAAGTAGAACACGACTTGTTTGAATGATTAGCTTGGTGCTGAGGGGAGGTATCTATGTTTATGCTTGCCAAAAATATGGTAAAGTTTGGTCTCCAAGTTGATCCAAATTAAGTTGTTTGCAATAGAACTTTGTAATAATTATTCTCATGTCGTGAATGCTAATTACAGGGGTTTTATTTGTTTAAAATTAATTACAATAATATGCTGTGCATATTATCATCTTTATTTTGTTCTAAATAGTAGCTTGTTTATTGTAATTATTATTGATTTTTGTTTTAATGTTCTTTTAAGTCTCTTTTATTTCTCTCTTATGATCACTGTTATATTTTTTCAGGGATAATAATTATTGTTATACTACAATATAAGGCTATTATAAGTACCTGTACTATGCATAGTAATATACTCTAGTATCATAATATGTTAATACAACATTTCTAGTGATCTTGTTGGTTGGTGGTTTCACTGCTTTGCCCCTCTTCACTAATAGTAGGAGTAGTAACTGTTTCCTTAGCTTGTCCTTCTTCTCCTAGTTGTTTATGGATAATACGATGAGCTGCTAATAAATGTTTCCTCTGACTGTGTTTGACTAGAGACATGATCAATGGAGTCCAGATATTTTTATCTATTGGTTACTTACCTTTCTCTCTGATAGTCTGTTTTTTTACCTCAGGTAGCAAGAAATAGTAAACCATTTCAGCCACCATTTCTTGACTTTGGAGTTTATCTCGACTGCAAGTATAACATTATATTATATATCATCTATTCTCAGTACAGTAATATAAATAACTTATGTTTCTTCAAACTCAGCTGCTAGTTTGTTTATGACATTAGCTTGTTCATGTATCTCTTGTCTAGTCTATAATAAAGTGACTATTAATAAGTTATGATATATTGAAGATTTAATACCTGTTTGTCAGCTGTTTTCTCTACAGATTGTAGAATAATGTCCTCTAGATAAGTGTCAACAGTGCCTTGATGAACTCTTATCATCTGATGAAGAAGTAACATGGAAGAGTAATGAACATATGAATGTTAAGAGCCAATAAAAGTATATAGTAGGCATAATAAACTATGTGATCATTATATAGTAAATTATCTGATGTAGAGTGGTTTGTTTCTGATCCTCATCAGCTAAAAGATGAAAGAAATGACCTTATCAGAGTTATTACTGAGCTATTACAAAAGAAGTTCATTTCACTCTATTCATAAAATATTTAGTTATCTCTCTTACTTTGTAGTTTCTTTGTTTGTAAATCATTGTAGACTTGGTCCAATATTTTGCCAAGTTTAGCTTGTTTTCTAGCTTTGACACCAATTGGTTTAGCTGATGAACTAGGAGGTTTAATTCTAGAAAGACAAAAGGTATATTAACAGCTAACACATTGATACTATGTTAATAAATAGTCTCTCAAACCACACAGCACAAGGAGCAACCAAACTCAACCTAGTGTCTGGTTAATACAAGAGACAAAACGTTTGTAATCAAAGGTAAAACTAGCATATAATATATATAACGGAATATAACTCAAATCAGTCACTTTATGAGGCAGAGTAGCTTTATGATCCAATAGTCCTATATAATAGTCAATATAATACTATCATATATATAGTATGTGTACAATATACCATTGAGTGCTGTGTTATATTGTCTCTTTATTGCATATTGCTCAATATAATACTATCATATATATATATATAGTGTGTGTACAATGTACCATTGAGTGCTGTGTTATATTGGCTCTTAATTGTATATTGCTATGAGCTAGCATCCAAGTAGATACCAATACGTGTCATAGGAGCATTGACTTGAGAATCAAAGTTAGTATACTCATTGATAATGTTTCTTTTCTCTTGTCTTCTTTCAACATGGTGTCTCTGTTCTATTAATTTACGTATGGCTGTTGTGAAGTTGAGGTAGTGTAAAACATGATCATTGTGATAGAGACTGTTGTGATAGTGTGATTGTTGTCGGAGTGTCTCTACCTTTTATATGTTCACTCCTAACTTGTCTAATTTGTTGCTCTTTTTCTTTGTTTCTAAGACTACTAAAATATTGTACATAATTATCAGTATGTTAATCAGTTTATTGGTATCAAAATTTTTATTAACATCAAAAAAATTTTTTTCTCAAAATCAAAGGTGTATCAAAATTAATGTATGCAATGTTATTGATCACAACATGAGACTTTTCCATTATTTAACATAGATCCCATAATGACCTACAGTACAATCTTCATCAGATGTACCTTCATTGAGACAGAGTCTCATCTCTATGTAGTCAGAAGTGGAGTAATTGAGTTTCTTATAAAACCAAGGTATACCAGTACGTTGACAACAGGCAGTTTCTATACTACCACATTGATGACCATCCCACAGAGGATCATTGGTATAGAATTTACCTACAACAGGAAGATTTGGACTTCCAGACTCACAATAATAGTCACTACCAACAAATGATGGTGGAATTGCAGGATATTTACTACCACATGGACAACGACTATAATGAAAGTTATCAGTTGTACCACAAATAAAAGTCCAAATATGCTTACGAGGACTACCATGAGTTAAACTGATACCATCAGTGTAATAAGAGTTAATACTGCTGGTGGTGTGATATGCTCCATCTGTGTGACCAACTTGATATCCAATAACTTTACCACATACTTGAGAGTACTCAATGTTCCTTGATGGAAATATTATTCCTACAGAGCTACCTCCACTACTAACTGGTCGACCACATGCTCGAACACCATTTTCATTATACAGTCTAAATTCATCAGGACAATTCTCACTGCTATCTGACATGTTAAGATAAGCTATCCTCATCCAACCTCCTGTGGAATTGCACAACTCCTTCATATAGCAGTACACATGATGAGCAATGCTGTGATTATCAGCTATAATGTAATAGTCTGAAGGACAGTCTGGACATTTCTTTTTAACCTCCTCACACGAACGAGGAAGTAACAATGATGGAGGTGGACATTTCTCTGTAGTAGTGTTCTCATGAATATCTTTGAGAGTATTAATATCTTCTTTAATGTCTTTAATAACCTAGCCATATTTCTATTGAGATCATTGACAATCTCAAGAACCTTAATAATGCCTTCATTGTACAACCTTGTCTCTAACCTGGATATATTAGCAACAATAGTCTCAGTGAGTTCTTTGATCATTTTATTACATTTAGTTGGTGAGTTAGATAATAGTTGTTGTGATACAACAAGTTGTATGGGACTAGTTGGATTACTACCATCTTCACAAGGTGTACAGCTACTGCGAGAAGATCAAGTAAGGAGTTGATTAATAGCAGCAGTCAGGTTAGCTATGGCATCATCTAAACTACTATCATCATCAGAATGACTTAATGGATTAGACATACCAGTAATAACTAGTATGACTACCAGTAAAGATAGAACGGAAGTCATTGTAACTTGTACTGTTCTACTCTTGTTGTTTGGTAGACTGTCTACCTTATATATACTCATTGAGATAGTGAGATAACCAAATCGTCTAAAATTGAATAACACCTGGAGGGATTGACTTTTAGCAAAAGTAACCTCCTTCATAACATAAAGGATACCACAAGGACTACCTAATATCAACCACGACTATCATTTCTCAGCATTAAAAAGATAATCTCCACCTCAAGGACTACCCTAATAAAAGCTATGATAAAATATATCAGTCCTCTTGTTGACAGCTGTAGATCACAACAGTCCTCAGTGGTAATAAACAGCAACTGTACTAACAGTTAGAGAAATATCACAGTAAAGAGTGTCCTCCCATTACCACTCAAGTTATAAACACTACTTTATGATATATTATGTAACACTGGACTCTTCTTCACTAGTTTAAGTCCACAATCATTTAATGAAAAGTCTATATAACCTATAATTAGTCATACTAATAGTTGTCTAGAGATAGATATACATGTTTGCCTTATAATTTGATATGTACTGTTAAAAAATCTAGATCTTTCTTAATATCAAATATATTATATACATGCTCCACTGAAATAATGAGATAACCATAGCATCAAAAAATGAATAACACTTGGAGGGGGTTACCTCCTTTCAAATAATAAGGGATATTGCAAAGATTACCTAATATCGACTATGATTCTCTTTCCTTAGCACCAAAAAATTACTTCTATTTCAAAAATTATGCTATTATAAACTCTTTAGTTGTGTATTTAAAACAAATATAAGAGGTTAGCTCCTATTTGGTCAATTACTAAATGTACCATCATTAAGTTATTATCTAATTCTAATACAATAATAAAAGTTGACATTTGGGAGTTGACATTTTGAGAAGTTAACATTTTGAGATATGATATGTGCAATATTACATAGAATTTACTACTTACACTATACACAGTATATATGGTATAAACACATACTGTGTATAACATAATTATATAGTGTGTATACTATGTTATACATAGTATACACAGTACATTATATATTATATACACAGTATAATGTTATACATAGTGTACACACTGTACACTACATACACAGTATACATATTATCACACATGTTATCATAGTATACACACTGTACACTATATACACAGTATACATGTTATACATAGTGTACACACTATACACTACATACACAGTATACATGTTATAAATAGTATACACACTGTACACTACATACACAGTATACATGTTATGCATAGTGTACACACTATACACTACATACACAGTATAAATGTTATAAATAGTATACACACTGTACACTACATACACAGTATACATGTTATAAAAGAGTATACACACTATACACTACATACACAGTATACCTGTTATAAATAGTATACACACTATACACTACATACACAGTATACATGTTATAAATAGTATACACACTATACACTACATACACAGTATACCTGTTATAAATAGTATACACATTATACACTATATACACAGCATACATGTTATCATAGTATACACACTATACACTACATACACAGTATACATGTTATACATAGTGTACACAGTGTACACTACATACACAGCATACATGTTTTACATAGTATACACACTATACACTACATACACAGTATACCTGTTATAAATAGTATACACATTATACACTATATACACAGCATACATGTTTTACATAGTATACACACTATACACTACATACACAGTATACATATTATAAATAGTATACACACTATACACTACATACACAGTCTACCTGTTATAAATAGTATACACATTATACACTATATACACAGCATACATGTTTTACATAGTATACACACTATACACTACATACACAGTATACATATTATAAATAGTATACACACTATACACTACATACACAGTATACATATTATAAATAGTATACACACTATACACTACATACACAGTATACCTGTTATAAATAGTATACACATTATACACTATATACACAGCATACATGTTATCATAGTATACACACTATACACTACATACACAGTATACATATCACACATAGCATACACACTATACATTATATGCATAGTATACACAGAACATTATATTAAAATATCTGGCCATTTATATCTTTCTAAAATAAACAAAAATGACAATCAATTTCCCAATGAAGAAGCCTTTATTCTTGACTGATAAGAACTACACCAAAATCAACAATAGTTCTTCTTCTCAATAGTGGAAAGATAAGCAATACCACAAGGACTACCCTAATATCAACCATAACTGTCCTTTCTCACCATATGAATAGAAAGTGATTATACTAATATCAACCAAGAACTCAATGAATACTCAGATATCAACCTTAACTGTCCTTTCTCAACCTAATCTCAATCATACACTGACTCAGGTCACAGCAGACTTACTTACTGTCATTAATAAACAGTATCTTAGTACTGAGTGGAATATATCCCAATACACATTATGTAAACATGATGTAATTGTATTAAGTACTACAATATTACAATGACATATCAGTGTATTGCTTTCATACACTTGATAGATGTCATGATAAATCATCCAACCTCCTTCAGAACTATATAACTCTACTATAATATATTCTCTCAGTATGATGAAAGTATTTGAACTGCTATAGCTGAACCATTATTGGTCTTATATTGTTAGTCTTAATATTGTTAGTCATAACATTTAATAATAACTCAATTGTATGTAATCAAAATCCCAAAGATAAGTAACTTTGACAAAAGGCTTACTAAATCAAAGTTGTACCAAATGTGTACATAAACATAATGTAAATATAAGTTAATCAAAGTACAAGCTGTTCTATTATTTCACATAGATCTCATAATGGGCTACAGGACAATCTTCATCAGATGTACCTTCATCAAGACAAATCCTCATCTCTATGTAGTCAGTAGTGGAGTAATTGAATTTCTTATAAAACCAAGGTATACCAGTACGTTGACAACAGGCAGTTTCTATACTACGACATTGATGACCATCCCACAGAGGATCATTGGTATAGAATTTACCTACAACATGAAGATTTGGACTTCCAGACTCACAATAATAGTCACTACCAACAAATGATGGTGGGGGTTTGAGGTTGTTTACTACCACAAGGAAAATTACTATGAGAATGGTTATCAGTTGAGCCAACCATAAAAGTCCAAATATGACTATGTGGATTACCATGAGTTAAACTAATACCATCACTGTAATGAGAGTTAATACTGCTAGGAGTGTGATGTGCTCCATCTGTCCAGCCAACTTGGTATCCAATAATTTTACTACACACTTGAGAGTATTCAATGTTACCTGATGGAATGGGTTTTCCTACACAGCTACCTCCACTACTAACTGGTTGATCACATGCTCGAACACCATTTTCACTATACAGTCTAAATTCATCAGGACATTTCTCACTGCTATCTGTCATGTTAAGATAAGCCGCTCTCATCCAACCTTCTGTGGAATTACACAATGTTTTTATTTGGCATTATGCCTGACGAACATGGCCATGACTATCAACTAACATGTAATAGTCTGAAGGACAGTCTGGACATTTCTTGTTAATCTCCTCACATAAATGAAGTAATTGAAAAGGTTTATACTCATTGTTGCCATGGGACATAATAGAGTTAATTTGATGGTCAATTCTCGAATGATTGAATCAAAGTGGTAAGTAGAAAGACATGTGCCAGCTGTGCTAACAGAGACACTTACAATAATAACCAGTAGAGTTATACAATGAAGGTAAGCCATTTTGAATGTTGTCTTGAATTGTAAATGATTAAAATTTCTTATCTTTTTATATCTTTCTAAAACCACAGAAATCATCTCTAAAGTTAGTATTCATTATTACACAAAATAAATGTTTTTGATGAAGAAGACTTTAACCATTGTTATCTTAAGAACTACCCATCTTTGTCCTTTCTCAACTTTAAACAAACAAGTCCAAAGGCAAGAACTACCCCAATGATAACCTCACCAAAAAGGACACATCAAGGACTACACATAGATAACCTTTTAAGAAAGGACACTTTAAGGACTACTTATGGTCATATCTATTGAACTCTTGAAAGGAGGAGGTCTACTACAATATCAACTATGACTGTCCTTTCTCAAACTCTCAATACACAAAGACTATATCAATAATAATGGTATATCAATAACTAGAACAATTCTAATATAAACTATGACTGATAAACAAATCCTCTTGATCTACTAGTAGCCATTGATTAATACTACTTTATACTAGATACTGTAACCAGTCTGGTCAATCTGGTTTAGAGAAATCACAAAAGAGGGATGATGTACTAATTGTTGTATCTTATATAATGTACATACATAATTACCCAAACACTATAAATGAAACATAGTTTAAACATATACATAGTAATTAGTAATTGTTTTTAAACATAGTAATTACTGCATCTTATATAATGTGCAACCATAGTTACCCAACTACTATAAACATAACACACATAGACAGCGAGTCTCTCTCTGTTGAAGTAATTTCTCAGTAATTCCATTCTCTCTAGTTGTATAGCAGAGATCTCCCTCCTTCTCACAATAACTCCACTCTAGACATTCATGTTCATTCATCATATGTCTAAAATAATAAATAGATGTTAGATCCATACACAGAATGAATGGTTGAGTGGATGGATGAATGGACAATTGAGATCAATAAATAGACAGATGAATGAATACATGGATGAATAAATGGATAAATGGATAGATGGATAAATAGAATGGATGAATAGATGGATAAATGAATGAACAGATAAAATAAAATGGTTAAATGGATGGATGGATAAATAGAATGATAGATACATGGTTAAATGGATGGATGGCCAGTCCATATTGTATCTACCTTCTCTTATCAATCTGTGATATGTCATCCAGTGATGGCAAAGTAGCTTCCCAAGCTTGTTATCTTGAGCTCTCTCTATCATTTCTACCTGAGCTAGACCAGCAGGTAAGTCATGCCCTACAAATATAACACTTAGAACTAGTTACAAACTCACTAACTAGTACTCACCGTGACACATTGTTGCTAATGTAAGTAGTTCAGGCTGTGAACCAGTTCGAACTACATATTGTGGTGAGTAAGGATCTGTATGTGTCTCACTGTCTCTATAAACTGTTTGTACATGGACATTTCTAGTCAATGGAGCAGTTAGAGACAGTTCAGTAGATTGTTTATCCATCAGAGGTTCTAGACTATATGGGGGAGGGTGAAGTAAGAAAGAGATTGATGATGGACTCACATTTGTGGCACTGGGACAATTGATGGAAGATCATCATAGGAACCTAAACATGCCCAAAGATCTACAAAAAGACATGAAGGACCACAAGACTTCTCCAAGGATTTTCTGATAACTGGAACAGGATTGATTCAAGTTTGCTTGACTGGAGAAGGGATGAGAGAACAAGGTATCAGAATACACCATGTGTTTCCTTCTCCAGTGTTACGATGTAAACAGACAGCTAATGCCATTTTGCAAGGAATGGGTGACCTCAATACTAATATTAAAGTAGAACATGGCTTCTTTTAATGGTTAGCTTGGTGCCGAGGGGAGGTACCTATGTTTATGCTTACCAAAGATATAGTAAAGTTTTGTCTCCAAGTTGATCCAAATTAAGTTGTTTGCAATAGAACTTTGTAATAATCTATTGTCAAATGTTGTGAATGTTAATTAGAGGGGTTTTACAGGCCCGTAGGAAGCACTTTTAGATCGGTCCGACCAAGGGGCGTGGTCAGGAGGTGTGGTCAGGGGTGTGGCAGTGGGCATTGCTTAATCATTATACAGCTAACAATTACAAATTACCATTATACTTCTTGTGGTGGATTTGGTTGTTACTGTAATATGCATGTTTAATAATTGCTAAATTGTACACCAAAATTAGTACAAACTAAGACTTCACACAGAACGTGACAAACAGATAGGCAATAGGCAGATTGTCTTATGTAAACTCTCCAAAAATGTTTAACCTGTGTTCATTCCCCCTGATAAATTCCTTTAAACATGACGGAATGACCAGATCATCAGTTCTGTCTTTGTGTGCATGAAGGATCAACAGATTGTTGAGACGTAACTGTAACATTGTTGCACGAAGGTAAGTCTTCACCCTCCGTAGTATTGAAGCACTGCGTTCACTTACTGCATTGGTGGCTGGAATCACTGTTTGCACTGTTGTCGGGCCCAAAGTCAGGCAGCTGCCGTTCAGCCATTATAGCACAGCCGTGCAAGGTGCAAAATTGCCGCTATTGCGCATGCGCAAATCAGCGACTAGCTAAAACCGGTCCGGCCATGGCCTGACCGGCCGGAGTGGGTGCTACGGCCCTGTTTTACTTGTTTAAAATTAATTACAATAATATGCTGTGCGTATTATCATCTTTATTTTGTTCTAAATAGTAGCTTGTTTATTGTAATTATTATTGATTTTTGTTTTAATATTCTTTTAAGTCTCTTTTATTTCTCTCTTATGATCACTGTTATATTTTTCAGGGATAATAATTATTGTTATACTACAATATAAGGCTATTATAAGTACCTATACTATGCAGAGTAATACACTCTAGTATCATAATATGTTAATACGATGTTTCTAGTGATCTTGTTGGTTGGTGGTTTCACTGCTTTGCCCCTCTTCACTAATAGTAGAAGTAGTAACTGTTTCCTTAGCTAGTCCTTCTTCTCCTAGTTTATGGATAATACGATGAGGTGCTAATAAATTTTTCCTCTGACTGTGTTTGACTAGAGACATGACCAATGGAGTCCAGATATTTTTATCTATGGTTACTTACCTTTCTCTCTGATAGTCTGTTTCTCTACCTCAGGTAGCAAGAAGTAGTAAACCATTTCAGCCACCATTTCTTGACTTTGCAGTTTATCTCAACTGCAAGTATAACATTATATTATATATCATCTATTCTCAGTACAGTAATGTAAATAACTTACGTTTATTAAGTCTCTCAGACCACACAACACAAGGAGCAACCAAACTTAACCTAGTGTCTGGTTAATGCAAGAGATAAAGTTTTGTAATCAAAGCTAAAACTAACATATAATATATACATACATATATATATGTGTGAGTGTGTGTGTCTGTGTTTACGTATGTATATAACAGAATATACCTCAAATCAGTCATTTCAAGATCCAATAGTCCTATATAATATAATACTATCATATATATATAGTGTGTGTACAATGTACCATTGAATGCTGTGTTATATTGGCTCTTTATTACATAATACTATCATATATATAGTGTGTGTATAATGTACCATTGAGCATTGTGTTATATTGGCTCTTTATTGCATATTGCTCTGAGTTAGCATCCAAGTAGATACCAATACGTGTCATAGGAACATAGACTTGAGAATCAAAGTTAGTATACTCATTGATAATGTTTCTTCTCTCTTGTTTTCCTTCAACATGGTGTCTCTGTTCTATTAGTTTACATATGGCTGTAGTGAAGTTGAGATAGTGTAAAATGTGATCATTGTGATAGAGACTGTTGTGATAGTGTGATTGTTGTCAGAGTGTCACTACCTTTTATATGTTCACTCCTAACTCGTCTAATTTGTCGCTCTTTCTCTTTGTTTCTAAGACTCTAAAATATTGTACATAATTATCAGTATGTTAATCAGTTTATTGGTATCAAAATTTTTATTAATATCAAAAATTTTTTTCACAAAATCAAAGGTGTATCAAAATTAATGTATGCAATGTTATTGATCACAACATGAGACTTTTCCTTTATTTCACATAGATCTCATAATGGGCTACAGGACAATCTTCATCAGATGTACCTTCATTAAGACAGATCCTCATCTCTATGTAGTCAGTAGTGGAGCAATTGAGTTTCTTATAAAACCAAGGTATACCAGTACGTTGACAACAGGCAGTTTCTATACTACCACATTGATGACCATCCCACAGAGGATCATTGGGATAGAATTTACCTAAAACAGGATAATTTGGACTTCCAGACTCACAATAATAGTCATTATTAACAAATGATGGTGGAGTTCTAGGATCTGTACTACTACATGGACAATAACTAAAATAATAGTTATCAGTTGAGCCACAAATAAAAGTCCAAATATGCCTACGAGGATTACCATGAGTTAAACTAATACCATCACTGTAATAAGAGTTAATACTGCTGGTAGTGTGTATTGCTCCATCTGGCCACCCAACTTGATATCCAATAACTCTACCACACACTTGAGAGTACTCAATGTTACCTGATGGAAACATCATTCCTACACAGCTACCTCCGCTACTAACTGGTCGGCCACATGCTCGAATACCACTTTCATTATACAATCTAAATTCATCAGGACAATTCTCACTGCTATCTGCCATATTAAGATAAGCTACCCTCATCCAACCTCCTGTGAAATTACACAATTCCTCCATATAACAGTACACTTGACGAGCATTGCTGAAATTATCAGCTATAATATAATAGTCTGAAGGACAGTCTGGACATCTCCATTTGACCTCCTCACACGAACGAGGAAGTAACAATGATGGAGGAGGACATTTCTCTGCAGTAGTGTTCTCATGAATATCTTGAAGAGTATTGATATCTTTTTTAATGTCATCAATGTTATCTTCTAATCTATTCATAATCCTATTGAGATTACTAACAACCTCAAGTATCTTTATAATGCCTTCATTGTACAATCTTGTCTCTAACCTGGATATATTAGCAACAATAGTCTCAGTGAGTTCTTTGATCATTTTATTACATTTAGTTGGTGAGTTAGATAGTAGTTGTTGTGATACAACAAGTTGTATGGGACTAGTTGGATTACTACCATCTTCACAAGGTGGACAGCTACTGCGAGAAGATTTAGTAAGGAGTTGATTAATAGCAGCAGTCAGGTTAGCTATGGCATCATCTATACTACTATCACCATCAGAATGACTTAATGGATTAGACATACCAGTAATAGCTAGTATGACTACCAGTAAAGATAGAAGGGAAGTCATTGTTACTCATGTACTGTTCTACACTTGTTGTGCTGTAGACTGTCTACCTTATATATACTCACTGAGATAGCGAGATAACTAAGTCATCTAAAATTGAATAACACCTGGAGGGATTGACTTTTCAGAGAAAGTAACCTCCTTCAAGTGATAAAGGATACCACAAGGACTACCTAATGTCAACCATGACTGTCTTTTCTCAGTATCAAAAGATAATGTTCACCTCAAGGACTACCCTAATAGATGCTATGTTAAAATAAATCAGTCCTGTTGATTACAGCTGTAGATTACGACAGTCCTCAGTGGTAATAAACAACACCTGTACTAACAGTTAGAGGAATACCACAGTAAAGATCTCCTCCCATTATCACTCAAGTTATAAGCACTACTTTATGATATATTATGTAACACTGGAATTTTCTTTACTAGTTTAAGCCCACAATCATCTAATGAAAAGTCTATATAACCTATAATTAAGCTATCACTCATAGCAATAGTTGTCTAAAGATAGACTACCAAGATAGAAGGGAAGTCATTGTAATTCATGTACTGTTCTACTCTTGTTATGTGGTAGACTGTCTATCTTATATATACTCACTGAGATAGTGAGATAACTAAGTCGTCTAAAATTGAATAACACCTGGTGGGATTGACTTTTCAGAGAAGTAACCTCCTTTAAAATATAAAGGAGACCACAAAGACTACCTAATGTCAACCACGACTGTCCTTCCTAAGCATCAAAAAGATAATGTCCACTACCAAAAGCTGTGGTAAAATATATTAGTCGTCTTGATGACAGTTATAGATCACAACAGTCCTCAGTGGTAATAAACAACACCTGTACTAACAGTTAGAGGAATATCACAGTAAAGAGTGTCCTCCCATTACTACTCAAGTTATAAAAACTACTTTATGATATATTATGTAACACTGGAATCTTCTTAAATAGTTTAAGTCCACAATCATTTAATGAAAAGTCTATATAACCTATATTTAAGCTTAGTCATGCTGATAGTTGTCTTGACATAGTTGTATATGTTTTCCTTATAATTTGAGATGCACTGTTTGAAAAAATAAGATCTTTCTTAATATCAACTGTATATACATGCCCCCACTAAAATAATAAGATAACCAAGGCATCAAAAATTGAATAACACTTGGAGGGATTGACTTTCCAGAGAAAGTAACCTCCTTCAAATGATAAAGGATACCACAAGAACTACCTAATGTCAATCATGACTGTCTTTCCTCACATCAAAAAGATAATGTTCACCTCAAAGACTACCCTAATAAAAGTTGTGGTAAAATACATCAGTCCTCTTGATGACAGTTGTAGATCACAACAGTCCTCAGTAGTAATAAACAGTACCTGTACTGACAGTTAGAGAAATATCACAGTAAAGTGTCTCCTCCCATTACCACTCAAGTTATAAACACTACTTTATGATATATTATGTAACAATGGAATCTTCTTCACTAGTTTAATTCCACAATCATTTAATGAAAAGTCTATATAACCTATAATTATACTATCAGTCATAGAAATGATTGTCTAGAGATAGTTGTATGTGTTTACTTATAATTTGATATGTACTGTTTGAAAAAATATGATATTTCATAATATGAACTGTATATACATGCCCCCACTAAAAAAATGAGATAACCAAGGCAGCAAAAAATGAATAACACCTGCAGGGGTTGACATTATATTAGAGGAAGTTACCCCCTTTCTCATAATAAATGATACCACAAGGATTACCTAATATTAACTATGACTCTCCTTTCTTAACATCAAAAAATTACTTCTATTTCAAGGACTATTCTAATATTAACTCTTTAGTTGTGTATTTACAACAAGTATTAGGGGTTAGCTGCTGTTTGGTCAATTACTAGATGTACCATCAAGTTATTATCTAAAAACTAATTCTAATACAGTAATAAAAATTGGTATTTTGAGAGTTGACATTCTGGGAAGTAACCATATCAGGAATACTAGCTATTAAACATTGTCGAGTTAACACCAGCTGCAGATCAGTCAGACTATCACAAGAGTCTGATCTACAAGATACTGGACAGCTATGAGAAGATTGAGTAAGGAGTTGATTAATCCAGTGAAGAACTTGCTTTTTAACCATATAAAAATATGCTTCACCTCAATGACTACCCTAACATTAACCAGGACTCCCCTTCTTAGGATTTGTTTGGTAAAACCATGAAACAGACCTCCTCCCTTTGCCTCTTCAAAGGTTGAAGAATTTCTAACATTAACTATCATTTATTATCTTAGCCTTTCTAAGACAAGAGAATTACCCTGATTATCAACCATGACTCTTCTTAGCCTTCAAAAGACAAGTGTTACGTCAAGGTCTTGGGACTACCTAATATTAAATGCTGACAAAGATATAACAGATACCCTAAGGGTTACTCTGATTCATTCTTCAAAAGACAAATGTTACCTCAGTCTTCAATTCAAACCTTAAGGGAATTATCCAATACAAAACTAGACCAGTAATCTTGACAACAGCTGTATTTCACAAAACTAGTGATAAATAACACCTGTAACAACAGTTAGAGGACTACCTAAAACATTTTTTGTTCACCTCTTAAAAGATATCCATCTACTTCAGTGTCAATTACAGACCTCTTTTCTCGTAAACTAATACTACATCAATGTTATCTTACACATGTATTACAGACAGAAACACTTTATAATATTGACCTCCATAGAGAAGGGGACTTTAGCTATACAAACAACAGAAACAAACAATTAATGTTAATATCAAGTCAAAGATTACTAGTCATATAAAATTCAAAGAAAATTAGTAATAGTCTAGTTCATAAATGAGATTCATGTTGCCATGAGACACATGATTTAATACCTTGTTTTTAGATATAATGATGTGTATATGGTATTTATAGTCCATGTCAGTGTACTGAATAAACTTTACTGACTGATGAAATTCACTATACACACATTGCACAGTAAACATGGTATACACAGTAAACATGATATATGCAATATTATATTGTATTTACTACTTACAGTATACATAGTATATATGGTATAAACACATACTGTGTATAACATAATTATATAGTATGTATACTATGTTATACATAGTATATACAGTATACTATGTACAGTATAATGTTATACATAGTATACACATTATACACTGTATACACAGTATACATTATATACATAGTATACACACTATACTATATTAAAATATCTGGCCATTTTACATCTTTCTAAAACCACAAAGATCACAATCAGATGTTTATTTCCCAATGAAGAAGCCTTTATTCTTGACTGATAAGAACTATACCAAAATCAACAATAGTTCTCCTTCTCAATAGTGGAAAGATAAGCAATACCACAAGGAGTACTCTAATATCAACCATAACTGTCCTTTCTCACCATATGAATAGGAAATGACTCTACTAATATCAAATAAGAACTCAATGAATACTCAGATATCAACCTTAACTGTCCTTTCTTAATCCAATATCAATCATGTATACTATATACACAGTGTACATGTCATACATGTTATACATAGTATACACTATACACTATATACACAGTATATACATATATACAGTATATATATATATATATATATATATATATATATATATATATATATATATATATTATACATATAATGTATAACATGTTCCTAACTAAGCCAGATAAGCAATACCACGAGGAGTACTCTAATATCAATCATAACTGTTGTTTCTCACCACATAAATAAAAAATGACTCTACTAATATCAAACAAGAACTCAATGAATACTCAGATATCATCCTTAACTGTCCTTTCTCAACCCAATATCAATCATACATTGACTCAGGTCACAGCAGACCTACTTACTCTCATTAATAAACAGTGTCTTAGTACTGAGTGAAATCTATCCCAATACACATTATGTAAACATGATGCAATTGTATTAAGTACTACAATATTACAATGACATATCAATGTATTACTTTTATACACTTCATAGATGTCATGATAAATCATCCAACCAGAACTATATAACTCTACTATAATATATTCTTTCAGTATGATGAAAGCATTTGAACTGCTATAGCTGAACATTATTGGTCTTATATTGCTAGTCTTAATATACTGATTCTTTGTTCGATAGCTATAATATTATTAGTCTTATATAGTTCTGTGGCATTCTTATAATCAGCAGTGATAGCAGGTATATATTAGAAAGCTAACTAAGTCACTTTTGATACATCAGTCAACACTATAATCAAGTATTAGCAAGGGATGTCTGAATAATTTTAGAATGTGAAAGTTTATGTCAAATTACATATAATAATCATTTCAAATAAAACCAAAAGAAACAATTTATTAATCATCATCTACAAGAACCCATAATAAACCTAGTAGTTATGTTGTCCACACCTACTAATATAACTGACATATTAACAAGACCTCATTAGAAGTAAAATCTAAATCAAGTTAATAGAAATGTCCATTCCTTCACAACCACACAACCTCAAAACACAATCATCCATCAGGACATTTCTCACTGCTATCTGTCATGTTAAGATAAGCCACCCTCATCCAACCTCCTGTGGAAGTACACAATGTTTCCATGTGGCAGTATGCCTGACGAACATGGCCATGACTATCAACTAACATGTAATAGTCTGAAGGACAGCCTGAACATTTCTTCCTAATCTCCTCACATGAGTGAAGTAATCGAGAAGGTTTATACTCATTGTTGCAGTGGGACATAATAGAGTTAAGATAGTCAATTCTCAAATGATTGAATCAAAGTGATAAGTAGAAAGACATGTGCCAACTGTGCTAGCAGAGATGCTAACAATAACAACCAGTAGAGTTATACAATAAAGATAACCATTTTTAATGTTGTTGAAAAGTCTTAAGCGAAGGGGTAATAGATGTGAAAGGACATTTCAAACTTTATATTTGTCTGAAAAATATAAAGTCTGAAATGTCCTTTCACATTTTGAATGTTGTCTTGAATTGTGAATGATTAAAATTTATTATCTTTTTATATCTTTCTAAAACCACAGAAATCATCTCTAAAGTCAATATTTATTATTACACAGAAATAGATTTTTTCAATGAAGAAGACTTTAACCATTGTTATCTTAAGGACTACCCATCTTTGTCCTTTCTCAACTTTAAACAAGCAAGTCCAAAGGCAAGAACTACCCCAATGATAACCTCACCAAAAAGGACACATCAAGGACTACACATAGATAAGATAACCCTTTAAGAAAGGACACTTTAAGAAGTACTTGTAGTCATATCTATTGAACTCTTGAAAGGAGAAGGTCTACTACAATATCAACTATGGCTGTCCTTTCTCAAACTCTCAATACACAAAGACTATATCAATAACAATGGTATATCAATAACTAGAACAATTCTAATATAAACTATGACTGATAAACAAATCCTCTTGATCTACTAGTAGCCATTGATTAATACTACTTTATACTACATACTGTAACCAGTCTGGTCAGTCTGGTTTAGAGAAATCACAAAAGAAGGAAGATGAACTAACACAAGAACTACAACTAATGATGGAACACTAATACCATCATAATACATGTTAAATACATGTTAGTAAGGATCACTTTGTGATGTAGTAATTACTGTATCTTATATAATGTACAACCATAATTACTCAAGCACTATAAACGAAACACACATAGACACACTTGGAGTGTCTGGAATTAGAGTGTATAGATGAAATTGGAGAGTAAACAAACAAAACATGTACTTATAAGTATGTGAGAGAATATCAGTGGCTTGAGTTTAATTAGAAGTTGGTATAGACATACACAAAATTGAAGTGTGTTTCCCAATGCAGAAACAATTTCTTGACTGATAAACTATACTGCAATATCAATAGTAACTCTCCTTTGTTAACATTTGAGCAATACCACAAGGAGTATTCTAATATCAACTATATCTGTTCTTTCTTAATGCTCTGAAAGACAATGATTACTCCAATATCAACCAAGGTTCACCTCCTTAGCCATTGAAAAGATAAGCAATACCTCAAGGAGTACTCTAATAACAACTGTGGCTGTTGATTATATGATAAATACCTCCCCCATAAAGGTTGTATAATGTTACAATGATATACCAGTGTATTGCACTATGTACACATATACTATTTATGACATTAATATTACATTTTGACTTACCACAAATGTTCCAGTCTCTTATCATTCAATACTTGATAGTGAGTCTCTCTCTGTTGAAGTGATTTCTCAAGTAATTCCATTCTCTCTAATTGTATAGCAGAGATCTCCTTCTCACGATAACTCCACTCTAGATATTCCTGTTCGTCCATCATATGTCTAAAATAATAAATAGATGTTAGATCCATACACAGAATGAATGGATGGATGAATGGACAATTGGGATCAATAAATAGACAGATAAATAAATACATGGATGAATAGATGGACAAATGGATGGATGAATAAATGGAATGGATGAATAGATGGATAAATGAATGAACAGATAAAATAAAATGGTTAAATGGATGGATGGATAAAAAGTATGATGGATACATGGTTAAATGGATGGATTTCCAGTCTATATTGTATCTACCTTCTCTTATCAATCTATGATATGTCATCCAGTGATGGCAAAGTAGCTTCCCAAGCTTGTTAGCTTGAGTTCTCTCTATCATTTCTCACTGACCTAGACCAGCAGGTAAGCCACACCCTACAAATATAACACTTAGAACCAGTTAGAAACTCACTATCTAGTACTCACCATAACACAGTATTGCTAATGTAAGCAGTTCAGACTGTGAACCAGGTTGAACTACATATTCTGGTGAGTAAGGACTGCCTGTGTCTCACTGTCTCTATAATCTGTTTGTACATGGACAGTTCTAGTCAATGGAGCAGCTAGAGACAGTTCAGTAGATTGTTTATCCATCAGAGGTTCTAGACTATATGGGGGAGGGTGAAGTAATGAGGAGATTGATGATGGACTCACATTTGTGGCACTGGGACAATTAATGGAAGATCATCATAGGAACCTAAACATACCCAAAGATCTACAAAAAAGACATGGAGGACCACAAGAGTTCTCCAAGGATTTTCTGATAACTGGAACAGGATTGTTTCAAGTTCGCCTGACTGAAGAAGGGATGAGAGAACAAGGTATCAGAATACACCATATGTTTGCTTCTCCAGTGTTACGATGTATACAGACAGGTAATTCCATCTTGCAAGGAATGGGTGACTTCAGTACTAAAATTAAAGTAGAACATGGCTTCTTTGAATGGTTAGCTTGGTGCTGAGGGGAGGTACCTATGTTTATGCTTGCCAAAGATATAGTAAAGTTTGGTCTCCAAGTTGATCCAAATTAAGTTGTTTACAATATAACTTTGTAATTATCTATTCTCAAATGTTGTGAACGTTAATTATAGGGGTTTTACTTGATTAAAATTAATTACAATAATATGCTGTCCATATTATCATCTTTATTTTGTTCTAAATAGTAGCTTGTTTATTGTAATTATTATTGATTTTTGTTTTAATGTTCTAAGTCTCTTTTATTTCTCTCTTATGATCACTGTTATATTTTTTCAGGGATAATAATTATTGTTATACTACAATATAAGGCTATTATAAGTACCTGTACTATGCAGAGTAATACACTCTAGTATCATAATATGTTAATACAACATTTCTAGTGATCTTGTTGGTTGGTGATTTCACTGCTTTGCCCCTCTTCACTAATAGTAGAAGTAGTAACTGTTTCCTTAGCTAGTCCTTCTTCTCCTAGTTGTTTATGGATAATACGATGAGCTACTAATAAATGTTTCCTCTGACTGTGTTTGACTAGAGACATGACCAATGGAGTCCAAATATTTTTATCTATTGGTTACTTACCTTTCTCTCTGATAGTCTGTTTCTCTACCTCAGGTAGCAAGAAGTAGTAAACCATTTCAGCCACCATTTCTTGACTTTGGAGTTTATCTTGACTGCAAGTATAACATTATATTATATATCATCTATTCTCAGTACAGTAATGTAAATAACTTACGTTTTTTTAAACTCAGCTGCTAGTTTGTTATGACATTAGCTTGTTCATGTATCTCTTGTCTAGTCTATAATAAAATGACTATTAATAAGTTATGATATATTGAAGATTTAATACCTGTTTGTCAGCTGTTTTCTCTATAGATTGTAGAATAATGTCCTCTAGGTAAGTGTCAACAGTGCCTTGATGAACTCTTATCATCTGATGGAGAAGTAACATGGAAAATTAATAAACATATGAATGTGAAGAGCGAATAAAAGTATATAGTAGACATAATAAACTAGTAGACCATTGCATAGTGAATTATCTGATGTAGAGTGGATGGGTTTAAGGCATAATAGACTCAGAGCCAGTGGATTGATGGATCTAGTCTTCTTACTAGTTTAATTATTTCATCTTCAGTTCTTGTACATCTCTCTTCTCTTTGTCTAAGACCACTCTCCTCTGCCTCTCTCATCCTTCTCAGTTGCTCAGCCAACATGACAAATTCATGAATACGTCTCTCCTCCTATACATAACCACAGCAGTACATATAATTGTGTGTGCTTGTGTAACGAACAGACCTGTAATCTGAGAACTTCTTTATTGAGGAAGTCCAACTGTTGAACAATCAACTCGGCAGCTCCTTGTTCAGCTCCATCATTAATAACAGATTCCTGTTATTAGTGTTATTAATTGTTAACTAAATAGTATTTACCTTGTGTTCAGCTTTTTCTTTAGCTCTCTGTTTACTCAATATAGCTTCTGTCTCTTTTTTCTTCTGTTTTTGCTCAGGAGATTGTAAGGCGTGTGTAGTACGAAGCTCTTTAATAAGATCTGATCTCATTTTTTTACCTTCATACATCTTGAGAAATGATGTGTAGAGTCAATGGTAGAATATGAAGAGGTCCTACTAACCTTGTTTTGTACAGCACAACCTCTAATAAGTCTTTGTAGTAAAATAATGGCCAACTCTCATTCCTCTTCCTCCTATGGAGTGTAATAGATGTATGACTGTATTGTATCAGTACTCAATGTATTGATGATACACATAAGTGCATATATTATTAGTATTATAATACATAAATTATGATAGGTACAATTAATTAGAAACTAATATAGAAAATGCTGATTAATCTTTGCCTGGAATTGAACCACAGGTCCTACACTAGTTCAGCAGTTGCTTTAACTATTGAACTACTTGCTGATTTTTTGTACCTATTCATAACAATTTATAATATACTATCAATCATATATTGTGGATTATCTGTGTACTGTTGTACAAACATACTTCACTGGGTGCTTTAATAGTTGGAGTTGAAGGGCGTGGAATTGGTTTTTCAACTTTCTCTAACAGTCTCAATGACCCTCATCAGCTAAAAGATCAAAGAAATGACCTCATTAGAGTCTGAGCCATTACAATAAAAGTTCATTTCATTCTATTTATAAAATATTATTTAGTTATCCTCTTACTTTGTAGTTTCTTTGTTTGTAAATCATTATAGACTTTGTCCAATATCTTGCCAAGTTTAGCTTGTTTTCTAGCTTTGACACCAATTGGTTTAGCTGATGAACTAGGAGGTTTAATTCTAGAAAGACAAAAAGGTACATTAATAGCTAACACATTGATACTGTATTAATAAATAGTCTCTTAGACTACACAACACAAGGAGTAACAAAACTCAGCCTAGTGTCAACTGGTTAATCTAAGAGACAAAACGTTTGTAATTTATATATATATATATATATATATATATATATATATATATATATATATATATATATATAACAGAATATACCTCAAATCAGTCACTTTATGAGGCAGAGTAGCTTTAAGATCCAATAGTCCTATATTATAGTCAATATAATACTATCATATATATAGTGTGTGTACAATGTACCATTGAGTGCTGTGTGATATTGGTTCTTTATTGCATATTGCTTTGAGCTAGTGTGATAGTTGTCAGGGTGTCTCTACCTTTTATATGTTCACTCCTAACTTATCTAATTTGTCGCTTTTTCTTTGTTTCTAAGACTACTAAAATATTATACATAATTATCAGTATGTTAACCAGTTTATTGGTATCAAAATTGTTATTAACATCAAAATTTTTTTCACAAAATCAAAGATGTATCAAAATTAATGCATGAAATGTTTTTGATCACAGCGTGAGATTTTTCCTTTATTTCACATAGATCTCATAATGACCTACAGCACAATCTTCATCAGATGTACCTTCATCAAGACAGATCCTCATCTCTATGTAGTCAGAAGTGGAGTAATTGAATTTCTTATAAAACCAAGGTATATCAGTACGTTGACAACAGGCAGTTTCTGAACTACCACATTGATGACCATCCCAAAGAGGATCATTGGTATAGAATTTACCTCCAGAATAACTTTGACTTCCAGACTCACAATAATAGTCACTACTGACAAATGATGGTGGAGTTTTAGGATTGTTACTACCACATGGACAACGACTAAGAAGGTTCTCAGTTGTACCACAAATAAAAGTCCAAATATGCCTACGAGGACTACCATGAGTTAAACTGATACCATCACAGTAATGAGAGTTAATACTGCTGGTAGTGTGTTCTGCTCCATCTGTGTGACCAACTTGATATCCAATAACTTTACCACACACTTGAGAGTACTCAATATTACCTGATGGAAATGTTATTCCTGCACAGCTACCTCCACTACTAACTGGTCGACCACATGCTCGAACATCATTTTCGCTATACAGTCTAAATTCATCAGGACATTTATCACTGCTATCTGTCATGTTAAGGTAAGCTACCCTCATCCAACCTCCTCCGGAGTTACACAACTCCTCCATATAACAGTACACATGACGAGCATGTCCATGACTATCAGCTATAATGTAATAGTCTGAAGGACTGCTTGGCCATTTACTTTTGATCTCCTCACATGAGTGAAGTAAAGGAGAAGGTGTATACTCATCACTATCATCATCTAGTTTATCATCAATAGATGTCAGAGTATTGTGAGTTATATTGCTATGTCTTATTAACAGGTCAGTGTTTGACTTGATACTCTTAATGCTGGATGAAAGACTATTGACTTGTCTCTGTAATAAAGTTATATTTGAGGGTAGTATTTGTTGGTGGGACTCTATTGTGTTCAGTCTGCTAGTTAGATCTTGAATGGAGGTGTTCAGTAATAGCTCAATACGACTCAAGATAGCTAGTCCTTGTTGCTTTTTTGAAGGTGATCCCTTCTTATACTCACCTAGTAACTCCCTTAACAGAGACAACTGAAGGAGACTTGTAACACCAGTAAGAGATTCTCCAATGTCAGAGGGATCTCTAGTTCCAACATGTCCAAGTTGTTTGCTAATATTAGCTAGAGCCTGTTCAATAAATTTGAAAGAAGAGGTAGAAAGACATGTATTAGAGACATCATTACCACTGTTAGAGCTAGCAGAGACACTAGCGATAACAGCTAAGAAAGTTATAACATAGAAATACACCATTATAGAATGATTTCTGCAAATATAAATGTGAACACTATTTAGCCATTTATATACTTTACTAAACCACAGAGATCAATCATCCTTAACCCATGAAAAGAACCTTTGTTCAATGATACTTGTAATCTCAAGGACTACCCATAGTTATTTTTGTCTTTAAAAATAACCACATATTCCTCTAAAAGGACACTTTAAAGATTACCCAGGGTTGTCCTTTCTCAGACATTGAAAAGAGAGGTTATACTACAATATTAACGATAACTGTCCTTTCTCAAGCTCTCAATGGACAAGAACTATCACAGGTTTTATTCTTAAAGATAAAAACAACTTCAAAGTCAACTATAGCTAGATAGATCAATCCTCTCAACCTACATCACTAATTGTATATAATACAACTATATTATATATACTGTAAAGGAAAATCTATTTTTACAGTACATATCATACTGATACATAAGTTAATACCATTCTATACAGTATAAATTAATAGACCTATATAATATCCTATTCATCTCATACTAGCTTATAGACAAATTTGCTTACATTCAAATGCAATAAATGACAGCACAAGAACAAAGGAGGAACACCAGTACATTGCTATCATGTTTATGAGTGTCCCACAACAATAGAATTTACCAGGAGTTTGGTTTCACAGTATAGTAATTACCAATAACTTGTATGTTTGGAAATTACTAATGGGTAGGAATAAATTCTCAAGACTATTACTAAGACAACAACAAAAGCTCAAAAGGTTAAACTAAGAAAAATGATCTAATACCATTTAATAGACTAATTCATATTTCATTAAAGAAAACTAAAATTGTATGCAATGACAAATTACAGAGAGTCACTCATTGTTGTATGTACATCTCTTCTAAACTACTTAACATAGATCTCATATTGACCTACAGCACAATCTTCATCAGATGTTGCTTCATCAAGACAGATCCTCATCTCTATGTAGTCAGTAGTGGAGCAATTAAGTTTCTTATAAAACCAAGGTATACCAGTACGTTGACAACAGGCAGTTTCTATATTACCACATTGATGACAATCCCACAAAGGATCATTGGTATAGAATTTACCAACTACTGGTGGTGATGTGGGACATCCTGACTAACAGTAATAATCATTACCAACAAATGATGGTGGGTTTTGAAATCTATACTACCATTATTCTCCTTTCTCAACCTTAAACAAGTAAGTTCAAATGCAAGAACTACTCCAACAATGATAACCTCACCAAAAAGGACATATCAAGACCTACACATAGATAAGATAACCCTTTGAGAAATGTCACTCTAAGAACTACATATAGATAAGATAACCCTTTAAGAAGGATACACCATGAATTAACCACAGATAAGATAACCATTTAAGAAAGGATACATTAAGGACTATACATAGATAAGATAACCCTTTAACTAAGGACACATCAAGACAAACCATAGATAAGATAACCCTTTAAAGAAAGTACACTCCAAGGACTACATGTACTTGTGGTCATATCTACTCAGCTCTTGAAAGGAGAAGGTTTACTCCAATATCAACTATGGCTGTCCTTTCTCAAACTCTCAATACACAAAAACTATATCAATAATAATGGTTCAAAGACTAAGACAATTCTAATATAAACTATGACTGATAAAACAAATCCTCTTGATCTACTAGTAGCCATTGATTAATTCCTTTTTTATAATACATACTGTAACCAGTCTTGTCAGTCTGGTTTAGAGAAATTACAAAAGAAGGAAGATGTGAACTACCACAAGGACTCTAACTAACAATAGAACACTAATACCATCACAAAATGTTAAATATATGTTAGTAAGGATCACTCTATGATGTAGTAATTACTGTATCTTATATAATGTACAACCATAATTACCCAACCGCTATAAATGAAATGTACATAGAACACTTGGAGTGCCTGGAATTAGGATATATAGATGAAATTAGAGAGTAAACAAACAAACATGTACTTATAAGTATGTGAGAGAATATCAGTGGCTTGAGTTTAATTAGAAGTTGGTATAGACATACACAAAATTGAAGTGTATTTCCCAATGCAGAAACCATTTCTTAACTGATAAACTATACTCCAATATCAATAGCAACTCTCCTTTATCAACCTTTGATCAATACCACAAGGAGTATTCTAATATCAACTATATCTGTCATTTCTAAAGCTTTGAAAGACAATGATTACTCCAATATCAACCAAGGTTCACCTCCTTAGCCATTGAAAAGATAAGCAATACCTCAAGGAGTACTCTAATAACAACTGTGGCTGTTGATTATATGATAAATACCTCCCCCATAAAGGTTGTATAATGTTACAATGATATACCAGTGTATTGCACTATGTACACATATACTATTTATGACATTAATATTAATAGCATGTACAAAAGCCATCCATCCTTTAATTTTTGTGCAAACTACACTATTCGTTTAACCATCCATGTCCAAATTTACCATTTACTGTTGAAGATATTTCAAATTTCAGGTCACTGTTATCATCAAATTCATAATGAATACATAGACAAATGAATAGATGGATAAATAGAATGGATGAATAGGATGGATAAATGAATGAACGGATAAAATAAAATGGTTAAATGGATGGATGGATAAATAGAATGATGGGTACATGGATAAATGGATGGATGGATAAAAAGAATAATGGATACATGGTTGAATGGATGGACGTCCAGTCCATATTGTATCTACGTTCTCTTATCAATCTGTGATATGTCATTCAGTGATAGCAAAGTAGCTTCCCAAGATTGTTAGCTTGAGCTCTCTCTATCATTTCTACCCAGCAGGTAAGCCATGCCCTACAAGTATGACACTTAGAACTAGTTACAAACTCACTAACTAGTACTTACCATAACACATTGTTGCTAATGTAAGTAGTTCAGGCTGTGAACCAGGTCGAACTACATATTGTGGTGAGTAAGGATCTGTCTGTGTCTCACTGTGTCTATAGTCTGTTTGTACATGGACAGTTCTAGTCAATGGAGCAGCTAGAGACAGTTCAGTAGATTGTTTATCCATCAGAGGTTCTAGACTATATGGGGGAGGGTGAAGTAAGAAAGAGATTGATGATGGACTCACATTTGTGGCACTGGGACAATTGATGGAAGCATTTGAGGAAGATCATCATAGGAATTTAAACATGTCCAAAGATTTACAAAAAAGACATGGAGGACCACAAAAGTTCTCCAAGGATTTTCCGATAACTGGAACAGGATTGTTTCAAGTTTGCCTGACTGAAGAAGGGATGAGAGAACAAGGTATCAGAGTACACCATGTGTTTGCTTCTCCAGTATTACGATGCATACAGACAGCTAACGCCATCTTGCAAGGAATGGGTGACTTCAATACTAAAATTAAAGTAGAACATGGCTTCTTTGAATGGTTAGCTTGGTGCTGAGGGGAGGTACCTATGTTTATGCTTGCCAAAGATATAGTAAAGTTTGGTCTCCAAATTGATCCAAATTAAGTTGTTTACAATATAACTTTGTAATTATCTATTCTCAAATGTTGTGAACGTTAATTACAGGGGTTTTACTTGATTAAAATTAATTACAATAATATGCTGTGCATATTATCATCTTTATTTTGTTCTAAATAGTAGCTTGTTTATTGTAATTATTATTGATTTTTGTTTTAATGTTCTTTTAAGTCTCTTTTATTTCTCTCTTTTGATCACTGTTATATTTTTCAGGGATAATAATTATTGTTATACTACAATATAAGGCTATTATAAGTACCTGTACTATGCAGAGTAATACACTCTAGTATCATAATATGTTAATACAACATTTTTAGTGATCTTGTTGGTTGGTGGTTTCACTGCTTTGCCCCTCTTCACTAATAGTAGGAGTAGTAACTGTTTCCTTAGCTAGTCCTTCTTCTCCTAGTTGTTTATGGATAATACGATGAGCTCCTAATAATGTTTCCTCTGACTGTGTTTGACTAGAGACATGACCAATGGAGTCCAAATATTTTTATCTATTGGTTACTTACCTTTCTCTCTGATAGTCTGTTTCTCTACCTCAGGTAGCAAGAAGTAGTAAACCATTTCAGCCACCATTTCTTGACTTTGGAGTTTATCTTGACTGCAAGTATAACATTATATTATATATCATCTATTCTCAATACAGTAATGTAAATAACTTACGTTTTTTTAAACTCAGCTGCTAGTTTGTTTATGACATTAGCTTGTTCATGTATCTCTTGTCTAGTCTATAATAAAATGACTATTAATAAGTTATGATATATTGAAGATTTAATACCTGTTTGTCAGCTGTTTTCTCTATAGATTGTAGAATAATGTCCTCTAGATAAGTGTCAACAGTGCCTTGATGAACTCTTATCATCTGATGGAGAAGTAACATGGAAGAGTAATGAACATATGAATGTTAAGAGGTAATAAAAGTATATAGTAGGCATAATAAACTAGTAGACCATTGTATAATGAATTATCTGATGTAGAGTGGATGGGTTTAAAGGCATATAGACTCAGAGCCAGTGGATCAGATTGATGGATCTAGTGTTTTTACTTGTTTAAATATTTCATCTTCAGTTCTTCTACATCTCTCTTCTCTTTGTCTGAGACCACTCTCCTCTGCTTCTCTCATCCTTCTCTGTCACTCAGCCAACATGACAAATGCATGAATACGTCTCTCCTCCTATACATAACCACAGCAGTACATATATTGTGTGTACTTGTGTAACGAACAGACCTGTAATCTGAGAAGTTCTTTATTGAGGAAGTCCAACTGTTGACCAATCAACTCGGCAGCTCCTTGTTCAGCTCCATCATTAATAACAGATTCCTGTTATTAGTGTTATTAATTTGTTAACTAAATAGTATTTACCTTGTGTTCAGCTTTTTCTTTAGCTCTCTGTTTACTCAATATAGCTTCTGTCTCTTTTTTCTTCTGTTTTTGCTCAGGAGATTGTAAGGCGTGTGTAGTACAGAGCTCTTTAATAAGATCTGATCTCATCTCTTTACCTTCATACATCTTGAGAAATGAGATGTGTGGAGTCAATGGTACAATATGAAGAGGTCCTACTAACCTTGTTTTGTACAGCACAACCTCTAATAAGTCTTTGTAGTAAGATAATGGCAAACTCTCGTTCCTCTTCCTCCTGTAGAGTGTAATAGATGTATGACTTTACTGTATCAGTACTCAATGTATTGATGGTACACATAAGTGCATATATTATTAGTATTATAATACATAAATTATGATAGGTACATTTAATTAGAAACTGGTATAGAAAAGCTGATTAATCTTTGCCTGGAATTGAACCACAGGTCTTTCACTAGTTGAGCAGTTGCTTTAACTATTGAACTATATTAAGATTCTCTGTATCCACTCATAACAATTTATAATATAGTATCAATCATATATTGTGGATTATCTGTGTACTGTTGTACAAACATACTTCACTGGGTGCTTCAATAGTTGGAGTTGGAGGGTGTGGAATTGATTTTTCAACTTTCCCTAACAGTCTCAATGGTTTCTTACCCTCATCAGCTAAAAAGATGAAAGAAATGACCTCATTAGAGTCTGAGCCATTACAATAAAAGTTCATTTCGTTCATCTTGCCAAGTTTAGCTTGTTTTCTAGCTTTGACACCAATTGGTTTAGCTGATGAACTAGGAGATTTAATTCTAGAAAGACAAAAAGGTACATTAACAGCTAACACATTGATACTGTATTAATAGTCTCTCAGACCACACAACACAAGGAGCAACCAAACTTAACCTAGTGTCTGGTTAATGCAAGAGATAAAGTTTTGTGATCAAAGCTAAAACTAACATATAATATATACATACATACATATATATATGAGTGTGAGTGTTTGTGTGTCTGTGTGTATGTACGTATATAACAGAATATACCTCAAATCAGTCACTTTATGAGGCAGAGTAGCTTCAAGATCCAATAGTCCTATATAATAGTCGATATAATACTATCATATATATAGTGTCTGTACAATGGACTATTAAATGCTGTGTTATATTGGCTCTTTATTACATATTGTTCAATATAATATTGTCATATATATGTGTGTGTACAATGTAACATTGAGTGCTGTGTTAGTAGATACCAATGTGTGTCATAGGAGCATAGACTTGAGAATCAAAGTTAGTAACTCATTGATAATGTTTCTTCTCTCTTGTCTTGCTACAACATGGTGTCTCTGTTCTATTAGTTTATGTATGGCTGTAGTGAAATAGAGGTAGTGTAAAACATGATCATTGTGATAGAGACTGTTGTGATAGTGTGATTGTTGTCAGAGTGTCTCTGCCTTTTATATGTTCACTCCTAATTTGTCTAATTTGTCACTCTTTCTCTTTGTTTCTAAGACTCCTAAAATATTGTACATAATTATCAGTATGTTAATCAGTTTATTGGTATCAAAATTGTTATTAACATCAATTTTTTTCACAAAATCAAAGCTGTATCAAAATTAATGTATGCAATGTTATTAATCACAACATGAGACTTTTCCTTTATTTCACATAGATCTCATAATGGGCTACAGCACAATCTTCATCAGATGTACCTTCATCAAGGCAGATCCTCATTTCTATGTAGTCAGTAGTGGAGTAATTGAATTTCTTATAAAACCAAGGTATACCAGTACGTTGACAACAAGTAGTTTCTGAACTACCACATTGATGACCATCCCATAGAGGATCATTGGTATAGAATTTACCATTAAGAGGATAATTTGGACTTCCAGACTCACAATAATAGTCACTACCAACAAATATTGGTGGAGTTTTAGGATCGTTACTACCACATGGACAACGACTATTCAGTTTCTCAATTGTACCACAAATAAAAGTCCAAATATGGCTACGAGGATTGCCATGAGTTAAACTGATACCATCACAGTAACGAGAGTTAATACTGCTGGTGGTGTGATGTGCTCCGTCTGTGTGACCAACTTGATATCCAATAACTTTACCACATACTTGAGAGTATTCAATGTTACCTGATGGAAATGTTATTCCTACACAGCTACCTCCGCTACTAACTGGTCGACCACATGCTCGAACACCATTTTCATTATACAGTCTAAATTCATCAGGACATTTCTCACTGCTATCTGTCATGTTAAGATAAGCTACCCTCATCCAACCTCCTGTGGAATTACACAACTCCTCCATATAACAGTACACTTGACGAGCAATGCTGCGATTGTTAGCTACAATATAATAGCCTGAAAGACAATATGGACATCTCCTCTTGATCTCTTCACACGAATGAGGAAGTAACAATGATGGAGGTGGACATTTCTTTGAAGTAATGTTCTCATAAATATCTTTGAGAGTATTAATATCTTCTTTAATGTCATCAACATTACCTTCTAACCTAACCATACTCCTATTGAGATCATTGACAATCTCAAGAATTTTAATAATGCCTTCATTGTACAACCTTGTCTCTAACCTGGATATATTAGCAACAATAGTCTCAGTGAGTTCTTTGATCATTTTATTACATTTAGTTGGTGAGTTAGATAGTAGTTGTTGTGATACAACAAGTTGTATGGGACTAGTTGGATTACTACCATCTTCACAAGGTGTACAGCTACTGCGAGAAGATCGAGTAAGGAGTTGATTAATAGCAGCAGTCAGGTTAGCTATGGCATCATCTATACTACTATCATCATCAGAATGACTTAATGGATTAGACATACCAGTAATAGTTAGTATAACTACCAGTAAAGATAGAAGGGAAGTCATTGTAACTATTGTACTGTTCTACTCTTGTTGTGTGGTAGACTGTCTACCTTATATATACTCACTGGGATAGTGAGATAACCAAGTCATCTAAAATTGAATAACACCTGGAGGGATTGACTTTTCAGATAAAGTAACCTCCTTCAAAATATAAAGGATACCACAAGGACTACCTGATGTCAACCATGACTGTCCTTCCTCAGCATCAAAAGATAACGTTCACCTCAAGGACTACCCTAATTAAAACTGTGGTAAAATATATCAGTCCTCTTGATGACAGCTGTAGATCACAACAGTCCTCAGTGGTAATAAACAACACCTGTACTAACAGTTATCACAGTAAAGAGTCTCCTCTCATTATACCACTCAAGTTATAAGTACTACTTCATGATATATTAACACTGGAATCTTCTTTACTAGTCCAATGATTTGTATGTACAGTTAGTAAGGTTCCCGAACTGTATCTACTCTAGATAAAGTGTCATTTAATTTTTATAATTCATTTGTGTATGTAATAATACAATTAAAAATGTAACATTCAAATATTATCTGAAAACTTTTAACCATATACAGTGTAAGTATAAGGTCATTAAAAGATGCACATGAACAATAAGTCTCTTTATATTTTTCTTGTGCACCAACAATAATAAAAGTCTAAATATGACTACAAGGGCTACCATAATTAATACAATGTGATTAACATAATTTGAACCGATGTTCTTGTTATTGCTATAATATGCTCCATTTGGCCAGCCAACTTGATATCAAATAACTTTAACATACACTTGACAGTACTCAATGTTTCCTGATGGAAATGTTATTCCTACACAGCTACCTCCACTACTAACTGGTCAAACCTTGAACTTGAACACCATTTTCATTATACAGTATAAAGATGTTAGGACATTTCTCACTGCTATCTGTCATGTTAAGATAAGCTACCCTTATCCTACCTCCTCCTGAGCTGCACAATGTTTGCATGTGGCAGTATGTCTGACAAACATAGCCACGACTATCAACTAACATTTCTTACAGCATAGAGATATGTCATTTTAGAGTGCCATCTTGATTTGCGAATGACTAAAATTTAATTTTATATCCATTTTAAACACAGAAGTTATCTTTAAAGTCAATATTGATTATTATGCAGAAATTAATTTTTTCAAGGAAGACTTTAACATAGATAAGATAACCCTTTAAGAAAGGACACACCAAGGACTACATATAGATAAGATAACTATTTCAGAAAGGACACATTAAGGACTACATATAGATAACATAACCCTTTAAGAAAGGACACATCAAGGACTACACATAGATAAGATAACTACTTCAGAAAGGACACATTAAGGACTACATATCGATAACATAACCCTTTAAGAAATGACACATCAAGGACTTACCATAGATAAGATAACCCTTTCAGAAAGGACACATCAAGGACTACACATAGATAAGATAACTATTTCAGAAAGGACACATTAAGGACTACATATAGATAACATAACCCTTTAAGAAAGGACACATCAAGGACTTACCATAGATAAGATAACCCTTTCAAAAAGGACACATCAAGGACTACACATAGATAAGCTAACTATTTCAGAAAGGACACATCAAGAACAAACCATAGATAAGATAACCCTTTAAGAAAGTACACTCCAAGGACTACATGTACTTGTGGTCATTTCTACTGAACTCTTGAAAGGAGAAGGTTTACTCCAATATCAACTATAGCTGTCCTTTATCAAACTCTCAATACACAAAGACTATATCAATAACAATGGTATATCAATAACTAGAACAATTCTAATATAAACTATGACTGATAAACAAATCCTCTTGATCTACTAGTAGCCATTAATTAATACTACTTTATGCTACATACTGTAACCAGTCTGGTCAGTCTGGTTTAGAGAAATCACAAAAGAAGGAAGATGTGCTAACACAAGAACTACAACTAATGATGGAACACTAATACCATCATAATACATGTTAAATACATGTTAGTAAGGATCATTTTATGAGTACTAATTGCTGTATCTTATGTAATGTGCAACCATAATTACTCAAGCACTATAAACAAAACGCACATTGGAGTGCCTGGAATTAGGATATATAGATGAAATTGGAGTAAACAAATAAAACATGTACTTATAAGTATGTGAGAGAATATCAGTGGCTAGAGTTTAATTAGAAGTTGGTATAGACATACACAAAATTGAAGTGTGTTTCCCAAGAAACTATTTCTTGACTGATAAACTATACTGTAATATCAATAGTAACTCTCCTTTATCAACCTTTGAACAATACCACAAGGAGTATTCTAATATCAACTATATTTGTCCTTTCTTAATGCTTTGAAAAGACAATAATTTTTCCAATATCAACCAAAGTTCACCTCCTTAGCCATTGAAAAGATAAGCAATACCTAACATAATAAATACATGTTAGATCCATACACAGAATGAATGGTTGAGTGGATGGATGGATGAATGTACAATTGGGATCAATAAATGAATACATGGAAGAATAGATGGACAAATGAATGGATGGATAAATAGAATGGATGAATGGATGGACAAATGGATAGATGGTTAAATGAATGGATGGTTAAATAGAATGATTGAATACATAGATAAATGAATGGATGGCCAGTTCATATTGTATTTACTTTCTCTTATCAATCTATGATATGTCATCCAGTGATGGCTCGAGTTCTCTCTATCACTTCTACCTGAACTAGACCAGCAGGTAAGCCATGCCCTACAAATATAACACTTAGAACTGGTTACAAACTCACTATCTAGTACTCATCATAACACATTGTTGCTAATGTAAGTAGTTCAGGCTGTGAACCAGGTCGAACTACATATGCTGGTGAGTAAGGATCTCTCTGTGTCTCACTGTCTCTATAATCTGTTTGTACATAGACAGTTCTAGTCAATGGAGCAGTTAGAGACAGTTCAGTAGATTGTTTATCCATCAGAGGTTCTAGACTATATGGGGAGGGTGAAGTAATGAGGAGGTTGATGATGGACTCACATTTGTGGCACTGGGACAATTGATGGAAGCATTTGAGGAAGATCATCATAGGAATTTAAACATGCCCAAAGATCTACAAAAAAGACATGGAGGACCACAAGACTTCTCCAAGGATTTTCCAATAACTGGAACAGGATTGTTTCAAGTTCGCCTGACTGAAGAAGGGATGAGAAAACAAGGTATCAGAGTACACCATGTGTTTGCTTCTCCAGTGTTACGATGTATACAGACAGGTAATGCCATCTTGCAAGGAATGGGTGACTTCAATACTAAAATTAAAGTAGAACATGGTTTGTTTGAATGGTTAGCTTGGTGCTGAGGGGAGGTACCTATGTTTATGCTTGCCGAAGATATGGTAAAGTTGGTCTCCAAGTTGATCCAAATTAAGTTGTTTACAATATAACTTTGTAATTATCTATTGTCAAATGTTGTGAATGGTAATCAGAGGGGTTTTACTTGATTAAAATTAATTACAATAATATGCTGTGCGTATTATCATCTTTATTTGTTGTAAATAGTATCTTGTTTATTGTAATTATTATTGATTTTTGTTTTAATGTTCTTTTAAGTCTCTTTTTTTTCCTCTTTCGATCACTGTTATATTTTTTCAAGGATAATAATTATTGTTATACTACAATATAAGGCTATTATAAGTACCTGTACTATGCAGAGTAATACACTCTAGTATCATAATATGTTAATACAACATTTCTAGTGATCTTGTTGGTTGGTGGTTTCACTGCTTTGCCCCTCTTCACTAATAGTAGGAGTAGTAACTGTTTCCTTAGCTTGTCCTTCTTCTCCTAGTTGTTTATGGATAATACGATGAGCTACTAATAAATGTTTCCACTGACTGTGTTTGACTAGAGACATGACCAATGGAGTCCAGATATTTTTATCTATTGGTTATTTACCTTTCTCTCTGATAGTCTGTTTCTCTACCTCAGGTAGCAAGAAGTAGTAAACCATTTCAGCCACCATTTCTTGACTTTGCAGTTTATCTCAACTGCAAGTATAACATTATATTATATATCATCTATTCTCAGTACAGTAATATAAATAACTTACGTTTCTTCAAACTCAGCTGCTAGTTTGTTAATGACATTAGCTTGTTCATGTATCTCTTGTCTAGCCTATAATAAAGTGACTATTAATAAGTTATGATATATTGAAGATTTAATACATGTTTGTCAGCTGTTTTCTCTATAGATTGTAGAATAATGTCCTCTAGGTAAGTGTCAACAGTGCCTTGATGAACTCTTATCATCTGATGGAGAAGTAACATGGAAGAGTAATGAACATATGAATGTTAAGAGGCAATAAAAGTATATAGTAGGCATAATAAACTAGTAGACCATTGTATAGTGAATTATCTGATGTAGAGTGGATGGGTTTAAGGCATATAGACTCAGAGCCAGTGGATTGATGGATCTAGTCTTCTTACTTGTTTAAATATTTCATCTTCAGTTCTTCTACGTCTCTCTTCTCTTTGTCTGAGACCACTCTCCTCTGCTTCTCTCATTCTTCTCTGTCACTCAGCCAACATGACAAACAGTCTCAATGGTTTCTGACCCTCATCAGCTAAAAAGATAAAAGAAATGACCTCATCAGAGTCTGAGCCATTTACAGTAAAGTTCATTTCATTCTATTTATAAAATATTATTTAGTTATCTCTCTTACTTTGTAGTTTATTTGTTTGTAAATCATTGTAGACTTTGTCCAATATCTTGCCAAGTTTAGCTTCTTTTCTAGCTTTGACACCAATTGGTTTAGCTGATGAACTAGGAGGTTTAATTCTAGAAAGACCAAAAGGTACATTAACAGCTAACACATTGATACTATGTTAATATTCTCTCAGACCACACAACAAAAGGAGCAACCAAACTTAATCTAATGTCTGGTTAATACAAGAGATAAAGCTTTTGTAATCAAAGCTAAAACTAGCATATAATATATACATACATACTATTATATATGTGAGTGTGTGTGTGTCTGTGTGTATGTATGTATATAACAGAATATACCTCAAACCAGTCACTTTATGAGGCAGAGTAGCTTCAAGATCCAATAGTCCTATATAATAGTCGATATAATACTATCATATATATATAGTGTCTGTACAATGGACCATTGAATGCTGTGTTACATTGTCTCTTTATTTCATTTGGCTGTTTGGCTCGCTGGGCTTGGGATTTATTCGAAAGGTTTAACAATAGCTATTTCTCTTATTACATTGTTCTGTTCTTTAAAGTTCTCTTCTTTCCTTTGTTGTATTTGATATTTTAGTGTTATTTTGAGTAGTTGAGTCTTTAGTTCTTCTATTTCTTGCATGAGTAATTGGTTATTCATGTACAGTCTTCTAATTTCATCCATTAAGTCTTCAGCATTTTCTCCGCTTTTGTTGCAACGCCTGACAACCTGGTTAGGAGTATTTGTCTTTACTTGTGATATAAGGCTAGAAAGATAACAGTAGCTCAATACAAACACTACAAAGAAGCAGAACAACAGAAATTCATCTATCGCTAATTAAGGCTTGTTGAATACCATAATGAGTGGGAAAGTAGTTCATCTCTGTCGATCGACTGAGCTAAGGTTATTTGTTTGTGTTACAAATGTAAAGTTTACTTTAAGGAAAATACATTATCTTGTTGAAAGTTTAAGAAAATGCATTATATTGTTAAGGTAGTCAATTATACAAAATTGTTTATCTTTTGAATATTTTGAATATACCAAAACTATAGTCACAATGTGGACAATTGTGAGCTACATCTTGCCATTCAGGTACAAAGAAAGGTACACAAAAGCAAAATATAAGAGGTGGAAATAATAATATACCAACAATTATAAACCCTATTGCTACCATACAGGCAAAAACAGACGGTTGTTGGGTTGTTTTAGTCATCACATCTTCTTGACAACACGGACAGAACTTCAAAGTAGATATAGCTCCTAGTCTACCTCCATTTCTTGGTGGCGGTGGTGGAGGCGGCTAAACTTGAATAGGTGTAGAATAGTATTGAGGCCATTGAGCTTGAACAACTTGAGGAGTATAACCAACAAAGTTTTGATTTATGTTGATTTGTGGTTGTTGGTTGATATTGTATCTGGCTGGTTCATTCACTAAAGGTTGATAAGGTGGTGGAGCGCTTGGATTCATCTTACCAACTAAAAATGTAAAGTTAAACTATGATTAACTTCCAATTTGAAACGGATGACAGTAATTAATATGCAATGGCACTTATAAATTAATAATCAAGTTAATTATTTAAGGTCAACAGTATAAGTTATAGCATTCTTCCACTTGTCTTCATCTTTAACTTTGAGCCAAATATCCCTCAAATCTTCACAATCTTCAGTTGAGTCTTTACCCTTGCTTCCAGCATGTCTTTTGAAGTGTTCACCTCTTCCAAATACACCATCATAAAGCTCGGATAGCTTAGGGTTTTTAGTAGATCTAAGGTATTTCTTTCCTGTAAAACAAGTGCACAACCATTTAACACTACTCACATTAAAATCGATACCATATCGTTTAAGCTCATGATAGAGAATAGATCTATCTGATACGGCCCAGTGAGTAATCAGAACGACATTGTAGTTTTCTTGTAGTTGCTGGATGTAGTCGATTAGTTTATCCAGAGCTTCTTTAGTGTGCATGGATTCGACGGGTGTTACATGTTTATACATTTGGCCCCTAAGACAAGAGATACCACTGTAGGCGTTTGCATGAATAGGGCGATCGAGATCCAGACAATATGTTGAGATAAGTTTACCATCCATTTCCATGAGAGTGTATTGAGAGAGGATTAGAATGCTGAAGTCAAAGCCACAACTAGAAGAGTTAGCGCTGTTATATTCCGTATCAAAGAAGAGGTACTTGGTTGGTTTTGTTTGAGCAGGAGCTTCCATAATGTAATAACAGTATTGTCTACAAAATGTACTACTCCTCCAAAAATTTGAAAGCGAAAACCAATGGCAAGATCCCAAAAGAAAATATGGAATGGGAATGGCAATATATTGGTCGACTTGATATAAATACAATTTTTAGCTTCCATATACAGGATGGAAATTTACTGTAACTTACAGTAAATTATCTTGACTTGTTTACATTTTGACAATTCTATAAATACCTCTGTTTTTTGAATTATTCACCACTTTTGGAAGACAGCAAATCTTAAAGTGAGATTTTACCATTATATTATCCTCTTTTTAATTGAAGTTTATTTATATTTAGTTCAACATCCAATATACCGATGAAGTTAAGATTAAGATTGCTAGTAGTAAACGGTTTTCAAATCAAGTCCCAAGAGCACAGAAGATTGCAAGAGGAGCTAGACCTACTCGATTGACAAATATTAAAGAGGAGGATGAGGACATTAGGAGGTGAATAAGAAATGAACTAGAGGGATATATTAATTGACCTAATGGTGAGACTGTTGCTTATTTGGAGGATTTTTGGGATATTCTCACAAGAGAGTATCACAAGACTATTTGATCCATCATATCATCCAAGAATCAACCTCAGTCAGATATCAACCAGGACTAGACCTCGGTTTACATTTTTAGATTTCATGTGGTTGGAGTATTGCTCTCTTTGAATTTTAATCATGTCTTGGTCAATGATGAGGGCACGGCTAACTTTAGTGAAAGGTCAATGTTTATGATTGACATATTTTGGAACATTTTAGAACACATGAGGGGCTATGATGCATGGAAGAATCGAGTAATCCAAGTTACAAGAACATCCGAGGTAACTATTCCAGTCTTCTTTCAGAACTTACTCAAATTGGCGAGTTTGACCGCACAGTTATGGGAAGCTTCAATTTTAGTTTTCCAGAGTTTGAAAATGAGCATGTTTGGATTCCTGGCACATCTTCATCTTGTCTCCACCAGTTGTGGGAATGGATAGTCAAGAATCATTCTGCAGATATGCTACCTTTCCAAGATCGCCTGAGAAGAGCTATTCTTTCTTCCAATGTTAATTACACTCTTTGCAATCAAGATGGAGGGTGTCATCAAGTTTATTTAACCAACCAACCTACAGACACCTGTCCTCTTAGACATGAGAAAGGTACAAAGATACCTGAACACAAAGATATTAAAGTTCAAAAGAATTGTGGAGTTAAGATGACCGAGTTAGCTGATTTACTTAAACATTTTGATTTTTACAATCCTACTACAAGAAAGTGCACCTACTTATCATCAAAAAAGAACAAGCAGGGAGAGCAGTCGATTCATGTTTCGCCTAAGACCAAAAGAAAGTTTGCTGTTATTCCTCACCCATTTGTTTTATTTCTTTTCAACGGCAAGCTTAAACCTGGTGGTAAGATTGAATGGAATGTTGTGGGTAACTCTTCTCAGTTAGTAGACGATTTTACCTCAATTTATCACATCGATCTCTTTAAAGATAGAGATATGCTTTTCAAGTTTGATAAGATTGTTAAAGATGCTCTCATATCTATCAAATTCAAGCTACCCGATAACATTGTTACTCTTAATTGTTCCTATTTGGATAGTCGTCAAGTTGATTATAGAGGTGAAGTTATGGAAGATCAAGTCAAGTTTGCCGAAAAACAAAGAAGTCCTTGGAAATCTTTCACAAGTTTTGATAAGTACAACTACAGTTCGTTTCTCTCTTACTATATTTTATTTAGTTATCTCTCTTACTTAGTAGTTTCTTTGTTTGTAAATCATAGTAGACTTGGTCCAATATCTTGCCAAGTTTAGCTTGTTTTCTAGCTTTGACACCAATTGGTTTAGCTGATGAACTAGGAGGTTTAAATCTAGAGAAACAAAAGGTACATTAACAGCTAACACATTGATACTGTATTAATAAATAGTCTTTCAGACCACACAACACAAGAGTTAACCAAACTCAGCCTAGTATCTGTTTAATACAAGAGACAAAACTGTTGTAATCAAAGCTAAAAACTAACATATAATATATATATATATATATATATATATATATATATATATATATATATATATATATATATATACATACAATGTACCATTGAATGTTGTGTTATATTGGATCTTTATTGCATATTGCTCAATATAATATTATTACATATATAGTGTATGTACATTGTACCATTGACTACTGTGTTATATTGACTCTTTATTACATATTGCTCAATATAATACTATCATATATATAGTGTGTGTACAATGTACCATTGAGTGCTGTGTTATATTGACTCTTTATTGCATATTGCTCTGAGCTAGCATGCAAGTAGATACCAATACGTGTCATAGGAGCATAGACTTGAGAATCAAAGTTAGTATACTCATTAATAATGTTTCTTCTCTCTTGTTTTCCTTCAACATGGCGTCTCTGTTCTATTAGTTTACGTATGGCTGTAGTGAAGAGGAGGTAGTGTAAAATGTGATCATTGTGATAGAGACTATTGTGATAGTGGGATTGTTGTCAGAGTGTCTCTCTACTTTTTATGTGTTTACTCCTAATTCGTCTAATTTGTCGCTCTTTCTCTTTGTTTCTAAGACTCCTAAAATATTGTATATAATTATTAGTATATTAATCAGTTTATTGGTATCCAATTTGTTATTAACGTCAAAAATTTTTTCACAAAATCAAAGGTGTATCAAAATTAATGTATGCAATGTTATTGATCACAACATGAGAGTTTTCCTTTATTTCACATAGATCTCATAATGGGCTACTGGACAATCTTCATCAGATGTACCTTCACTAAGACAGATCCTCATTTCTATGTAGTCAGTAGTGGAGCAATTGAGTTTCTTATAAAACCAAGGTATACCATTACGTTGACAACAGGCAGTTTCTAAGTTTCCACATTGATGACCATCCCACAGGGGATCATTGGGATAGAATTTACCAAAAACAGGATGATTTGGACTTCCAGACTCACAATAATAGTCACTACCAACAAATGATGGTGGAGTTCTAGGATCTTTACTACATGGACAACTACTATAAAGATAGTTATCAGTTGAGCCAGCCATAAAAGTCCAAATATGCCTACGAGGATTGCCATGAGTTAAACTGATACCATCACAGTAATAAGAGTTAATATTGCTGATGGAATGGTATGCTGCATCTGTATAGCCAACTTGATATCCAATAACTTTACCACATACTTCAGAGTACTTGACGTTACCTGATGGAAATGTTATTCCTACACAACTACCTCCACTACTAACTGGTCGGCCACATGCTCGAACACCATTTTCATTATACAGTCTAAATTCATCAGGACATTTCTCACAGCTATCTGCCATGTTAAGATAAGCTACCCTCATCCAACCTCCTGTGGAATTACACAATTCTTCCATATAACAGTACACTTGACGAGCAATGCTGCTATTATCAGCTATAATGTAATAGTCTGAAGAACAGTCTGGACATCTTCTTTTGACCTCCTCACACGAACGAGGAAGTAACAATGATGGAAGAGGACATTTCTTTGTAGTAGTGTTCTCATGAATATCTTTGAGAGTATTAATATCTTCTTTTATGTCATCAATATTACCTTCTAATCTATTCATACTCCTATTGAGATTACTAAAAACCTCAGGTATCATTATAATGCCTTCATTGTACAATCTTGTTTCTAACCTGGATATATTAGCAACAATAGTCTCAATGAGTTCTTTGATCATTTTATTACATTTAGTTGGTGAGTTAGATAGTAGTTGTTGTGATACAACAAGTTGTATGGGACTATTTAGATTACTACCATCTTCACAAGGTGGACAGCTACTGCGAGAAGATTTAGTAAGGAGTTGATTAATAGCAGCAGTCAGGTTAGCTATGGCATCATCTATACTACTATCACCATCAGAATGACTTAATGGATTAGACATACCAGTAATAGCTAATATGACTACCAGTAAAGATAGAAGGGAAGTCATTGTAACTCATGTACTATTCTACTCTTGTTGTGCTGTAGACTGTCTACCTTATATATACTCACTGAGATAGTGAGATAACTAAGTCATCTAAAATTGAATAACACCTGGAGGGATTGACTTTCCAGAGAAAGTAACCTCCTTCAAGTGATAAAGGATACCACAAGGACTACCTAATGTCAACCATGACTGTCTTTTCTCAGTATCAAAAAGATAACGTTCACCTCAAAGACTACCCTAATAGAAACTATAGTAAAATAAATCAGTCCTCTTGATGACAGCTGTAGATCATAACAGTCCTCAGTGGTAATAGACAGCACCTGTACTAACAGTTAGAGGAATATCACAGTAAAGAGTCTCCTCCCATTATCACTCGAGTTATAAACACTACTTAATAAGATATTAACACTGGAATTTTCTTCACTAGTTTAAATCCACAATCATTTAATGAAAAGTCTATATAACCTATAATTAAACTATCAGTCATAGAAATGATTGTCTAGAGATAGTTGTATGTGTTTGCCTTACAATTTGACACGTACTGATGGGATTTTCACTTTGCCTACATCATACTTCATGTACTCTCATTTTTTAGGGTTTAGTTGTATAGTGAAAAATAACATAAACCAGAAGGCAAAGTGATACTTAGCTAATGAATTAAGTGAAATAAGATTCAGCCAAAGTGAGAACAATTCATACTGATAATTTATTACTTAAAGGACACACCCCTATTTATATAACCATAATGTAATTAAAATAACTATGGCATACTGATTATGTCAAATTTGTCCAGAAGTTGTTAAAACTTGTACATTGTTTTAGTGTTTAGGAAGGTTTGGGTGCGATCTAGGAACAGTATAAAAGTGGTGATACCACTCCCATTATTATCAGAACATTTCAAAACAAATAGTGGGTGCTTCTTGGTGTAACATTAAGCATTAAACATCCAAGTTGTTTGCTAATATTAACTAGAGATTGTTCAATAAAATTCGAGAGAAGAGGTAGAAAGACATGTATCAGAGCCATCAATATGGCTGGTAGAGCTAGCAGAGACACTAGCAATAACAGCCAGTAGAATTACAGCATAGAAATATACCATCTTAAGGTGTTTTCTTGAAGATTGAGATGTAAAAAAAAGTACTTAGCCTCAAATTTATACTATGGATTGAAATGACCTTGATATCCAAAAGGTCATATCCTAGAGTTGTATTTGTTAAACAAAAGTTTATTTAGTACATTACCATTAAATATATGTAACAAAGTATTACATTTATCTTGAGAACTTTAGCAGACTATTGGAGTAATTGTCTTGAGTAGCAGATGTATCTAACTATATTCATGTTAGCCTCATCAGGTATTCTGTTATGTCAGCATAGGATGTATTCTTTTTATAAAGGAGGAATTCAGTTGACCACATTGCTGGTATAAAGTATATAGACATACAAAACAAGAGGTCAAACTTAGAGTGTTACTTTGAAGAGCTTCAAAACAATGACTAAGATGTGATGTGGAACTAATAAAAATTCAATTTATATAGTGAGAAAGCAAGTAATAACATTACAGTCCATTTCTGAAGAGAGTTATTTATATCACACATGACTAGCAACAGCTGGTACATAGGTTTCTATCTTATGATAAAAAGATACAGTATATTGGCACTTCATTGTATATTACTCAATATAATACTATCATATATATAGTCTGTGTACAATGTACCATTGAGTGCTGTGTTATATTGGCTCTTTATTGCATATTGCTCAATATAATACTATCATATATATAGTGTGCACAATGTATCATTGAGTACTGTGTTATATTGGCTCTTTATTACATTTTCTCAATATAATACTATCATATATATAGTGCGTGTACAATGTACCATTGAGTATAAACATAGGTACCTCCCCTTGGCACCAAACTAACCATTCAAACAAGCTATGTTCTACTTTAATTCTAGTATTGAAGTCATCCATTCCTTGCAAGATGGCATTAGCTGTCTGCTTGCTGAAGATATGGTTTTGGTTTCAAAGTTGATTCAAATTAAGTTCTTTGCAATAAAACTTTGTAATAATCTATTGTCAAATGTTGTGAATGTTAATCAGAGGGGTTTTACTCGTTTAAATTAATTACAATAATATGCTGTGCATATTATCATCTTTATTTTGTTTTAAATAGTAGCTTGTTTATTGTAATTATTATTGATTTTTGTTTTAATGTTCTTTTAAGTCTCTTTTATTTCTCTCTTATGATCACTGTTATATTTTTTCAGGGATAATAATTATTGTTATACTACAATATAAGGCTATTATAAGTACCTGTACTATGCAGAGTAATACACTCTAGTATCATAATATGTTAATACAACATTTCTAGTGATCTTGTTGGTTGGTGGTTTCACTGCTTTGCCCCTCTTCACTAATAGTAGGAGTAGTAACTGTTTCCTTAGCTAGTCCTTCTTCTCCTAGTTGTTTATGGATAATACGATGAGCTGCTAATAAATGTTTCCTCTGACTGTGTTTGACTAGAGACATGATCAATGGAGTCCAGATATTTTTATCTGTTGGTAACTTACCTTTCTCTCTGACAATCTGTTTCTCTACCTCAGGTAGCAAGAAGTAATAAACCCTTTTTCAGCTACCATTTCTTGACTTTGCAGTTTATCTCGACTGCAAGTATAACATTATATTATATATCATCTATTCTCAATACAGTAATGTTAATAACTTATGTTTCTTCAAATTCAGCTGCTAGTTTGTTTATGACATTAGCTTGTTCATGTATCTCTTGTCTAGCCTATAATAAGGTGACTATTAATAAGTTATGATATATTGAAGATTTAATACCTGTTTATCAGCTGTTTTCATATAGATTGTAGAATAATGTCCTCTAGGTAAGTGTCAACAGTGCCTTGATGAACTCTTATCATCTGATGGAGAAGCAACATGAAAGAGTAATGAACATATGAATGTTAAGAGTCAATAAAAGTATATAGTAGACATAATAAACTAGTAGACCATTGTATAGTGAATTATCTGATGTAGAGTGGATGGGTTTAAGGCATATAGACTCAGAGCCAGTGGATTGATGGATCTAGTCTTCTTACTTGTTTAAATATTTCATCTTCAGTTCTTCTACGTCTCTCTTCTCTTTGTCTGAGACCACTCTCCTCTGCTTCTCTCATTCTTCTCTGTCGCTCAGCCAACATGACAAATGCATGAACACGTCTCTCCTCCTATACATAACCACAGCAGTACATATAATTGTGTGTGCTTGTGTAACGAACAGACCTGTAATCTGATAAGTTCTTTATTGAGGAAGTCCAACTGTTGACCAATCAACTCGGCAGCTCCTTGTTCAGCTCCATCATTAATAACAGATTCCTGTTATTAGTGTTATTAATTGTTAACTAAATAGTATTTACCTTGTGTTCAGCTTTTTCTTTAGTTCTCTGTTTACTCAATATAGCTTCTGTCTCTTTTTTCTTCTGTTTTTGCTCAGGAGATTGTAAGGCATGTGTAGTACGGAGCTCTTTAATAAGATCTGATCTCATCTCTTTACCTTCATACATCTTGAGAAATGAGATGTGTGGAGTCAATGGTACAATATGAAGAGGTCCTACTAACCTTGTTTTGTACAGCACAACCTCTAATAAGTCTTTGTAGTAAGATAATGGCCAACTCTCGTTCCTCTTCCTCCTATAGAGTGTAATAGATGTATGACTGTACTGTATCAGTAATCAATGTATTGATGATACACATAAGTGCATATATTATTAGTATTATAATACATAAATTATGATAGGTACATTTAATTAGAAACTAGTATAAAAAAGCTGATTAATCTTTGCCTGGAATTGAACCACAGGTCTTCCACTAGTTCAGAAGTTGCTTTAACTATTGAACTACTTTAAGATTCTCTGTACCCACTCATAACAATTTATAATACACTATCAATCATGTATTGTAGATTATCTGTGTATTGTTGTACAAACATACTTCACTCAGTGCTTCAATAGTTGGAGTTGAAGTGTGTGGAATTGGTTTTTCAACTTTCTCTAACAGTTTCAATGGTTTTTGACCCTCATCAGCTAAAAAGATGAAAGAAATGACCTCATCAGAGTCTGAGCTATTACAATAAAAGTTCATTTCACTCTATTTATAAAATATTTAGTTATCTCTCTTACTTTGTAGTTTCTTTGTTTGTAAATTATTGTAGACTTTGTCCAATATCTTGCCAAGTTTAGCTTGTTTTCTAGCTTTGACACCAATTGGTTTAGCTGATGAACTAGGAGGTTTAATTCTAGAAAGACAAACAGGTACATTAACAGCTAACACATTGATACTGTATTAATAGTTTCTCAGACTACACAACACAAGAGGTAACAAAACTCAGCCTAGTGTCAACTGGTTAATCCAAGTGACAAAACTTTTCTAATCTAAATTAAAAACTAGCATATAATATATATATATATATATATATATATATATATATATATATATATATATAACAGAATATACCTCAAATCAGTCACTTTATGAGGCAGAGTAGCTTTAAGATTCAATATAATACTATCATATATATAGTGTATGTACAATGTACCATTGAGTGCTGTGTAATATAACTAATATTGGCTCTTTATTGCATAATATTATCATATATATAGTGTGTGTACAATGTACCATTGAGTGTTGTGTTATATTGGCTCTTTATTGTATATTGCTCTGAGTTAGCATCCAAGTAGATACCAATATGTGTCATAGGAGCATAGACTTGAGAATCAAAGTTAGTATACTCATTGATAATGTTTCTTCTCTCTTGTTTTCCTTCAACATGGCGTCTCTGTTCTATTAGTTTACGTATGGCTGTAGTGAAGTGGAGGTAGTGTAACATGTGATCATTGTGATAGAGACTATTGTGATAGTGTGATTGTTGTCAGAGTGTCTCTACCTTTTATGTGTTCACTCCTAACTCATCTAATTTGTCGCTCTTTCTCTTTGTTTCTAAGACTCCTAAAATATTGTACATAATTATCAGTATGTTTAATCAGTTTATTGGTATCAAAATTGTTATTAACATTAATTTTTTCACAAAATCAAAGGTGTATCAAAATTAATGTATGCAATATTATTGATCACAACATGAGACTTTTCCTTTATTTCACATAGATCTCATAATGGGCTACAGCACAATCTTCATCAGATGTTGCTTCATCAAGACAGATCCTCATCTCTACGTAGTCAGAAGTGGAATAATTGAACTTCTTATAAAACCAAGGTATACCAGTACGTTGACAACAGGCAGTTTCTATACTACCACATTGATGACCATCCCACAGAGGATCATTGGTATAGAATTTACCTACAACAGGATAATTTGGACTTCCAGACTCACAATAATAGTCACTACCAACAAATGATGGTGGAGTTATAGAATATTTACTACCACATGGACAACGACTATGAAGGTTATCAGTTGAACCACAAATAAAAGTCCAAATATGCTTACGAGGATTGCCATGAGTTAAACTAATACCATCACTGTAATGAAAGTTAATACTACCGTTACTGTGACGTGCTCCATCTGTGTGACCAACTTGATATCCAATAACTTTACCACAAACTTGAGAGTACTCAATGTTACCTGATGGAAATGTTATTCCTACACAGCTACCTCCACTACTAACTGAATAATTTCAGAATGTGAATGTTTATGTCAAATTACATATAATAATCATTTCAAATAAAACCAAAAGAAACAATTTATTAATCATCATCTACAAGAACCCATAATAAACCTAGTAGTTATGCTGTCCACACCTATTAATATAACACATATTAACAAGACCTCATTTGAAGTAAAATCTAAATCAAGTTAATGGAAATGTCCATTCCTTCACAACCACACAACCTCAAAACACAATCATACAAATATAACACTTAGAACCAGTTACAAACTCACTATCTAGTACTCACCATAACACAGTGTTGCTAATGTAAGTAGTTCAGGCTGTGAACCAGGTCAAACTACATATTGTGGTGAGTAAGGATCTGTCTGTGTCTCACTGTCTCTATAATCTGTTTGTACATGGACAGTTCTAGTCAATGGAGCAGTTAGAGACAGTTCAGTAGATTGTTTATCCATCAGAGGTTCTAGACTATATGAGGGAGGGTGAAGTAATGAGGAGATTGATGATGGACTCACATTTGTGGCGCCAAGACAATTGATGGAAGCATTTGAGGAAGATCATCATAGGAACCTAAACATGCTCAAAGATCTACAAAAAGACATGGAGGACCACAAGATTTCTCCAAGGATTCTCTGATAACTGAAACAGGATTGTTGAAGGGATGAGAGAACAAGGTATCAGAATACATCATGTGTTTGTTTCTCCAGTATTACGATGCATACAGACAGCTAATGACATCTTGCAAGGAATGGGTGACTTCAATACTAAAATTAAAGTAGAACATGGCTTCTTTGAACAGTTAGCTTGGTGCCGAGGGGAGGTACCTATGTTTATGCTTGCCAAAGATATAGTAAAGTTTGGTCTCCAAGTTGATCCAAATTAAGTTGTTTGCAATAGAACTTTGTAATAATCTATTCTCAAATGTTGTGAATGCTAATTACAGGGGTTTTACTCATTTAAAATTAATTACAATAATATGCTGTCCATATTATCATCTTTATTTTGTTCTAAATAGTAGCTTGTTTATTGTAATTATTATTGATTTTTGTTTTAATGTTCTTTTAAGTCTCTTTTATTTCTCTCTTATGATCACTGTTATATTTTTTCAGGGATAATAATTATTGTTATACTACAATATAAGGCTATTATAAGTACCTGTACTATGCAGAGTAATACACTCTAGTATCATAATATGTTAATACAACATTTCTAGTGATCTTGTTGGTTGGTGGTTTCACTGCTTTGCCCCTCTTCACTAATAGTAGGAGTAGTAACTGTTTCCTTAGCTAGTCCTTCTTCTCCTAGTTGTTTATGGATAATACGATGAGCTGCTAATAAATGTTTCCTCTGACTGTGTTTGACTAGAGACATGACCAATGGAGTCCAGATATTTTTATCTATTGGTTACTTACCTTTCTCTCTAATAGTCTGTTTCTTTACCTCAGGTAGCAAGAAGTAGTAAACCCTTTTTCAGCCACTATTTCTTGACTTTGCAGTTTATCTCGACTGCAAGTATAATATTATATTATATATCATCTATTCTCAATACAGTAATGTAAATAACTTACGTTTCTTCAAACTCAGCTGCTAGTTTGCTTATGACATTAGCTTGTTCATGTATCTCTTGTCACATTGGTCACAAAGGGGAAACAAGGCTTTGGAAGGAAGACTGACAGAAAATTTAACCCCAAATTTCAAAACTCCACCCTCAAACACACCCATTTTTTTTAAACCCCACCCCAAATTCATCATTCAACCCAAAATTTAAAAATCAACCGGAAATAGTATCAGAACTTCACTTCCCTTTCAACTCCACTTACTTCCTCCCACCCACCCACTCATTTAAGCTCATTTCATAATTTTGCTCGTTTGGTTGTTTGGCTCGTTGGGCTTGGGATTTATTTAAAAGGTTTAACAATAGCTATTTCTCTTATTACATTGTTCTGTTCTTTAAATTTCTCTTGTTTCCTTTGTTGTATTTGATATTTTAGTGTTATTTTGAGTAGTTGAGTCTTTAGTTCTTCTATTTCTTGCATGAGTAATTGGTTATTCATGTACAGTCTTCTAATTTCATCCATTAAGTCTTCAGCATTTTCTCCGCTTTTGTTGCAACGCCTGACAACCTGGTTAGGAGTATTTGTCTTTACTTGTGATATAAGGCTAGAAAGATAACAGTAGCTCAATACAAACACTACAAAGAAGAAGAACAACAGAAATTCATCTATCGCTAATTAAGGCTTGCTGAATACCATAATGAGTGGGAAAGTAGTTCATCTCTGTCGATCGACTGAGCTAAGGTTATTTGTTTGTGTTATAAATGTAAAGTTTACTTTAAGGAAAATACATTATCTTGTTGAAAGTTTAAGGAAATGGCATTATATTGTTAAGGTAGTCAATTATACAAAATTGTTTATCTTTTGAATATACCAAAACTATAGTCACAATGTGGACAATTGTGAGCTACATCTTGCCATTCAGGTACAAAGAAAGGTACACAAAAGCAAAATATAAGAGGTGGAAATAATAATATACCAACAATTATAAACCCTATTGCTACCATACAGGCAAAAACAGACGGTTGTTGGGTTGTTTTAGTCATCACATCTTCTTGACAACACGGACAGAACTTCAAAGTAGATATAGCTCCTAATCTACCTCCATTTCTTGGTGGCGGTGGTGGAGGCGGCTGAACTTGAATAGGTGTAGAATAGTATTGAGGCCTTTGAGCTTGAACAACTTGAGGAGTATAACCAACAAAGTTTTGATTTATGTTGATTTGCGGTTGTTGGTTGATATTGTATCTGGCTGGTTCATTCACTAAAGGTTGATAAGGTGGTGGAGCGCTTGGATTCATCTTACCAACTAATAAAATGTAAAGTTAAACTATGATTAACTTCCAATTTGAAACGGATGACAGTAATTAATATGCAATGGCACTTATAAATTAATAATCAAGTTAATTATTTAAGGTCAACAGTATAAGTTATAGCATTCTTCCACTTGTCTTCATCTTTAACTTTGAGCCAAATATCCCTCAAATCTTCACAATCTTCAGTTGAGTCTTTACCCTTGCTTCCAGCATGTCTTTTGAAGTGTTCACCTCTTCCAAATACACCATCATACAGCTCGGATAGCTTAGGGTTGTTAGTAGATCTAAGGTATTTCTTTCCTGTAAAACAAGTGCACAACCATTTAACACTACTCACATTAAAATCGATACCATATCGTTTAAGCTCATGATAGAGAATAGATCTATCTGATACGGCCCAGTGAGTAATCAGAACGACATTGTAGTTTTCTTGTAGTTGCTGGATGTAGTCGATTAGTTTATCCAGAGCTTCTTTAGTGTGCATGGATTCGACGGGTGTTACATGTTTATACATTTGGCCCCTAAGACAAGAGATACCACTGTAGGCGTTTGCATGAATAGGGCGATCGAGATCCAGACAATATGTTGAGATAAGTTTACCATCCATTTCCATGAGAGTGTATTGAGAGAGGATTAGAATGCTGAAGTCAAAGCCACAACTAGAAGAGTTAGCGCTGTTATATTCCGTATCAAAGAAGAGGTACTTGGTTGGTTTTGTTTGAGCAGGAGCTTCCATAATGTAATGACAGTATTGTCTACAAAATGTACTACTCCTCCAAAAATATGAAAGTGAAAACCAATGGCAAGATCCCAAAAGAAAATATGGAATGGGAATGGCAATATATTGGTTGTCTTGATATAAATACAATTTTTAGCTTCCACACACAGGATGGAAATTTACTGTAACTTACAGTAAATTATCTTGACTTGTTTACATTTTGAAAATTCTATAAATACCTCTGTTTTTTGAATTATTCACCACTTTTGGAAGACAGCAACTCTTAAAGTGAGATTTTACCATTATATTATCCTCTTTTTAATTGAAGTTTGTTTATATTTAGTTTAACATGCAATATATTGATGAAGTTAAGACTAAGATTGCTGGTAGTAAACGGTTTTCAAATCAAGTCCCAAGAGCGCAGAAGATTGCAAGAGGAGCTAGACCTACTCAATTGACAAATATTAAAGAGGAGGATGAGGACATTAGGAGGTGAATAAGAAATGAACTAGAGGGATATATTAATTGACTTAATGCTGAGACTGTTGCTTATTTGGAGGATTTTTGGGATATTCTCACAAGAGAGTATCACAGGACCTATTTTGATCCATCATATCATCCAAGAATCAACCTCAGTCAGATATCAACCAGGACTAGACCTCGGTTTACATTTTTAGATTTCATGTGGTCTTGGGCAGAGTATGGAGGCGATCTACCTGTTGGAGTATTGCTCTCTTTGAATTTTAATCATGTCTTGGTCAATGATGAGGGCACAGCTAACTTTAGTGAAAGGTCAATGTTTATGATTGACACATTTTGGAACATTTTAGAACACACGAGGGGCTATGATGCATGGAAGAATCGAGTAATCCAAGTTACAAGAACATCTGAGGTAACTATTCCAGTCTTCTTTCAGAACTTACTCAAATTTGACCGCACAGTTATGGGAAGCTTCAATTTTAGTTTTCCAGAGTTTGAAAATGAGCATGTTTGGATTCCTGGCACATCTTCATCTTGTCTCCACCAGTTGTGGGAATGGATAGTCAAGAATCATTCTGCAGATATGCTACCTTTCCAAGATCGCCTGAGAAGAGCTATTCTTTCTTCCAATGTTAATTACACTCTTTGCAATCAAGATGGAGGGTGTCATCAAGTTTATTTAACCAACCAACCTACAGACACCTGTCCTCTTAGACATGAGAAAGGTACAAAGATACCTGAACACAAAGATATTAAAGTTCAAAAGAATTGTGGAGTTAAGATGACCGAGTTAGCTGATTTACTTAAACATTTCGATTTTTACAATCCTACTACAAGAAATTGCACCTACTTATCAGCAAAGAAGAACAAGCAAGGAGAGCAGTCGATTCATGTTTCGCCTAAGACCAAAAGAAGGTTTGCTGTTATTCCTTGCCCATTTGTTTTATTTCTTTTCAATGGCAAGCTTAAACCTGGTGGTAAGATTGAATGAAATGTTGTGGGTAACTCTTCTTAGTTAGTAGATGATTTTACCTCAATTTATCACATTGGTCTCTTTAAAGATAGAGATATGCTTTTCAAGTTTGACAAGATTGTTAAAGATGCTCTCATATCTATCAAATTCAAGCTACCCGATAACATTGTTACTCTTAATTGTTCCTATTTGGATAGTCGTCAAGTCGATTATAGAGGTAAAGTCATGGAAGATCAAGTCAAGTTTGCTGAAAAACAAAGAAGTCATTGGAAATCTTTCACTAGTTTTGATAAGTACAACTACAGTTCGTTTCTCTCTTACTATATTTTATTTAGTTATCTCTCTTACTTTGTAGTTTCTTTGTTTGTAAATCATAGTAGACTTGGTCCAATATCTTGCCAAGTTTAGCTTGTTTTCTAGCTTTGACACCAATTGGTTTAGCTGATAAACTAGGAGGTTTAATTCTAGAAAGACAAACAAGTACATTAACAGCTAACACATTGATACTGTATTAATAAATAGTCTTTCAGATCACACAGCACAAGAAGCAACCAAACTCAGCCTAGTATCTGTTTAATACAAGAGACAAAACTTTTGTAATCAAAGCTAAAAACTAACATATAATATATATATATATATATATATATATATATATATATATATATACACACACACACACACACACACACACACATATATATATATGCATACAATGTACCATTGAGTGTTGTGTTATATTGGCTCTTTATTGCATATTGCTCAATATAATACTATCATATATATAGTGTGTGTACAACATACCATTGAATGCTGTGTTATATTGGCTCTTTATTGCATATTGCTCAATATAATACTATCATATATATAGTGTGTGTACAGTGGACCATTGAGTGCTGTGTTATATTGGCTCTTTATTGCATATTGCTCTGAATTAGCATCTAAGTAGATACCAATACGTGTCATAGGAGCATAGACTTGAGAATCAAAGTTAGTATACTCATTGATAATGTTTCTTCTCTCTTCTTTTCCTTCAACATGGCATCTCTGTTCTATTAGTTTACGTATGGCTGTAGTGAAGTGGAGGTAGTGTAAAACATGATCATTGTGATAGAGACTGTTGTGATAGTGTGATTGTTGTCAGAGTGTCTCTACCTTTTATATGTTCACTCCTAACTCGTCTAATTTGTCGCTCTTTCTCTTTGTTTCTAAGATTCCTAAAATATTGTACATAATTATCAGTATGTTAATCAGTTTATTGGTATCAAAATTGTTATTAACATCAAAATTTTTTTTACAAAATCAAAAGTGTATCAAAATTAATGTATGCAATGTTATTGATCACAGCGTGAGACTTTTCCTTTATTTCACATAGATCTCATAATGGGTTACTGGACAATCTTCATCAGATGTTGCTTCACTAAGACAGATCCTCATCTCTATGTAGTCAGTAGTGGAGCAATTGAGTTTCTTATAAAACCAAGGTATACCAGTACGTTGACAACAGGCAGTTTCTATACTACCACATTGATGACCATCCCACAGAGGATCATTGGTATAGAATTTACCTAAAACAGGAAGATTTGGACTTCCAGACTCACAATAATAGTCACTACCAACGAATGGTGGTGGTGTTTGAGGATCTTTACTACATGGACAACGACTATAAAGATAGTTATCAGTTGAGCCAACCATAAAAGTCCAAATATGCCTACGAGGATTACCATGAGTTAAACTGATACCATCACTGTAATAAGAGTTAATACTGCTGGTAGTGTGTTCTGCTCCATCTGTGTGACCAACTTGATATCCAATAACTTTACCACACACTCGAGAGTACTCAATGTTCCCTGATGGAAATGTTATTCCTACACAGCTACCTTCACTACTAACTGGTCGGCCACATGCTCGAACACCACTTTCATTATACAATCTAAATTCATCAGGACATTTCTCATAGCTATCTGCCATGTTAAGATAAGCTACCCTCATCCAACCTCCTGTGGAATTACACAATTCTTCCATATAACAGTACACTTGACGAGCAATGCTGCTATTATCAGCTATAATATAATAGTCTGAAGGACAGTCTGGACATCTCCTTTTGACCTCCTCACACGAATGAGGAAGTAACAATGATGGAGGAGGACATTTCTCTGTAGTAGTGTTCTCATGAATATCTTTGAGAGTATTAATATCTTCTTTAATGTCATCAATATTACCTTCTAACCTAACCATACTTCTATTGAGATTACTAACATCCTCAAGTATCTTTATAATGCCTTCATTGTACAATCTTGTCTCTAACCTGGATATGTTAGCAACAGTAGTCTCAGTGAGTTCTTTGATCACTTTATTACATTTAGTTGGTGAGTTAGATAGTAGTTGTTGTGATACAACAAGTTGTATGGGACTAGTTGGATTACTACCATCTTTACAAGGTGGACAGCTACTGCGAGAAGATTTAGTAAGGAGTTGATTAATAGCAGCAGTCAGGTTAGCTATGGCATCATCTATACTACTATCACCATCAGAATGACTTAATGGATTAGACATACCAGTAATAGCTAGTATGACTACCAGTAAAGATAGAAGGGAAGTCATTGTAACTCTTGTACTGTCTACTCTTGTTGTGCTGTAGACTGTCTACCTTATATATACTCACTGAGATAGTGAGATAACTAAGTCATCTAAAATTGAATAACACCTGGAGGGATTGACTTTCCAGAGAAAGTAACCTCCTTCAAATGATAAACGATACCACAAGAACTACCTAATGTCAACCATGACTGTCTTTTCTCACATCAAAAAGATAATGTTCACCTCAAGGACTACCCTAATAAAAGTTGTGGTAAAATAAATCAGTCGTCTTGATGACAGCTGTAGATCACAACAGTCCTCAGTGGTAATAAACAGCAACTGTACTAACAGTTGGAGGAATATCACAGTAAAGAGTCTCCTCCCATTATCACTCAAGTTATAAGCACTACTTTATGATATATTATGTAACACTGGAATCTTCTTTACTAGTTTAAGTCCACAATCATTTAATGAAAAGTCTATCTATATAACCTATAATTAGTCATACTAATAGTTGTCTAGAGATAGACTACCAGTAAAGATAGAAGGGAAGTTATTGTAATTCATGTACTGTTCTACTCTGGTTGTGTGGTAGACTGTCTATCTTATATATACTAACTGAGATAGTAAGATAACTAAGTCATCTAAAATTGAATAACACCTGGTGGGATTGACTTTTTAGAGAAGTAACCTCTATTAAAATATAAAGGATACCACAAGGACTACCTAATGTCAACCACAACTGTCATTCCTCAGCATCAAAAAGATAATGTCCACTACCAAAAGCTGTGGTAAAATATATCAGTCGTCTTGATGACAGTTGTAGATCACAACAGTCCTCATTGGTAATAAACAACACCTGTACTAACAGTTAGAGGAATATCACAGTTAAGAGTGTCCTCCCATTACCACTCAAGTTATAAACACTACTTTATGATATATTAACACTAGAATCTTCTTAAATAGTTTATGTCCACAATCATTTAATGAAAAGTCTATATAACCTATAATTAGTCATACTAATAGTTGTCTTGAGATAGTTGTATATGTTTTCCTTATAATTTGAGATGCACTGTTTGAAAAAATAAGATATTTCTTAATATCAACTGTATTACATGCCCCCACTAAAATAATAAGATAACCAAGGCATCAAAAATTGAATAACACTTGGAGGGATTGACTTTTTAGAGAAAGTAACCTCCTTCAAATGATAAAGGATACCACAAGGACTACCTAATGTCAACCATGACTGTCTTTTCTCACATCAAAAAGATAATGTTCACCTCAAAGACTACCCTAATATAAGTTGTGGTAAAATACGTCAGTCCTCTTGATTACAGCTGTAGATCACAACAGTCCTCAGTGATAATAAACAGCACCTGTACTAACAGTAAGATGAATATCACAGTAAAGAGTCTCCTCCCATTACCACTCAAGTTATAAGCACTACTTTATGATATTTTAACACTGGAATCTTCTTTACTAGTTTAAATCCACTATCATTTAATGAAAAGTCTATATAACCTATAATTAAAATATCAGTCATAGTAATGGATTAGACATACCAGTAATAGCTAGTATGACTACCAGTAAAGATAGAAGACAAGTCAATGTAACTCTTGTACTGTTCTACTCTTGTTGTGTGGTACACTGTCTACCTTATATTATATAACCTATAATTATACTATAATTATACTATTATTAACCTATAATTATACTATCAGTCATAGTAATGATTGTCGAGAGATAGTTGTATGTGTTTTCTTATAATTTGATATGTACTGTTTGAAAAAAAGGATATTTCATAATATGATCTGTATATACATGCCCCCATTAAAAAAATGAGATAATCAAGGCATCAAAAAATGAATAACACCTGCAGGGGGTTGACGTTATATTAGAGAAAATTACCCCCTTTCTCATAATAAATGATACCACAAGGATTACCTAATATTAACTATGACTCTCCTTTCTTAACACTAAAAGATTACTTCTATTTCAAGGACTATTCCAATATAAACTCTTTAGTTGTGTATTTACAACAAGTATCAGGGGTTAGCTGGTGTTTGGTCAGTTACTAGATGTATCATCAAGTTATTATCTAAAAGCTAATTCTAATACAGTAATGAAAATTTGGTATTTTGAGAGTTGACATTCTGGGAAGTAACCATATCAGGAGTACTAGCTATTAGACATTGTCGAGTTAACACCAGCTGGATAAGATCAGTCAGACTATCACAAGAGTCTGATCTACAAGATACTGGACAGCTATGAGAAGATTGAGTAAGGAGTTGATTAATCCAGTGAAGAACTTGCTTTTTAACCATATAAAAATATGCTTCACCTCAATGACTACCCTAACATTAACCAGGACTCCCCTTCTTAGAATTTGTTTGGTAAAACCATGAAACAGACCTCCTCCCTTTGCCTCTTCAAAGGTTGAAGAATTTCTAACATTAACTATCATTTATTATCTTAGCCTTTCTAAGACAACAGAACTACCCTGATTATCAACCATGACTCTTCTTAGCCTTCAAAAGACAAGTGTTACATTAAAGTCCTGGGACTACCCAATATTAAATGCTGACAAAGATATAACAGATACCCTAAGGGTTACTCTGATTCATTCTTAGCCTTCAAAAGACAAGTGTTATGTCAAGGTCCTGGGACTACCCAATATTAAATGCTGACAAAGATATAACAGATACCCTAAGGGTTACTCTGATTCATTCTTAGCCTTCAAAAGACAAGTGTTACGTCAAGGTCCTGGGACTACCCAATATTAAATGCTGACAAAGATATAACAGATACCCTAAGGGTTACTCTGATTCATTCTTAGCCTTCAAAAGACAAGTGTTACGTCAAGGTCCTGGGACTACCCAATATTAAATGCTGACAAAGATATAACAGATACCCTAAGGGTTACTCTGATTCATTCTTCAAAAGACAAATATTACCTCCGTCTTCAAACCTTAAGGGAATTATCCAATACCAAACTAAACTAGTAGTCTTGATAACAGCTGTATTTCACAAAACTAGTGATAAATAAAAGCTGTAACAACAGTTAGAGGACTACCTAAAACATTTTTCGTTCACCTCTTAAAAGATATCCATCTATTTCAATGTCAACTACAGACCTCTTTCTCGTAAACTAATACTACATCAATGTTATCTTAAACATGTATTACAGACAGAAGCACTTTATAATATTGACCTCCATAGAGAAAGGGACTTTAGCTATAGAAACAACAGAAACAAACAATTAATGTTAATATCAAGTCAAAGATTTCTAGTCATATAAAATTCAAAGAAAATTCATAAATGAGATTCTTGTTGCCATGAGATACAACATGACTTAATACCTTGTTTTTAGGTACAATAATGTGTATATGGTATATATAGTCCATGTCAGTGTACTGAATAAACTTTACTGACTGATGAAATCCACTATACACATTGCACATTAAACATGGTATACACAGTAAACATGATATATGCAATATTACATTGTATTTACTACTTACAGTATACACAGTATATATGGTATAAACACATACTGTGTATAACATAACTATATACTGTGTATATTATGTTATACATAGTATATACAGTATACACTATATAGTATATCCACAGTATAATGTTATACATAGTATACACACTACATAATCACTGAGTTAGTGAGATAACTAAAAATTGAGTAACACCTGGAGGGATTGACTTTTCAGAGAAAGTAACCTCCTTCAAATGATAAAGGATACCACAAGGACTACCTAATATCAACCACGACTGTCCCTTCTTAGCATTAAAAAGATAATGTCCACCTCAAGGACTACCCTAATTAAAGCTGTGGTAAAATATATCAGTCCTCTTGATGACAGTTGTAGATCACAACAGTCCTCAGTGGTAATATACAGCAACTGTACTAACAGTTAGAGGGATATCACAGTAAAGAGTCTCCTCCCATTACCACTCAAGTTATAAACACTACTTTATGATATATTATGTAACACTGGAATCTTCTTTACTAATTTAAGTCCACAATCATTTAATGAAAAGTCTATATAGCCTATAATTAGTCATACTAATAGTTGTCTAGAGATAGATATACATGTTCGCCACATAATTTGATATGTAATATTTGAAAAATTCAAAGAAAACTAGTAGTAGTCTAGTTCATAAATGAAGTTAATATATGATATACAACATGATTTAATACCTTGTTTTTAGGTATAATGATGTGTATATGGTATATATAGTCCAAGTCAGTGTACTGAATAAACTTTATTGACTAATAAAATTCACTATACACATTGCACATTAAACATGGTATACACATTTTGAGGTATGTTATATGCAATATTACATAGTATTTACTACTTACAGTATATACAGTATATATGGTATAAACACATACTGTGTATAACATAACTATATACTGTGTATACTACATATACTGTGTATTATGTTCTACACAATATATACAGTAGACATGGTAAACATAGTATACACTGTATATACATTATACACAGTATATATGAACAGGAAAGTCTAGTACGTGGGACTTTATTGATCCACCAGTTCCACCTCTAACTCATGCCCCTAATATTAGATTTGATTGGCGTTGTTTACAATAGAACTTTGTAATAATCTATTCTCAAATATCGTGAACGTTAATTACAGGGGTTTTATTCATTTAAAATTAATTACAATAATATGCTGTGCATATTATCATCTTTATTTGTTGTAAATAGTAGCTTGTTTCTTCAAATTGAGCTGCTAGTTTGTTTATGACATTAGCTTGTTCATGTATCTCTTGTCTAGCCTATAATAAAGTGACTATTAATAAGTTATGATATATTAAAGATTTAATACCTGTTTGTCAGCTGTTTTCTCTACAGATTGTAGAATAATATCCTCTAGGTAAGTGTCAACAGTGCCTTGATGAACTCTTATCATCTGATGGAGAAGCAATATGAGAGAGTAATGAACATATGAATGTTAAGAGTCAATAAAGTATATAGTAGACATAATAAACTAGTAGACCATTGTATAGTGAATTATCTGATGTAGACTGGATGAGTTTAAGGCATATAGACTCAGAGTTAGTGGATTGATGGATCTAGTCTTCTTACTTGTTTAAATATTTCATCTTCAGTTCTTCTACATCTCTATTCTCTTTGTCTGAAACCACTCTCCTCTGCTTCTCTCATCCTTCTTTGTCTCTCAGCCAACATGACAAATACATGAATACGTCTCTCCTCCTATACATAGCCACAGCAGTACATATAATTGTGTGTGCTTGTGTAACAAACAGACCTGTAATCTGATAAGTTCTTTATTGAGGAAGTCCAACTGTTGACCAAACAACTCGGCAGCTCCTTGTTCAGCTCCATCATTAATAACAGATTCCTGTTATTAGTATTATTAATTGTTAACTTAATAGTATTTACCTTGTGTTCAGCTTTTCTTTAGTTAACTGTTTACTCAATATAGCTTCTGTCTCTTTTTTCTTCTGTTTTTGTTCAGGAGATTGTAAGGCGTGTGTAGTACGGAGCTCTTTAATAAGATCTGATCTCATCTCTTTACCTTCATACATCTTGAGAAATGAGAAGTGTGGAGTCAATGATACAATATGAAGAGGTCCTACTAACCTTGTTTTGTACAGCACAACCTCTAATAAGTCTTTGTAGTAAGATAATGGCCAACTCTCGTTCCTCTTCCTCCTATGGAGTGTAATAGATGTATGACTGTACTGTATCAGTACTCAATGTATTGATGATACACATAAGTGCATATATTATTAGTATTATAATACATAAATTATGATAGGTACATTTAATTAGAAACTAGTATAAAAAAGCTGATTAATCTTTGCCTGGAATTGAACCACAGGTATTCCACTAGTTCAGCAGTTGCTTTAACCATTGAACTACTTGCTGATTTTTTGTACCTATTCATAACAATTTATAATACTCTATCAATCATGTATTGTAGATTATCTGTGTATTGTTGTACAAACATACTTCACTGGGTGCTTCAATAGTTGGAGTTGAAGTGTGTGGAATTGGTTTTTCAACTTTCTCTAACAGTTTCAATGGTTTTTGACCCTCATCAACTAAAAAGATGAAAGAAATGACCTCATTAGAGTCTGAGTCATTACAATAAAAGTTCATTTCACTCTATTTATAAAATATTTAGTTATCTCTCTTACTTTGTAGTTTCTTTGTTTGTAAATCATTGTAGACTTTGTCCAATATCTTGCCAAGTTTAGCTTGTTTTCTAGCTTTGACACCAATTGGTTTAGCTTATGAACTAGGAGGTGCAGAGTAGCTTTACGATTCAATATAATACTATCATATATATAGTGTATGTACAATGTACCATTGCGTGCTGTGTAATATAACTAATATTATGCAATCTTTATTGCATAATATTATCATATATATAGCGTGTGTACAATGTACCATTGAGTGTTGTGTTATATTGGCTCTTTATTGTATATTGCTCAATATAATACTATCATATATATAGTGTGTGTACAATGTACCATTGAGTGTTGTGTTATATTGGCTCTTTATTGCATATTGCTCAATATAATACTATCGTATATACAGTAATAATAGATCTTAGATAAACACAATACAATAAGATCAATCCTATAAGGACAAGTAATGGTACCACTGTCACAATTCCTACAGCTATAAAGTCAACTGTTATATAATATATAAGCTTCATTTTGTTTTATGTAGGGTGGATCCAAAGAAGCTAGCTGTCACATGACAACTAATAAAATAGACAAACAATGTAGATAAATTAAATTCATTGTGTACTAAAATTTAATTGTACTAGTGAATTAGAGAAATGTAAGATGAATATAGTTCTATAAAATAGATAACTCTGTTAAGTTAGCTAAATTTAATTTTTTATGTTTTACAAATAATATAATTAACTATAGTTTGATACTTTTAAATTACAGAGATGCCAACCTCACAATTACAAATTCAGTGAGAAACAATTTTTTAACAAAATTATTATAACGCAAACATGTATATACATAGTACATTGTGTTTGTATTGTGTTTACAGTGTTGTATATTATGTCATTTTTTATGACCTTGGTTATATTCTCTAGTTGCTTTCTTTGCTATAGCAATAAGTTCTTGTGGTGGTTCAAATTTGTAAGCTGGAATGTGATCAGGAAGAGCCATCTTTGTGGTGATAATGCTTCCTAGTGTTTCATCAGGGTCCAAGTTCGGTCGAAAGGGAGTTTTATTTTTTTCGTACAGTAGAAAAACACGTTCCTCAGCAGTATTTATATGAGATATTGTGAGAATCAGCTGTGCCACTTAACTAAGTAAAAAAACTCTGGATTACTGTCTGCTCTTTTCCTGCTAGAAAGATATGCCCATCCAAATGACATTATCTGAGAACAAGCTTGCTCTAGATTCTTCATCAACTGTTATTGTAGCCTTGTCCCAAACTTCTGTAGGCACATCACTTTCATCTAGCAGCTGATAAGAAATGAATTCATCTTTCAATGTTTCTATTTGTGCTAAATCACTAAAAGGTTGTAGTACAGAGTATCTGTTCACAAAGTACTCTACTTGAAACATACTTAATCATCGCAGAATATGATATATCACAGAATGTGCAAAACCCTTCGAGCTCTTGCTTCCTTTTTGTTGATTTGTCAAGCCAGTAATATATATCTACACAAAAATCTTCAATATCAAACCCTGTAGCTTCAGTATATGCTTCACCAGCTTTAGAAGCAATGTTATGTATAATATGGCATGGGCAACCACTAAGAATGTTGCTTGGTTCTTTGCCACTACCTTTGTCATGACAGAGTTATGTTTGCCTAGATTTACTGATTTTTTGGAATTTTGTTTTATAGTTGAAGGTACCTGCAAATTTATTTGTTGGTGATTCCGTTCTTCTTCTTTTTGGAGAAGAAACAGCTTCCTCTTCTTCACTCTCAGTATCAGCAATATTGGTAGAATTATCAGAATCCAATTCGAGAGACTCTTGAACATCAATGTTATTACTCGCCGTTTTAACACGTGGTGAAATTAAAGCCTCGTACCCAAACAAACATAAGGCGTGGCTACCTTGGTATGGAACCAAATTCAGACAGAGATAAGCAAATTTTCGTGAGGTAATTATCTTTACTCGTGAGACCGTGAGATTCAATTGTATTCAGTGAGACTCACGAAATTTTCGTGAGAGTTGGCATGTCTGAAATTACCAATTTTATTCCTCAGATTTTTCACTGTCAGAACTGGGTAAACATTTTTAAGAGAAAGTATCAAAACTTGAAAGTGATTAACGTAAATTTATAACACGACATAATCCTTTAACAAGAGAGGTAATATGTGGTTATTTTTAACCCTTTAGTAATTGATTATATTATTTTAGCCAATGGATGCGAAATCACTCATCAAATAATTGAATTTTCATGAAAATTCTGAAGGTATTATATCTTTAATCAATGTAGGTGTGGCTTAATTCACTAATTATATTCATTACAGGTCAATATCATTGTCCAATCACCTTCAAGGTCTTTAATGAAAATAGTCACATTGTTGCTATACACCCCAGTGGTAACGTCTATTCCTATGAGGTCATATAAATAGAGTTATCATTTCATTATTGTGTTACTATTATTGGTGCATGCATATTATATTTCTTATGTTACTAATATTAGTAACAGACCTCTGTTTCTGTAGGCAATTGACAGATTAAATACTAAAACTAAACATTTTCAAGGTCTTTTGACAGAACAATCTTTTAAGAGAGGTGACATTATAACTATACAGGTAATTATCATAATTACTTTATAATTAATAGGGTCATCCCCAATTTTGTTATATAGGATCCAACTGCACTTGAAAAATTTGATATTTCCAGTTTTCATCACATGAAGAACAACTTATTTGTGGATGAAGAAGGTATGGACATTATACTATATTATAATATTGTGACTGAGTCTGATTAAAAGGATCTTTATTGTGCAAAAGATTTCAAACAGAAACTTGCATATAATGGTTGTTACATGGCCATCATAAAGAGTATGCTTACTAAACTTGCTATGTAGAAAGCAAAATGTATGTTTACTAAATTTTATAGACTTGTTGTTGTGTACCAACTATTTATATTCCAGTGTTTGTTAAAAAGTTTGTGTGATAAGACACTTTTTTCAGACTCAGTACATTGTCTAGTATTGTTATGTTTGTGTTTGTAATAAAATGTTTTATTTTAAACTCTATAGAACTAGAAAGAGCTAGAACAGATCCTATATATTCTTTATTATTAATCCTGAGGCTAGAGCCGCATTAGAAGAACTTCATGAAGAATATAAAGCTCCTGTAAGATAGTCCACATATGTGTGTGTCCATTGTGTAACCAATCATCTGTCCATCCATCATTTCATTCATCCATTTACTAGGAGAAAAAAGAAAAAGCCAAGACTAAATTAACTGCAAGAAATGCTGTAAGTTATTATTAATTAACTACCTTGTTACTATGACAACTGTTGCTATGGTAACCCTATCTCTAGGCTCATTATTCAACAGGAGCTGTAGTACAGTCCTTTACATCAACGATATTTGTTCCAGTAAGAGAGAATGAAGTTGGTAAATAGACACTGTATGTATAAAACAATTGTACAGGATTTAGAGGGTTAAAAATGAGTGCCAGAGTCTTAAAGGGTTAAAAATGAGTGCCAGAGTCACGAGGTTAATAGGAAATAATGTTTTTGTCATTCTTATGTCCATTTATATATCTATTTATTCATCCATTGATTTATCCATGAATCCATTTGTAGAGTTTCATTGGTCTATTTCTGTACATGTAACGTGACTCATTCAAGTTTGGTCATTCTTTATTTTGTCCTCTAGTTAAATCAATTAAAAGCTGACCTTCAAGACTTGTTATTCTCAGATAAATGGACACCAGATGCATATCTCATAGCCAGAGTTTATGTCCCTGATGACTTTGAGAGAGATGATAAAGACCACTTTACTGATAATGAAAGGTACACGTGAGAAGACTTCATTTATCAATATATGTGTGTGTCATTTATTTAACTCTAGGTCTAGACTGCCACAACTAGTAAGACGCAATGATAAAGTGTAAGTGAATACGTTAATACTTTTGATTAAATTCTACAAGAATCGTAGTCATTTCAATTTTTTTGTAAACAATGTCAAAAACTTACCAAATATAAAATTTACATCATTGCTCAATGGCCATTTAGTATTGGTTAAAAATTTGTAAAATAGTAAATTTAACTAATTTTAATTTTTACTAATATTTAGCAAACTATAACTTACTTTAGAAATAAAAAAATAACTATAAATAAAAAATAATTCATTCTTTTATGATTATTTTTGTTATTCCCATTAGTAAAGACAAGGGATATCGTTGTCTTCACGAGAGTGTCCACCTCCCAGCTCTCACACCACACCTACATAATCCAGTATCAGAACGACACAAACGAGCTCTATCACTACAAAGAACTAGATTAGGTACATTGACAAAAGACCACTTGAATTTTCTGTAACATAATATTTTTTCTAAAATATACAATTTCAGTGCTATAAATACATTAGTAGCAATGAAGGAATAAAAGATTATAATTAATACCTATTATTAGAATCATATGTCTGTCTACATGTACTTACATGTATTCTATGAAACCAATCACTCTTCCCTTATCGACTTCAACAAATCTGAGCTATAGGTAGCTAGCAATAGTCAGTGAATTATCTAAAACTATTACTAGTATAGATTAAATGTTATGTGTCTCTCAAGTACCCTTATAAGATATCAAACAAACTGGACAAGATCCATACAGATCACTCTCACCTTCTAACTCAAAGATCTTACTCTCTATATAAACTAAGTGACACTTGATTAGTTCATATGTAATACAGTAATATGTTTAAATAGTGAGCCTACAATTTTCATTCATAGCTAAAATTTATAAATAGTAAAGTTTGTTAATAAATTAAAACTGTATTGGTGTATTAAAAGATTGATACATTTAAAATACATAATTTTTTCAAAGCTACCACTGACAGATCTGAGTTCATGTAGTAGGTAAGATACACTGTGATAGGTGTCTCCTTCATATATGCACTAGTTTCACTAATTTTATAATATATACATACACATATATATTGTAACAGAAAATTACTAAGACCGCTACACTGTCTAGTTTGGAAATTTCTAATAGAAATATATTATACCTTTTATGGTATATAGACATTGCTTTAAAACTATATTTCTTTCCAATAACAACTTGTATAATGTTAAAAATACTATAGGTATTTTGAAGACTTTAATTAGTTCTTAATCAAAATCAATTAAAAATCAATTAATGTTAGTCACACGTGTAGTTATTTCCCGCCAAATTTGTCACGAGTTTGTTTTGAGTGATTGTAAAATTGAAGCATGACAAGATTATCTTGATAACATAAAAGGTCTCCTCCATTTTGCATACTTTTATTAGAAGGTGAGTTATCTCTCCATCCATCCATCTCACGTCCTTTCTGCAGTTGTTACAAATAACTCTCTTTTTCTTCCTCTATGTTCTCTACGACTCATCGCATCGTTGGATCATCTCGTACTTCGTTGGATCGACTCGCCTCATCGTTGGACAACTCTCATCGCTGGATCATCTTTTTATTTTATTTTTGTCATCTTTATCTGTTTCTTTTCTTTTTATTCTTATTTTTTATTTATTTTTTTATTATTTATTTATTTTTGTCAAGTGATTTTTGAATTTTAAAAAAAAAGATTTTATTTCTTCCCTCTTCGTTTCTACAGGACTCAACTTGGAAGTTCTTTCCCTGTTCTAGACTGTGTTCTCTGGTGTTCTCTGATGTTGTTGACTGTTCTCTGATGTTCTCTTGACTCAGTTGACTGTTCTAATCTTCTCTGGATGTAAAAGATGAGTTGCTCTCCATGTCATTGGACTCTTCCTGTCTTCCTTCAAGCCTTCTTTCCTCTTCTTTTATTTTTATTTTTTTTTATTTTGGGCTATCCAGCCCATACACCATACACACACTCATACAAACCCTATTAATTATCTCTCCCCTGCCGCCTGGCGGCCTAAAAAAAAAAATTTTTTTTTTAAATCCTAGGCCGCCAGGTGGCGGGGGAGAGCTCTGATCTTCTGGGGTGCGTGTGTGTGCTGTGTGTGTGTGTGTTGGTGGTCCTTTTTCACTTCCTCTGTCTCTCTTCACTCTCTATCCATTCATATTGTCACTATCAGTTCATAACTACTCTCTTTTTCTTTCCCTGCAGGAGCACTGGTGAAAAAGGTGAGCTGTCTCTCCATCCATCCATCCACTCCTCATCCATTCTTTAGTAATCCAGTTGTTATTCTTCTCTTTCTCCCTCTATGTTCTCAACTTGTGGACTGACTGGACTCTTGGGAACTCTCTATCTTCTCTTTCCTACAATTGCTGGATTGGAGACCTTCACTAGTACTGGACTTCTTGGGAACTCTTCAACTACAGAGACTGTTTTTATTTTTAGTTTTAGTTGTCATTTTTTAAGTTTTTTCTTTTA